>SMDT01002854.1:0-355050 GCA_005392925.1 Aquilaria sinensis | reverse complement strand
TTCATCGCTTGGCCAATGCTAGTTTCACATGGTTTGATTTTGATGTTACTCTCTCTCCCAAAATTATTACGACATATGTTATTTGAGTAAACTTAAATTTTTGCAACATTTTCACACTTAGTAAATTATTTTGTTATATTACATTATTTGAAATTATCATTTCAATATTAATTTTCTTCAACTTTCTTAATCCATGTTGAAAAAAGTTAAAGATAAAAGTGGAAATAACACATGAAATTTTTTCTGTTTTCTTAATTTTCATGCATCAACCAAATGGTTTAGTAGATATGGCACAAAGAGAGTATATGTTTTTTTTGTTACCCATATTTTTTTTATTAGAATAACATAACAAAAATATTTTAACGTAATTCAACTTGAGCTCACTGATTACCTTTTTGTTGTTTTTTTTTTTTTTGTTTTTTGCAAATGTAATTTGGACAGGGAGATTGCCAGATTGCAGCGGGTACGGTGCTCTTTGTTACGATCCCCGATTCGTAGGCGGCGACGGCACCATGTTCTACTTCCACGGCGCTAAGGAAGGAAACTTCGCCATCGTCTCCGATGAGAACCTCCAAATAAACGCCCATTTCATCGGAACCAGGCCTCAAGGACGGAGCCGCGACTTCACATGGGTCCAAGCATTCGCCGTCATGTTCGACGCCCACACCCTCATCCTCGCAGCGGACAAAGTCTCCAGTTGGAACGACAGCGTAGATCACCTCATCGTGAAATGGGACGGCGAAGCCGTCAAAATACCCACCGTTGGCGACGCCGAGTGGAGGGTCAGCGCAGGCGAGCGGGAAGTGGTCGTCGAGAGAACGGACGGAACTAACGGCGTGGAAGTGACAGTGGGAGGGCTGGCAGAGATGAACGTGAAGGTGAGGCCGATTGGAGAGATGGAGAGGAAGGTTCATAATTACCAGCTGCCGGCTGGGGACGCTTTTGGCCACTTGGAAACGCAGTTCAAGTTCTGGAACCTGACGGAGCAAGTGGAGGGGGTGTTGGGGAAGACATACCGGCCGCGTTACGTCAGCCCGGTGAAGAGAGGGGTTCCGATGCCAATGATGGGCGGCGAGGACAAGTATGAGACGCCGTCCCTTGTTTCTCCTGTCTGTAAAGTTTGCAGGTTCAAAGGACAAGCCGACGTTGCTGATATTTAGCATCCCTTTTTACTTGATGACACTGTTCACGGAGATTTATTAGTAATACGACAATTAGTTACCAGATACGGGGTACGGTAGAGTTCGTGGTACAGGTACGGATACATGCTAATTTCTATAGAATGTAGTATGATGGGGTAATCTGCTTCAGTATGATATTTCGGTACATAATTCATTTAAAAGGGTATGTAGAATTCAACTTTTGCATTGATGTATGTATTTGCAATATAAGATGAACATATGTAAGTTATTTAACAAAATAATTAACAAAAACCTTAAAATAACAAAGAGTCTCAGTGACCTAGTTAGTGGAATAAAAAGGTTGGGACTTCAAGTGAAATGGGAGTAAAAGATGGAGTAAACTTTTGGAGTTAAGCCGTTAAGCCAATTTGTTAAAAAATTAAAAGAAGCAGTCGGGAATCAAAGCAAGAAGGAGCCTAAGTCTCGGTGTAGCTTTCATCCAAGCATGGATAGCTCACCAACAGCAGCCAGACTAGGGGTCGCAGGTCCAACGACGATGCTATAGGGATGCTAAGATGGATGAATTCGCTTAATTTAGTGAATCGGTATGGAAACGCACCGTGTTTGGGTATGTTCTGCCGAAAACAGGGGTTGGAGGTTGTACCTTCATTTCTGGTAACTATATTACGACATGATTTTTACACCCCGTCAAAGAAATTTAGATTTTATCCAATGATCTAAACCCACTTTGTATATTCATTATACATCTTAAGAGTACCTTGAGAAAAGTAATTTTTACATATCAGAAATTGAATTAAAGAGGTGCATGCACACGAGGGGGCAAGGTGACAGGGAAGGTGTTTTAGCTCTGATTAGTCTACATACATAGGTATATACTAAGTAATGAGATTGATTAATGAAATTTATGAATTTGCATATATAATATAGTGAAAACAAAAGAATGCTTTACACAGAAACATTGTAAAAAAATACCACTAACTTAACATTAGTTATTAGCTATTGTTCAATAATTTCAACATGATTTACAAAATCATGGATTGTGGAGATAGATGGCAGAAGTGATGTGTATCCCCATGTAGGCATAAAGGTAAAGCCCCTTTTTAGCCATACATTTTTACTTTTTCCACAATTTTCATCCTTAGTTTTATCTTGTGCCAAATTAGCCTTTTCACTGTTTCATATGTTTGAAGGAAAAAAAAATAGGAGTGAAAAAATGAATAAACAGCTCAAACTCAGCTCAAGTTCGGCTCTGTTTGAAGTTTGTTTGTGGCTTGTTCATGACTTGTTAAATCCAAGCCTGAACGATATCTAGAGCTAGGTATAGTTCTTTAGTCAAGCTTAATTCAATACATTTTCAGCTCAATTGACTCATGAACAATAGAACAAGGGCATACTTGCAATTTTCGTACTTATTTATATGAAAACTAACATTTATGGGTGTTTATTCGGTTATTTTGATTCAAACTGAACTGAATAAGTCAATTTTTTACAGTTTTTGGTTTAGATGATAACAAACCGAATTAACCGAAGTGGGGGTGGAGACCGAATCAAAACTGAACCAAAATATTACAATTCAAGTCGGGTTGGAACCAAACTGACCAAAAAATTTAGCAATTAGGTCAAGTGAGGCCGCAAGAAGAAGAAGCTAATCGCTGAATCAACAATCAGGTTAGGTGAGGTCACCGAGGAGAAGCGAATCGTTGAATAGCGAGGACTGCCAAACTCTAGGATGAGTAGAGGCAGCGCAGGCCTTCACTACGGCACAGACGAACACTAGACGACAACCAAGGTTGTGAGCCTGGGTAGGGTGAAGCTGAGTGTGGTGTGGTGTCCATGCGCGACCTAGGCCCTAGATAGTCTTTGACTCTCGCTTGCCCTCTTAGTCTTTGATCTAAAATTTAAATGGGAATGAGAGATGAATAAAACGAGGATGGGGTAAGGTAGGGGGTGGGTAAAGGTTATTGGGTATGGGTTAGCTAGTTAGGGTTAAGGATAGAGGAGGGTAAGACCCGTAAGGCAATGAACCAAGTCTAAAACCCAATAATAAACAATTACATAAAAGCAGCCCAACTAAAAGCCTAAGATCCAAAATAAATGGTAATTCGGTTATTTTAGTTACTGAAATAATCGACTCCCACAATCGAAACTGAAATTACATTTATTCGGTTTTGACAGAAATCGAACCATATTACTGAACAAACTAAACCAAATTTCTAAAATTTTTCAATTTTTTGATTGTTTCAATTCCACCCGAATAGTAATCACCCCTACTAACACTTGCATGTTTTTTCACAATTCATTCCTTCTTTTTCCGTATATTCCTCAACGTCCCAAAATTCTTTCCATCGTTTACTTTCCTGTTTGAAGATCCTTGCTTTTCTTTTCATCAACAAAGGGAATTAGAGCTTAAAGTTATGGAATTTAGCCATAAAGTATGAGCAATTTGCACAAATATCCTACATAGCAATAAGAATTCTTGCAATTTTCAAAGGTTTTAATTCTTCAAGCTTCAAGACACAAGTTAACATGACTATCAAAGATTTTAAAAGTAGAAAAGATACCATTTTTTTCCCTGTTTTTTGTGAAAGAAAATTAATTTCTTATCAATTTCCCCATCACTTTGTTCCATCTCTTGCCATGATTCTTTTGTTTCATTAGATGGTGCACCAAGCACATTGTTTTTTATCTTAACTCCTCCCATTGTTTTTTATGTTCAGATTATGGAATACAAGAGTAAGAAGCTCTGGGAGGTCTATAAAATATTCTTCAAGATGGTTTTCTAAGTTTTAGTTCAAAAAAATTCAATTCTTGTAACCCTATCCTTATTAAACCTCATTCAACCTCACCATTGTCATAGTCAACAATATTTTTAGTTCCTGACGTGTTAGAGGCTTAATTGGTTTTTCATTTTGAAAAAATTATTTTTTCAAGGTACTTAATACCATTTCATCTAATTGGTTTGAGAATAACCACATGATTTTTCTCGATATTAACTTACAGGAAAAGAATTTATCCGCTCGCGTCAAATTGGACCATCACACAAATTTGATTTTCTTATGCCTAATAGAGAATTATATAATTGATTATGCCTACAATTTCTTAAGACATTAATCACATAAGTAATCAAACCATTTATTTTTAGTGGTTTTAAAGCAATCTAAACTAATCCAACATACAAATAATGGTAATGATTATCCAAATTTACGGTCTTATTTCATTATAGCTACAAAAAATTTTCTATAATCTTTATAACGTAAGTCATTCTTAGATCAAATGCTTATTCCTAGTAAACATCATACTTATTAACCTTGAGAATATTCCAATTTCCACATCTCTTATTATTACAATTTGAGAATTTCTTATTTTTCCACTCTCTATAGTTTCTTCTTCATCTTCCCTCATTGAAAAGAGCTTAAACAAATGTCCAAAGATTTCAATCATAAGTAACTATTGATTAGTATATTAAGATTTTTTTAAATATGTAATCTGTGAAAAATGTTACTCCAACTTGTTACCCTTTCAACTCAACCATAAGTCTTACAACGAACGCGCAAGTTGGGTGATAGTACAAGAAAAATTTAATAATGATCTTTAATTACGTGGGGGACGAAACCTCTTGGAATCTAACTAAGTCTTGTTTCAAAGAGGTAAAAAAACTAATATTTAGGTACTAAATCAAAAGAGTAAAGCTTTTGGTTGTAAAACATCATTTAGGCCAAAAGTCAAATATATTAAAAGGGTGGAGATTGCGCCGGTAAAAAATAAGCCCGACCTTGCGTGCACGTGCACCACACGGACAAAAATGCTATATTGTCCTTGTTCAGACAACAGAATCCCTCTCATGTCCTTTTAACAACTCGGGCTCAGCAACTTCCTCGACTCTCTCCTTTGGCAAAGCATCTCCACCATACGTCGCCTACCGGCGCCACCACGCTTAGCCAACCACCGTCCACCACCTCTCTGCACAACTAACAGTCACTCATTGTCGGATTCAGCCACTTCCGCTCGGGTTTCCACCTCGACGCCACCATGCTTCACCAGTTGCCTCCAAGCCTGTCACTATTCCTGTGGAGGTCTACACGCGTCGAATGTGTCAGACTTACGGCATCAGTGGCGAAAAAATTGCTCGGCAATGTTCAGGTCATTCTGGACTTCGGTTTGGCTCAATTTGCAGGTGCCGAGTAGAGGTGTGGGACTCGTGGTTTAGATGGTGGTGTCCTTCGTTATCGAAGGTCATGCACCCATGCCCATGACTATTGACGTCGTTTTACCACAAGCCCACTTCGTTGCCGGACTCAATTTGTTGTCAGTTATTCCAATTGCGGAGGTGAAGAAAAGATTTGATCGATACCCGATCCACCGGAAGATTCTAAAATACCCACCCCTGTACCGTGCCCCCCCAATCACAGCCGTCTATTCCTCCAGATTAATATTTGGTCAAAATTACCACCATAACTATATTTTTCCATTTTTAATCATTTTAGTCCCAAATGCTAATTTATTTCTTATTCAGCCAGCAGATTGGGATATGAGAAGGGAAAGGGTTGCAGCACCCGGTTCTACCGGTTAGTCAGTTACATGGCCTAAAATCCCATCGTCTCTTCTTCCCTCCGTCACCGATTTCCTTCGCGAAACCATCCTCGCCGATGATTCGACGATTGGCTTCCCTCCGTCGCCAATTCTCTTCCCTCGGTCACCGATTTGCTTCCCTCCGTGACCGATTTGCTTCTCTCCGTTGCCGATTCGCTCCCCTTCGTCGCCAATTCACTTCCCTCCGTCGCCTTCTTCCTTGCACTTCAACGCTCCGATTCGCACTTCACCTTCGTTTCTCCACTTCCACACTCCCGTCCACCGTCGCTTCTCAACTTCCACACTCCATCCGCCGTCGCTTCTCCACTTCCGGAACTATTCCATCCTTAACCCACTATTGTTTCTCGGTACAAAAGTGCCTTTAGCCCTCCTATTTCTACGTTAGTTTGTTTTCATCCTAAATGTTTTTGTGCTTGCAGAATAGTCACTGACAACATTGGTAATTTGTATTTTTTTTTAATTTTTTTTTGTTTATTTGTTGTTTTAGACACAAATTAATTTGATAAAATTGGTAATACAAAGAATTATAATTTTAGGCTAGTTATTCAATTATTTCTATAATTTAATTTACTTAATTTTTTTAAAAAGTAAAAAATTTATTGAATTAATGCCTAAAATACTTAATAAATATTTAACTAAATTGTTCTTGGTGGACCCGAGACTTATCTTATATTTTTTTAGGTACTTTCAATATTTAAAATTTTAGAAAAATTTGAACTAATTACATACATTTTATTTACATTCAAAGAACCTGAATCTCATATCAGTAAACCTTAATATCATACCATTTAACCTCAATCCTATACCATAACCTGAATCTCATACCATTTAACCCGAATCACATACCACTTAACCTGAATCCTATACCACAACAACCTAATTATCATACCACAATAACCTTAATCTCATATCATTTAACCTGAATCTGATACCATTTGACCTGAATCTCATACCATTTAACCTCAATCGCATACCACTGAACCTAAATCCTAGACCATACTAACCTAATTATCATACCACAATAACCTTAATCTCATACCAAATATCCTGAATCTCATACCACTTAACCTGTAAACCTTAATATCATACCATTTAACCTGAATCCTATATCATAACCTGAATCTCATACCATTTTACCTGAATCTCATTTAACCCGAATTGCATACCACTTAACCTGAATCCTATACCACAACAACTTAATTATCATACCACAATAACCTTAATATCATATACATACCATTTAACCTGAATCTGATACCAATTTGACCTGAATCTCATACCACTTAACCTCAATCGCATACCACTTAACCTGAATCCTATACCACACTAACCTAATTATCATACCACAATAACCTTAATCCCATACCAAATGAACCTAAATATCATATCACATGAACCTGAATCTCATACCACTTAACCTAAACCTCATACCATTTAACCTGAATCTCATACCATTAAACCTTAATATCATACCATTTAACCTCAATCCTATACCATAATCTGAATCTTATACCATTTAACCTGAATCTTATACCAGTTAACCCGAATCGTATACCACTTAACCTGAATCCTATAACGCAAAAACCTAATTATCATACCACAATAACCTTAATCTCATACCATTTAGCCTGAATTTGATACCATTTAGCCTGAATTTGATACCATTTGACCTGAATCTCATACCATTTAACCTGAATCGCATACCACTTAACCTGAATCCTATACCACACTAGACTAATTCTCATACCACAATAACCTTAATCTCATACCATATGAACCTAAATCTCATACCACATGAACCTGAATCTCATACAACTTAACCTCAACCTCATACCACTTAACCTGAATCTCATACCTTTAAACCTTAATATTATACCATTTAACCTCAATCTTATACCATAACCTGAATCTCATACCATTTAACCTGAATCTTATACCAGTTAACCCGAATTGCATACCACTTAACCTGAATCCTATACCGTAAAAACCTAATTATCATATCACAATAACCTTAATCTTATACCATTTAACCTGAATTTGATACCATTTGACCTGAATCTCATGCCATTTAACCTGAATCGTATACCACTTAACCTGAATCCTATACCACACTAAACTAATTCTCATACCACAATAACCTTAATCTCATACCATATGAACCTAAATATCATACCACATGAACATGAATCTCATACCACTTAACCTCAACCTCATACCATTTAACCTGAATCTCATACCTTCAAACCTTAATATCATACCATTTAACCTCAATCCTATACCATAACCTGAATCTCATACCAGTTAACCCGAATCACATACTACTTAACTTGAATCCTATACCGCAAAAACCTAATTATCATACCACAATAACCTTAATCTCATACCATTTAACCTGAATTTGATACCATTTGACCTGAATCTCATACCATTTAACCTGAATCGCATACCACTTAACCTGAATCCTATACCACACTAAACTAATTCTCATACCACAATAACCTTAATCTCATACCACATGAACCTAAATCTCATACCACATGAACCTGAATCTCATACCATGTAACCTCAACCTCATACCATTTAACCTGAATCTCATACCTTTAAACCTTAATATCATACCATTTAATCTCAATCCTATACCATAACCTGAATCTCATACCAGTTAACCCGAATCGCATACCACTTAACCTGAATCATATACCAAATAAACCTTATACCACATAAACCTGAATATCATACCATATTAACCTAATTCTCATACCATCTATATTTTATATCACATGAACCTGAATCTAATGCCATTTAACCTAAATCCGTTACCACCTAACCTAATTATTATACCGTTTAGCCTTAATTACATACCGTATAACCTGTAACTTGTTGTTCAGGTTACAGTTTGATTTTCTTAATTTGTATACTATTATGATATTTCTAAACTTGGGTCCTTAACTGATCAAAGACCAAAAGTTGGGGGATGAGCCATGAAAAAGGGGTATTGGTACAACCCCCCGTATTTTAGAACGATCCCGATCGACCATCCGGCCTGAGGAAGAAGAAAAGTCAACATGTGATTAATTCTAGAATAGTCCTCATTCTTTTTAATTAATTCAAACTTAGCCCTAAATTTTGTATATAAACAAAGTTGTATATATTTGAAAGTGACGTACAAGCTTATATATTAGGACCAACTTTATATTAGGCCAAATTTTGTAATTTCAATTGTACATATGTCTAATGAAATTTGTGCATATCCTTTATAGTCTTTTGTACATATCTCATATATGCATACAAAATAATAGCTTAGATAGTTTTAGTATCAAATTATAACATATGCAACTACATAACTAGAATTGTACAAACATCTAATCACATATACACATATATATTTAGATAAATAAACAAAATTGTACTAAGATATGATCACATATCTACAAAATAATAAACTCATTTATAAAAATAATGTCAAAATACATTATTATTCATATATAAAAGTTTATTCACTTATCTATGTGTAGTATATCATTGATCTTTTTTGTATATAAGTGTCACTTATTCTGTACATATCTATCACTTGCTTTATACATTGAGTTTTATACATATTTGTCCTCTATTTGTACATATCTCAAATTTTGGCGAGAAGTGGAATTTAATGTGTTTACATCTGTGTTTTTATGGGATGTTGAGCCCATAATATATCTATGATTTTATTTGTACATATGTTACAAATTATTTGCACATATTTCTCATTTTTTTTGTAAATTGACTTTGTAAATATCTTGTATCTAATTTGTACACATCTACATTTTGAGGAAAGTTCAAAATTTGATGTGTTCATATTTATTTTATATTGTGAATGATAATATTGAAATATAAATATACATGAATACGAGGGGTGGGGTATAGGTTTGGCTTACCGTCGAGATTGGGAGGTGTCTTTTAGAATTTTCCTGCAAAGGTACGTGCATTGGCATCGGCACTAAACGACGAATAAAGTAACAGTGAAAGAACTGACAACTGACAACTGACAATTGTACACCAAAGTTGTAAAACCAAAGGGGAAAACACAACAAAGTCATTACCATCCTCACCACTTCTGTCGGGCGATTCCGAACAACAGTGGCGCCCAATTCTAGTTAGCAGCCCCGCAAATCTTCCTCCGGTGCTCACCGTTCCGGTAGGTTCCGGCCATTGTTCTTTTACGGCTCGTTCCGTCTCTACACACACAGACGCAGTCACACATTCCATGTCTTGCCATTTCTCTGACTTTTCCGATTGCTGCAATTTCAGTTGGGCTTCACCTGTTATGGTCTCTGTTTGATGTTTCAGTGTCCCCGGTAGGGACACGGTCCTCCGGAACTGGTAACTATGTTTGATTCTGTTCACATTCATGCTTTGATCGGGCCAGAGATGGTTTAGGTTTAACCATTGTGCAAATCCAAACTCTGTGTAAGAAATTCCAAGAAATGCCTTTGGAAAGAGAAATAGTTTCCCCTCATTGTCAAATTTTGTTTATCTTTAGTTATTTATCTGATAATGTTAAACTGGTGTGCTCATTTCTTTGGGGTTAATCACTTAACCTAGGAATTCCCAAAGAGTGGTTTGGGTCGGGTGAGAGGAGGTGATAAGTGAGCTTGGTAGGATGAACTCACAAGGGAATGGTAATCATCTCAAGTCATGTGGTACTAGAGAGCCAACTATTGATCAATATTTCTTGCTCAACTTCATTATGAGCAATTACTTGGGTCCTGATGTATATTCTGACAACCCAAGACGCTCAGCGTCTCAACGATTAGTTCAAGGCCTTGCACCATACACTTCCAAGAACCTGGGCATTTCTTATATCGGTGTAGCTCAGTTGGAGAGTTTGTATTATTATGTTCTGAGGAATGCTCATTCTGGGCTGCTGCTGAGTTCGGACGTTTTGCAGTTGTATTTAAGGGGAAACTTAGCTTTGCCATGTTCTGTTCTGCTGGAGGACTGTAGGCAGTTCCCTAACTTCTTCCCCCTAAATGTTCATGAGCATAAGAGGTATTGGGAAGGCAATGAGATTGTGAAGGGGCTTGTTCTTATAGATGATCCAGATACAGCTCACATCAAATGTATGGACATTGAGCGGTTCAAGTACTTGTCCAGGCTAAACTGTTTGAAGATCGACAGAATCAGGGCACTCTCTTATGACTTTGGATCCCATAAGGGAGGGGAAGTTGAGCAGGATGAGATGAGAAACAGTGGCATGGAACTTGGTGGACATGTACCAAGTCGAAATGGTCAGCCTCTTAGAAGCATTCAAGCAACATACAAGAGAAGGCGCCTCAAGCGCTCTTCAAAAGTGCTGGCATCAGATTGTGGCACGTCTGTCTTAAAAGATCAGAATGAAGAAGAATCATCCAAGAGTGTTGAAGAATGTGTTTCAGATTTATCCATTGTGTTGACAGGGACCGCAAAGCAAGGGATAGCTGGACGACCTGTTGGTGTTGTGGACATTGGTGTTTGCAAAACAGCATACTTTTTCAGGGTTGCAGTACCTGCAGTTCGAAAGGATTACTGTATGTCTTTGATTCTTTCCTTAGTTTATTGTGTTGCTCTAAATGCAGCATTCAAAATAGAGTATATACTATATACTGGTGATATAAGCTGAAGCTTGTTTCTGTCTTATCTGCAGGTGAGTTCAGTTGCGAGGTTGAATCCAATGGAAAAGTTCATCTCCGAGGATCAACCTCGGGTGGTAAGACTATTAAGAAGCGTTCACGTGTTTTCCAAATGAAATACCAGCAACTGTGCCCTCCTGGTCCTTTCACGGTATCTTTCAGCCTCCCTGGACCTGTTGATCCGAGACTGTTTTCGCCAGAACTTAGGTCTGATGGCATTTTCGAAGCTGTTGTTATAAGAAATGACTAACCCTTAACCCTTGGCACTGACTTGCCCGTGTAGTTCCAGAATCAGGCTCATTTGTGGAGCTTGTTGCCCATAATAATTTTCCCCGCAGTTGTAGTTTTTCTCTATGTAGAGCCTGACTGATCTAATCCATTAATGAAAAGGTATTCGCCTTCTCACTTTTTAATATGCTTTTCATGCTACAGAGAGCAAGTAGATGAGATGATGAGAAACCATATCCCTAACTCTTGGATTACCTTGCAACATCTTCATCTTGTTACCAACAACTCTGAAATGCAGAACCTTGTAGTCGTCTTAACAGATGCAATCTTGGTTCCCAGCCTCTGTTAAAATTAGTAATGAAGGGTTAAAAACACACTTGGTGCCTAACCTATTTTTGTTTTTGTTTTCTTCTTTTGTGTATTATAAATGATCTAATCTGTTTTAAATTCAAAGGAATGCTTTATTGTGTATTATACTTATATATAGTAATTATTTGCCTAAATTGTCAATTTACTAAGAAGTAAAAAATTTTAGTTCTAAAATATTTTTTATAAAATTAATAAAAAAAAATTAATTTTCATGAAAAAACATTTTAAAATTAATTTTTGGACTTGTTAAATGAAAAATTAATAAAATATATATATATATTATAAAAAAAAATCATTTTTAGATTACCTTTTAGACTTTTTAAAGTCTAAGATTTGAATACTTTAATAATTCCAACGCATAATTACTATATATATATATATATATATATATATATATATATATATGTTGGATTCTAGCAATAAATATACCATATGATTTAATTTCATGTCAATCCCTTAATTTTAAATATCATATTATTTTAGTTCATAATTATTTTAGTCCCTAATTTATTAATCATTCTATTTTTATTCTAAACCTATTAAAAGTGTTTTTATTTGGTTCATCACCAAATGGTATCACATATTATATTTTTAACAAATCTTTGTTCTAATTTTTACTTTACTAAAAATCATTTCTCCAATTGTATATTATGTTATATAAATGTTAATTAAATTTTTAGATTTATTAATTTAATAAGTTTTAACAATATATATTAGATGAGAAAATTTCATGACTAAACCATTAACTTTAAATAGCATATTATTTTGGTCGTTAACCTAGTGAGTGTTTTATTTTAGTCTAATGAGTAAATTGCATAAAAAAATTAAAATCTTTAATTTGGGTTATAAATACATCTCTAACTGCTTAATTGTTACTTAATGGTCCCAAATGTTTTCCCTCTAATGCAAATTTATCTCCTACTGTAGGTTAGATCAAGTTGGTACAAAAATTTGATTTATAGATGAAAAAACTTATTATTTATGTAGTTCATTAATCATCAACAAATTATAATACAACTTTCAATTTAGCAGAAAATAATTTTCTAACAGATTGAATTTATTAACTCTCACATAATTATCTGGCATTAATTTTTAAGTTCTAATTTAAAATATTTGGTAACTATATTCTTATTAATTCAAACTGTGCCATAATATTTTTATAGTTAATGCACTATATAAAATATTTATTTTTTTCCCATACAAATCAGTTTTCTATACCAACATGGTCTAGAATGGGGCCTTTGATGAATTGTAATGAAGATAAAAGTTTTGGGACCATTATGCAAACTGTGCCATAATATTTTTATAGTTAATGCACTATATAAAATATTTATTTTTTTCCTATACAAATCAGTTTTCTATACCAACATGGTCTAGAATGGGGCCTTCAATGAATTGTAATGAAGATAAAAGTTTTGGGACCATTATGCAATAAGCTAAGGATGGATTGAAAGGTTTAAGATTTTTTAGTAATTTACTCTGGTTTAAATCCATTAAAAATGTTTCACTTTAGTCCCTCACCAAATGGAATTACATATCATACTTCCTCAAAATTTTGGTCCCAATTTTTACTTTCCTAAAGGTCATTTCCTGTATCATGTATTATTCTATAAATGTTAATTAAATTTCTAAAATTATTAGTTTAAGTCTTAAAGATAAATAAAGCATATGATGTTATAATTATAATTTTATTTATATTTATTCTACATTATATAATCAATATTTTTTAGTATTTTTTTATCTAGGCAATATGGATTTAATGGTTTTTCTATATTCTCATGCATCATGTATGTATGACAAAAATGAAAATATAATGCCATATAGAAATCCTTAATACATGTATATCTATATATATTTAATGAACAAAGAAAACTAAATTTTAAACTACAAAGATTATCATATTATTCAAAGAACAGTGACATGGACAATTTAAATACTACTTACAAATCCCTAAATACATATATACTTATGCATGATGATCAATAAAATTTTATGGTGGACGTATAAAATTTTTTCTCTTATCTAACTAATTTGTCTCATTCCTAGAGTATTACATAAGTTATTAATCATCATGTCCTTCAATCTAAAGAGAGTCAAACACTTTTGTCTTCTCATGTAATACTTCTTTATCTATAATTTCCTTTTGAGATTTTTTTCCTTCCAAACAAATGCCCCAAAATCCTCTTAATTTTAAACAAATTCAAAGAAACAAGAAATTTATATTTCTTCAAATACCTTATGCTTATTTTCCTTTTCAGCTACAAACAACCTGACTATTAAATATTTCTGCTGATTTAGTAAAATTGAGAATAGTCATTAAATTTGTATTTTCTCTATCAATAGATACAACATTAATGTCGGCAACAATCTTTACTCTAATTCGATGTCATCTATTTTACTTCTATAGAAGGCAATTTTTTCTTCTTCCTCACTTGGGCTCAGCCCTTCTATTATGAATACATTCTAAAGATGTTCTTCTATCTCTTTTATAAAAATTTATAAATTGATAACTAGCAGATACTATGAACAAAGTGATTAAAAAACCCACTATCACAAATCCTATAGTTGATTAAATAACTATATTTTTTAATATTTTTCTACAAACATAACTCGTTTTCACTTTTACTTTTTTTCACAAGTACAGCTTGTCTTTTTCACCTACTTATAAAATGTATTAATATATAAAATAGTTGTGTTTATTTATATGTGTTGATTTAAACTTATAAAATTTACAAAATGTATCGTTCTATTTATATGTGTTGATTTAAACAAAGATAAAATTTATATTTTCCAAATTCATCTCACTTTATCATAATTTATGAACATTTAATAGTAATTAATAATCAAAATAAAATTTATAATCAAATAAACATAAATTATTAAAATATTAAAAAAACCAGCTCCATGCATTGCACGGGTATGTTTAACTAGTATATAAGAATAAAGCACAATGATGTATTAATTTTAATTTAAAGGACTTTGGCTTAAATGAAATGATTCGTTAAGATTGGGCACTAGAACCGCTTTAGAAGTTAGACGCTGTACAAGTAAGAACTAAAAACTATGTCACCCAAGTCATTTTACATTAAGAGATTAAAAATGCTTATTTTCATTTTTAATAATTTTTTATTTGGAATGATATCATTTCAAAACTAATCCTATATAGGTAAAATAATCCATAGAATAATAATTTTTGGTGTAATTAAATTTTATTAAGTTTTTTTTAGGTCCAATAAGTAAAAAATTAATTAAATCATACAAATAATATTGTATCCATATAATATAAGCCTTCAAATGATATTAGTTTTAGAAAAGAACGAGATATATTGGCCCGCATGATGTAGTGGGTATTTTTCACAATAAATTTAGTATGAAAAATTTAAATAATAAATAATTTAAAATATGACAAAAATTAATTAAAGTCGAACTAACCTGAACAATAACTGAAATTAGGTAAATAGAAACATAATATCATATGTATTTTTGAAATAATGTATAATTTTGTCATTAAAAACAATTCACTAAAAATTTTCCTCTTTTATCAACTTAAACTCTAATTTTTAATATTAATGAGAAATTTATTTAGAAAAATTTACTTTCAATTGTAGCAATTATGGACCAAATTATTTTATTAAACTGTAAAAAATAATTCATACTGCAAAATGCAATCATGAATAACAAAATAATATGATTGAAACACAAAATTGTGCTTAATTTATGTTAATAAATTTACAATTTAACCATTAACTTAATAAAGATGAAAATATTTTAAAAAATAATTAAAATCGAATCAATTAGAACCATAGCCAGAAGTAGGTAAATTATAATGATTAAAGTTTTATTTTAAAAAATTAAAGAAAAGCAACAAAAAAAATTTTAAACCAAGATAAAAAATGGAAAAATATTAGATATTAAAGGCTTAACAATTGATTTAATGAATGTAAAAAATGGATTAATAAAAAAATAAATAAATTATGATAACCAATGTCTTACTTTGAAATATAGTACATAAAAACAATAAAATATTGGGGACCAAGAGAATAAATAAAAAGAATCTAGCTAAATATTTATTAAATTTGAGGACCAAAATAAAACATGGATGGAAAATAGGAACTAACATGGAAAAGAGTAGAAGCTTAGAGATTAAATTGACACTTAACCAGACAACTTGAAACTGAAGAAATTGCAAAATGAGCTCTAAAAAATGCAAGCACCTTGTGAAAAGAGATTCGAACTTAAGGAATAGTTAATTGTGTCTGGAAAAAAAAAAGGTAAACACAAAAAAAAAAAAAATTTATCTTCAATGATGAACAGTGAAAATGACTTTTAGAAATAAGCAAGGTATGTGGGACCAATGCGTTGCGTGGGTAAATTCTATAGCAACATTAGTTGTAATATAATCAATATAAATTATTGATGGAATAATGCAAAAGGATAAAACTTATCTTGAAATTAAATAAAATTTGAGTATAAATAATTATAAACATACAGAGTAGTCAACTAAAGATGTGTTTATTTAGTGTCAGGAGAGTATTAAAGATAACAAATGAAAAATGATTAAAGTAATTTCAAATAATTAATAAACATATTAAGAGTATTTATAGTGTAATAACATTGCAAATATACATACATAGGTTTTTTCGATTTACTCACTAATGAATTAGTGATAAAATAAAATCTTTAAAAGAGAGTATTAAAGATAACAAACGAAAAATGATTAAAGCAATTTCAGTAATCAATTTCATTAATCAATTTAATAAAACCATTAAGAGAAAGAAAATTTCTGGCATTTATAGTGTAGGATAACATTGCATAATATACATACATAGGTTTTTTCGATTTTTACTCACTAATGAATTAGTGATAAAATAAAACCTTTAAGAATTATGCACTTATGCATAATACAAATTGTTCATTTATTTCAACTAATAAAAACTCTAAATTAAATCTGTATAAAACGCTTATACATTATGAAAAGTGTGCATTTGTTTCAAGTAATTAAAACTTTAAATCAAACCTATATAATTAAAACTCTGAGTCAAACCATACAAAAGAAAATAATTTTGATATTTAATATGGTTAATAAAAGTATGTCCTTCACTTTCATTTAAGGTTTTATCATCTTAAATTTAAATATGTCATCAAAATTTTTATTTTCCCAAAATTTTTTGTCAGGTATCTGAAAGTTTGCCACACCCGCGACCAGGGATCGATATAGCCATATTTCCTTCTCTTTAAAAACCTTTGACTTTTAGTATATACAAAAATTCTTATTAGCAAAAGGGCCAAAAAAGTTTATGACAGATCATGAAAGTTGGGGACCATTATGGCGGAAATATTATATCCAGGGACTAAAGAAGAGATTTGACCATTCTGAGGAGAGTAAAAAAAAATTAAAACGGTGGGCAGACGTGTAAAAAAAAAATAATCCTGGATCCCTAAAATGTTTATTGTTTCTAATAATATTCCCCACTCTTTATGATATGACAATCATATCGCCGTCAGCAAATGGTCTACCCTCTGGCTGGCGACAGAAGGAGAAAGTAGGGGAGCGTTATGGCAGATATGAAATATTCAGGTACCAAAAGAGGGTTTTGACCATATATTTGAAGAAGCAAAAAAAAAAACCACGTAAGTGTTACTGTTGATGAACAGGAAAACGCCTCTCTCTTTTAGAATATATTATAATTATAATATAATATAATATAATATCATAAAAATAAAAATATAAGTAACCAAGAGGCAGAAGCCCAACAAGCCCATTACTTTGTACACATATGGCCCATTGTTTTGTGATAGTACAGTGATTCAGGCCCAAATAAGTATCAAAATCTCTTCTTCCCAATTTCTGCAAAATGAGAGAGTAGAGCTCTCCAAGCTGCTTTCGAGCTCAAAGCAGTCCGACGGTCCCATGGCTTCCTCCAACGCCAAGAACGAGAAACCCCAGAAGGAAGACAAAAAGACCCAGAAGCTGAAAGAGATGCAAAAGACACCGACGAAGAAGAAGAAGATGGCTTTGAAGAAAAGCAGCGGCACCTCCACGGGCAAGGCGACGAAAACAGCAAAAACTCCAGAGGAAACCACCACCAAGAACAAAACGCCCAGCAAGCAAACACCGAGGCGTGACAATGAGCATAAGAAGACGAAGGCTGTCGCGAATGGCAAAGTGTCGGAGACCGAGGATGTGGTAGCCCTGTCGTCGAGCTCCGAATCGGAAGCGCAAGCGAACGCTGGCACGGTTAAGAATCAAAAGGGAAAGAGCCTGAAAGCCGAAAAGAGGAAACGAGGGGAGGAAGAAGAAGAAGAGTCTGGAGATGATGGCGAAGAGAAAGGGGAGGAAAAGATGTGTCGATTTCCCATGAACAGGATCAAGAGGATAATCAAAATCGAAAATTCCGATGCGAGCATAACTCAAGAGGCGATTTTTATCGTTAACAAAGCAATGGTAGTTTCTCATTTCCTTTGCGCTGTGCTTCCTGATTTGTTGTTCTTGTTTTGATTTAGCGGTGACATTTAGATTTTGATCTATTTTTCCAAGGGGACGAGAACATTCATTGCTGGCCCAGAAGAGTGGCCTGTGATGCTTACTAGAATGAAAAAGAAGTGGATTATTGGGGATTCTTTTTAGCTATTCTTTCTTTCATTCCTAAACTTTATTCTCAGATCGCTACAATTGCTGTTTAAACATGTTTTTCTATTGTTGTGTGTCTCACATTGTTGCTTTTGGGCATTGCAGGAGAAATTCCTAGAGAAATTTGCTGAAGATGGATACAAATATTGTATCAAAGACAAAAAGAAATCGCTCAGTTATAATCATCTCTGTAGGTTCTTCTGATCCTGTTTAATTTTCTTCCTTGCATGTTCTTGGTCGCGAATGGCTTTTGATTATTCTCATGCCTGAGTTATGATGATCATCTGGATGAATATAAGTTTCTCTTCTTATTGCTTTTCTTGTCCACTATGTAATGCTTCAAATTGAACTCTAGCTATTTGTTTCAACATTTTAATGAATCTCTTTTTCCTTTCCTGTAAGGTTTTTGGTGATGCTGTTGTCATCTGTTTGAACTGTTTCTTAGATCTCATGTTGCATGTGATCGTACTAGCTATTCTTGTCACCTCAACTAGTTTATAAAATGTAGTTATCAATCATTTGTTTGAGATCAGACTTGTGGGAGGCTTGCCAGTCTTTCTGTAAGAAGTATTTATGCTGTAAAAGTAATTATATACATGCTAGCAATGCTTTTATTACATAATTCTTCTATTTCAAATGAGCTTAACGTAGAACCTGACCATTTGAATGCGTGTAGTTGGCATTTCTGGACCGGTGTGAATGTTATGATCTGGGTAGGCAATTTTGTTCTCCTTCTTGCTAAACCGGAATCAGTTACCATGAACTTTTGGTTTCAGCTGTTTTTCTAGAGCTCGTTTTGCATGTAAGTGTACTAGCTATTTTCCTTGACTTTGTTAAAAGAAGTATTCATCAATCATTTTTTTGAGGTCACACCTAAGTAAGGCTTGCTGGTCTTTCTGTAAATGCTTTTATGCTGCAGAAGGAATTATATTTATGCGCATAGAACCTGACAATTTGAATGCTTAAAGTTGGCATTTCTGGATGGTGTGAATGTTATGATCCTAGTAGGAAATTTCATTTTCCTTCTTGCTAAAACCAAATTGGTTATATACAATGCACTTTTGGTTTCTAAAAAGCTCTCTTTCTTTTTTTAAATGCAAACATATGTTCTTTAGTAGATGCCTGCAAGTTACTTTTGTTTTCTTACAATAAGTTTGGTGCTGTAAGAGAAGTACAGTAGTTAATTCCTGCAGTATAAGATTTTTTTTTTCTTTTCTTTTTGCAGCATCAGTTGTCAGTAAACAAAGGCAATACGAGTTTTTATCAGGTTCTGCTCTCATTGTTTGAATATAGTGTCTTAACAATATGCCGTCCACCATTCTGTACAGTGTCTGATATTTTGATACTTGATACTATCGGTAGATTTTGTTCCTGTGAAAGTAAAAGCTGAGGATGCATTGAAAGAGTCAAAAGTAACAGACATGCGCTGAATGGTACCGAAGAGCAGAAGCCAATTGGAATTGTTATATTCTGCATTGTCTTCCATTTCAGCGGCCTTTTGATTGAAGCTGACACCTCTTCATTGTAAGGAGTATTGTTTGATGGTGGGCCAGTAATTGTATCGAAATGCAGATTATTCCTCTTGGCTAGTCATTTTGTTACAAATGTATCATAGTGTTTGTTTGAACAGTATAACCCACAGTTGATGCATTATTATACCTGCATCTTTTCTCTCGGATTATAGGTCATTGTGTTTTGGTTAAATGAGTATATATTAGTTGAAGAAGGGATGAATTGATTGGAGATAAACAGGGTCTCTTGTTTTTTTTACAGTGGTGATCATCTCTCATGTTTCAAGTACCCAATCAAGCATTTTGTATTTTGTTATTCATGATATATTGCTGTTCATAATTCAAAAAATTTCTGGTTAAGTGCATACTAATATCAAGCAGAAGCTGTAGAAATTTGGTGCAGGTGGTCCAAGCAGTCCAGGTTAATGCCTCCAGACCTCAGTTCAACAATAATGTTGCATTCGTTTTTAGAGGAGTCGCATCTGTTTCTTCTTGACGCCTATGGTAGGCTGCAGCCTTTGGTAGTTCAGTACAGCCCACACCAAATGCTGTAAGCCAATCTCAGGCCACAGTGCATCTGGGGAGTACAAGATGCAGTTGGCAGCCTGCCAAATGAGGAAATTGCTCAGGCGCTTTTCACCTGATGTTCTGACTAGAATGTCGGGGTTTGGGGCCATGGACATGTGCATGTTCTTTTCAACGTCATCGAGGTTGATAACCGGCTTTATGCTTCCATTTTCTTTGGTAACACCATCTGCAGCAGGACCAGCCTTGATTAGAGAAGATTCACCACTGAGCTTTTGTTTGCAGCTCTCTTGAATGGCCTGTAAAATCTCATCAGTGGAACTGTAGGCTGTGCAGATCAGAATAACAATGTTGATGTTGTTAGCAGTAGCTGCCATTGTCTTCTGAGCTGCAGTCCTAATGGGTTCAGGCAGGAGCTTCAGATTACCCACGAAAATGAGTCTGATTCCATATCTGTTGAGAATCTCCACTTGCTCGAGCAAAGCCTCGGTCTTCTCCTGTATTAGATCCATGATGGAGCCCACCTCCTCTGGTTCTCGTTTGAAGTTGTCAATGGAGAAGGCATAGAGCGTGACATACTTCACCCCAAGTTCAGCACAGTACTTAAGAAGTGTGAGGAGAGCCAAGAAGCCGGCTTTGTGGCCAGCTTCCCGTGGTAGGTTATACTTCTTTGCGTAACGGCGGTTCCCGTCCATGATGAAGGCAATGTGACTCGGGATAGGGCCCTGAGATAAAATCTTAAAGAGAAATCTTCTGAGGAAGGCTAAGAGACTCTGCAGTCTGTGAGCCCAGGCGTCGCTCAGCCTCAGCCCTCCTTCCATTGAATGGCAATTGGTGGTGAAATGGATGTCATTGACATTGGCTGGGGGCTTAAGTTAAATGCCTAATCTTCACTCATGTCTTGAGAATGAGCAGGATATTAGGAGGCATGCAAAGGGAGTGGGGGATTCTGTTAGGCATCCATGACATAGGCACTTCCATCTTTAAAGCTTAAAGTTTAAACAATCCCCTCGTCCCATGTAGGGATGGAAGAACCTAACCCAATCAACCCAAATCTCTCCCAAACCCAGCATGTGGTAACCAAGAAAGTCAACGACCCAAAAGCTAGCCCTAATCTGAATTTGAAAGAGGCGTTTTTTCCCACCACTTTTACCCAGGACGAGAGTAAACCGAGACCCAATATAACCGGAATTGGACTAAAATAGGTGACAAATCTGTATCAACCCAACACCAAAAAATGATTTTGAACCAAATCAGAAGTATAAGAACCCGACAGGCTTGACCCAAATTGATTCAGAATTCAAACATGATTAAAGTCTCACAGAATTCGCCGGTTATGCCACAGCTAGTCTTATCAACCTGATTTCACATACTTTTCAGCGGCCTCTAAAACTTTGTTGCATCAGTTCATATGCTTCAATGTTGTTAAAGTAAATGTAAGTTCAATTTGCCTTATAAAAAGAATCAAAGTACAAATATAATATAAACCACTGAGCTTCGCGTTTTAAGTTTGGCGTGTTTAAAACCATTATGAAGGATTCCCCTCAAAGGCCACAATTGAAGTTGGATTTCTAATGTGCCAAATAAAATATGGCATAGCGTAATGGTTAAGGCTGTAGTTACTAATTTGCTGAAAGTTTAATATTCAAAACTTTCACTCTTTCTTGGCCTTGTAAAAGGTAGTTTCATCCTGCGTTTCCAACCTAAGGTGGCAAAGTGCTAGAGACAAACCCGGTGTCCCGGGTTCAATCCCTTACTACTAAGTAGTCCGTAGTTCATCTAATTCTGTTAATTTTTATTGATTGTTTACTACTAAGTTTGTAGTAGAAAATAAACAGAGAGATACAATTACTCATTGATGAAATGAATGCAGACCATTTCTCTCTGAACTATGCCACGAATAAGCGTATAAGATACTGAAATAAATCCCCTGGAGACTTGACAAGATAGCATCATAACCATTGACATCGAACAACTGGCAGCAGAGCGCTCTTAAGATCATTTCTGCAATATGCTGCATTAAGAATGACAGTAAAAACTGGTTAGAGAATTTTCAAAGATAACCACTGTTTTGAGTTGCTTGAAATGATAAAGAGAGAAGTAAAGCAACCCTAAGCTAAAACAAAATGCAATTGTCTGAACATTTAGAAAATATGTATGAGGTTCCAAAGGTCCTAAGGAACTAAGGTTTAGAGGCCTCCTTGATCGCCTTAACCAACATTTATCTGAACTAGGAGACTGGGGGTACCCTAAAGGAAAGCTTCTAGGAAAATGCTATCTGGAACTTGGGGTCATACTTGGAATCATTTTATTAGTTCCCATGTATATAGTCCCACAAATTCGTTTTCTTTTTGTGGATTTTTTTGAAATCGACAACTTTTATGGGGGAACCATATCTAGGTTTCATTTATCATGTTTCACAACATGGTTTTCTGGTTGGCTGCTTGGCATATACCTACTAAAGAAAAGATGGAATACTCAATTAATGAAGATCTTCACTCATTTTTGGAGGCTTGACTTTCCACAGTTCCTGATATGAACTTCAACCTTTTGCCTTCCTTGAATATTTACCAACCTATCTCTAGAACAACCCCTTTTTTACTGAAGAATGTAGAAAAAGGCATCAAGAGTATGGTTTGAAAGAAAATGCACCAAAACCAACAATAACCTTGTTCACTGTACTATGCTAAACCTAAATCAAGCCACGAGCTTTGAGCCTCCATGAAAACAAGACACTGTTTTTTCCCCAGGGCTTTGCTAGGTGTCATAAAACTTTGGATTATATATTCTGCTTCAATCAGTTTAAGAAGGCTAAAAATTATCAAACATTACCTTGATGTTCAAGCTTTCGCTTTAGTAACATGATATAGACTAACTAAACCATACCGGAAGACTGAAAATAAGTCACAAAATAAAGCAAATACTTCATAAAGAATCATGTTATGTAAAACTATGAAGTCTTAATCTCAAACTAACAAGCATACAAATAATGCTGCTGATGACGATGATGATGACAATGAGTAAGCTAATAAATTAAGAGAAAAGGATAAGAGATTGTCTTACTTGTACAAATAAGCAGCAACTCCCAAAAGCACAACCATTAGAATAATGTCAATGCAAAAGTTTCTGCTTGACCTCATCTGCAACAAGTAAACTGAGTCTCATCGAAACACTAAAATCTATCAGGAAGAAACCAAAGACCAAGAAATTTCCTGCTAAATTTTGGGGTTTCAAAGATGGAATATCTTCTTATTGATTACCTCCGTAAGAGTTTTCTTGAGTCGAACATTACTGTTCCTTAAATCAGAAGTATTTTGGTCAACCTATATCAGCACAAGAATACCATGAAAAAGATGCTGTCAAGTTTTCCTGCCTTTGCAGTTGAAGTGAGAAGAAAAAATGTGATAAGTGCAACAACCTTCGTCTCAATTTCATCCATCAGGGGAACTTGCCTATCCAATTCCTGGACAAGTTAACACAAACATTAAGCCTACATTTCCTTTGATTTCATGACTATAGTAGAATGCCACTAATGCCTACCTCATTCATATCCTGGGCCAAATTTTTTAGGACGTCCAATCCTTCTGATATAAAATCGAGACCCTCATCCTGCATTAGTATTGATGAATTCAGACTGATATGACCACAAAAGAACGAAGATAGCCTCAAAGCATGTCAATCTTGCATGCCTGTTTTGCTTTCCGCATCTCGTACTCTTGTCTAAATTGACTTGTTTCCTCAGATTGATTGAAGTAACTACTGTCGAAGTTCCCATCTAATTTATGTATGCGAAACGGAGTTAATAAATTTCAGCAGTCAATATAGAAATAGCCTCAAGTTAAAGGGTAGATCACGCAACTTTTATGATCACCTGTATCGAAGTTGATATTCTTGTGAGAGGTTGAAGCTCCCCATCCACCAGCTTGCTTGGCCGCTTTCCCCTCTGGAATAGCTTCAATCCTTTCTTGAAGAGAAAGAACCATTTCCAGACGAGCTTCATGATCTTCTTTTGAAAGACCCTTCACCTGAAATTTGCAACAACCACTTCCCATATGATTCCAGCAGGCGACAGTATCACTTTTTCAGTACAGAAGTTTGAGAACAAATGTTCCAACTTAGGTCCAAATCCGTTGACCCTAAGCTTAGCTAATATAATGGAACAAACCCACAATAAATCCAACGGAAATGAAATTAAGAATACATAAATACTGGCAGATCATTTTAAAAAATAAATATTGCCTTTCACATACTACTATAGCACTAAAAACCAATTTTTCTTTTCTAATGGAAGTTCCAGAAAAGCGCACGTCCAGCGTTAAACGCGTTAAACGCTTTTCCATTAGCAAATCTGTTTCTATGAGGGAATTCAAGAAGTTTTTCTTTGTACAGGGAAGGGGATTAAAAGATTTTCTTTCTTCGAAAAATAAATAACAAAACATAGGGATAATCTGAGTCAGATTTGAAAATTTTGGTGAATTGAATTACTTGTTGTTTTTGACTAGTGATTTTGAATTCAATTCATATCCGAACTTATTAGAGGAATTAAATTGCTTGTATATCAAGCAATCTTCAAGATGGTCGTGCGTGCGTTGGCCCAAAACATAAACCAAGAAAAATTAAAGCAGGCGATGAAATTAAGTTAAGATTACCTTCCTTTTGGACAATTTTATAAGCTTAGGAAGTTCTTCGAGGAGGCGAGCCTTCAGGCGCCGAATCTCTGCGTTCTTCGCCACCGCAACAGCCCTGTTGGTCTCCATGGAAACCATCTCAGAGCTCTGCACGAGGTAATTCATTTTGAACAGTTCGACCAACGATACGAAATGGCGTTCGAGTTTTGAGACAAGGAAGATGGTACGGACCTTGTAGGCCTTATCAAGTTCGTCTTCGACGGAGGCATAGAAGCGAGCGAAGGCGTCGTCGCCATAGAGGTTTTGCTCGCGCTGCTTCTCGATGTCATATTTCTCGTACTTCTTGCAGATCTCATCGAGTCGGAAGCGGATGTCGATCACGCTCATCTTCGGTTATTGTCCTCGCTCGGCAGCCACAATGAGAACGAAAATTTTTCCTCTCGCTCCGCTTCCTCCATTGTTTCTCTACCTCCCTCTCATCCGCTGCCCACTATTTTTGGAATTCTAACGAGCTCGCCGTCTAAATAGCCCTTTTCTTGGCGCGATCCAAATTGTCCCCCGTATTACAAAACCCGAATATTGGCGCAACCTATATTTTGTCCTTTTTTTTTTCTTTAAATCTTACATTTTATCTACTACTTCTTTTATATTGTCTAAGAATAATTTCTAAAATTTTTAATTTAAATTGCACTATAGTTATCTTTCAATTATTTTAATATTTTTTATAATTAACTTATATTTATAAAATATTGTTTGCATTTATAAAGAGGACAAATAGATAATTTGAAATGTTTATCAACTATAAAAAAATTAAATGGCTTAAAATTACTAGAAAATGATTATGAGACTTTTAAATATAGTTTCAAAAGCTGCTATCAAGCAGTATAAAAGAAGTAAAAAGTGAAGAATGAGTTTTTGAGAATGGGGGAGGGGAGGGGACAAAGTGTGAGTAAGAGTTAGGGGTTAAAACAAGCTGAGCCAAGCTTGAACATCTTATGCTTGAAGTTTGACTAGTTAAATATTGTCTCGGCTTGAGCTCGAGCTCGAACTCAGTAAATAGGGCTCAAAACTCAACTCGAAATGGCTTGGGCTTGACTCGATGATTCGATAGGCTTGAAACTCGATTTAAGATTTGAGCTCGACTCAAAAATTGTATTAGGATTTTTAGTATAAGATTATTTTTATAATTATATTATAATACCATGTTATATTTTATATTAGACTCGTTAGGCTCGATAATAATTTGAGACAAACATTATCAAACTCGAAGCTTGGCTTATTAACATTCGAATCATGGATGCAGCTCAAGTTTAGGCTTGAGACTTAATAGACTTGGTTTAATAACAAAAAAAAATTAAGCTTGAGCTTAAACTGTTTGATAACGAACTCAACTCGTTTCCACCCCTAAGGTGGGGTGATCTATAAGTTGATCTTGTAATGTCAATGACTTACATATTTTGGTCATAAAAAAGATGAATGGTCTAGTTGGGCCAAAATCTAATAAAATCTAATATTATAGGTGTTTCCAAGCTTTTGTCCTTTTTCCATTTTACTATTAATTGGATTATTTCCTTAAACGGCGCTTCGGAAAGGGCGTGAAGGCCTTTTTCCACGTGGATGGCATGAGTATAAACGTTGACGCACAAGTAAAAATGCTTTCAGGGTAGATTTTATACCTCATAAATAACAACAAGGGTTGACGCCCATCAACTTGAAGGTCATTAGATCAAAGGATATTTATATGGATTGCCTACCATATGGACCCTTGTGAAGCTTATCTTCTTCAATATAATGGACTTCTGGACCTTGCTTGGGTTGCCTAGCATACGAGCTTGTATAAGCCTTTGGGTTCTGCTAGTCCTGATGGGCTTAGAGGCCCAGGATGAGTTTGGGAGTCAATTTCTTAGATATGGATGCCAGTTGTGCCTAACTAAGGAGCTGATATTTTTATCAATTCCTAAAGGTAGAAAAGGGGACCAACCCCAGCCACACACTTCTTCCCCTCCCATCCTCTCCTCCTTTGTTATCTGGTATATCTGGTTATGTTTGGATTCCAATCTAGACCTGACTAGTTGATTTTTTACTATTATTTCATCTGATTATCCTCAATCACTTTTACCGTCATATATTTTTTACAAAATTTCACCACCAACTATAAAAGCATCATCTAGCTCATCTAATATTATATGACTGATAGATTTAGGTGACCTGTTTTTTAAATTAGTGGCTCTGATAAGATTGAGTGTGGTATAGAAAGTGACTGAGACTTATATGATGATACATTTATAAATAATAGATCAGGATAATCATCTATTATTTTTTATTTATCTTGTCATTTATCTGATCTTTTTTCAGTTGCTTATGAGTTATTTATCCATAATTATTCTGGTTTACCTGAAAAGTTTCAATTTGATCCAATTTTCTTCCCTTCATTTAGAATCGTAAAAATATGTAGTCTTTTATTGGTCAGTTTATGTATCTTTATTGTTCTTTAGTATTTTATGTCATTGGTTTGTACAGGTACGTTTGGCTAACTAGTAATTAGCATTATATCCCAAAAAAAAAAGTGGAAAGGGTATGAAAGGACCATCCATGTATGGATGAATAGCGTTCAAGAACCGGCGCACCTGAGCTAAACTTTAGCATGCGAAGCATTTTTACTCTTAATTTGATGGATAAATTTACCAAAAATAAAAAAAGAAACAGGGCTCGGGGAAAAATATAATTTAGCTTTTTCTATTTTAAAACCTTAATTACTCCTAAGATTGTACCATCATTGACATGGAAAATAAATTGTTTTATAAATAAATTTCAATAATTCAAATTGACCACTAATTATCAAGTTGCTTTTAAGCTATCTGAGTTACTAAAAGACAGGTATTGGACTGTTTACATTGTGATTTTAAAAGTTAATATTCCAACTAACGAACACAGGTATATGGGTAAAATGCAGGTTTTTAAAACAATAAGAGACAAATTGTACTTTCAACCAAGTTCTGGGAGTCCTTGCAATTTACCGAATCCCATTTCTGCTTTAATCTTCTACCGCACCTAGATCATAACATATTTTGCCGAGCGTCTGATATGCGCCCGACATTTTATGCGTTGTACGGGCTATTTTAATGTTTTTGTTCTTGTCAAAAGTATCAAATTCCCACAATGTTCATCTCCGTTTTTGGGTGTCAATTCGTCAGCACTTTTTTGGTTTGCTTATGATTATCCGGGTGGAGCCTTGTCGATCTCAAGAGCCCACCATCATGGAGGCTCCCCCGCCGTCGGTTGCTCCCTCCGCTGTCATCAATCCTGCCTCGAGCCACCGACATCGTGTCCTTTTCTCTTCCACTACCTGTTGTTTCGTCTTGCCACTATTCTCTGTTGATTTTTTTTTATTCAGACATCGGAAAGGAATTTTCAGCGATCAGCTGCTTGTGCTTGGTTGAGGATTATGTGATCTGCTCCCAGGTGATGCGGCTAGACTTCGGAGACGGCTAAAGGTGGCGAGATTGGGGCTGAAATTACGCAGTGGTACACAGAGACCTTAAGGGGTCTCCTACCTTCCTTAATCAGTGACATAGGTGCTCTGGTGAGGGTTGCAGAGGGATTTGGAGGCTAGGGCGACAGTCGGCAGAGGGCCGCGTGTGGTGGCGTGAAGGTGTAGGTATCTGATATTAGTTTTATATTTAGAAAACATAAGATTTGATGTGCTGATTTTTATTTTATTCTAAAAAATAGTATTAAAATATAAATATAAAGAGTAAGATATATATTAAATTTACCCATAAATGTCTAATTAGACCATTGTCACTTTATAGTTAAGTGACAACCCTTTCATTTTAAGTGACCCTCCTGTTCTTGTGCTTCTGCTCTCATTCTATTTTTTATAATATTTTTATTTAAATTAAAAAAAAAAACATTTTCTCGTTCTTCTTCCTGCCACCCAATTCAATTTGGCACGCTTTGTGTCACTTAACTTTAAAGCTATTTTCATGTTTTTTATTCCCTAATGAGTACTGTTACCCAGCCTAGCCTCGTTTTCTTATATAAATTGTATTCTGGAGGCAATTCTTTGGTAGTTCACTTCTTCAAAGTACTCATTTCGTCCCAAAACTTTTACATAATTTTTTTTTTTTAAAATGTCCCAAAACTATTGCACTATTTTTTTTAGGCTTTTTTATAGCAAATTTACCATTCTATCCTTATTCTATCTTCTACTTTAAAATTTACCATATTTCCAATTTCATCATCCATAACCCGTAGAAAAGAAAAACCCAATTGTGAGGAGATTAGGTCAGGTTGGTGCAAGGAGCTTTTGATGAGATCAACGTGGTGTGGAGGTCGATGGAGGATGAGGGAATCGACGAGGCAAAACTAGGACGGAGGTGGAGAGACCAACGTGAATTGAGGCTGGAGAGGAGAGGACGATGAGAATCAAGCCCAAAGGGAGAGAGGCCAACGTGAATAAAGGTTAGAAAGGGAGAGGCCGATGCAAATTGAGGCCAGATGAGGAAAGGTTGATGTGAATTGAGTCCAAAAGCAGAGAGGCTGACGCAAATTGCGGATAGAGGGGGAGAGGCCGACACGAATAGAGGCTAGAGGGGTAGCTGGAGATGAAGGCGGGGGCAGTGGTAGGGATGGAGGCAGGGGCAGACGTAGGGTGGTAGAAGTGGACAGAGGCTAGGACACTGAGAAGGAGGGCCGGTGGTGTCACCAAAGATGTGCCGGCAGCGACAGGCGGAATTTACTAGAGAAAGAGGAAGAAGGAAGGACAAAATTAGAAAACACGTGACAAACAGTAAAATGCCTAAGAAACAGGACAAAGGGAGTAAATTATCAAATGATTGCAAAATAGAGTGTAACGCTGATCTTAGTCTTTTATTACCCTGCACTTGAAGCTTCAAGCTAGACCCTGCCAATTTCCTAGCTGCTAACACAACCATTCGGAGTTCTGAATCTCTACTTTTCAGCCAGCCAAATTTTGTAACGTGGACAACAAAATCAGAAGATGGCAACCAGTTCAGGTAGTGGTTGCCATATCCATGACTCTAAAAATTGACCACATCTCCTAGCAGCCGTGTCAACAAAAGATCAAAACCAAATCCAAAGAAACGAGAAGAGGAACCAGCTTTCAAATTTCTCTTGTACTTACACGAATCATCTCTACCCAATCAAGTAATAGGAGAAAATATTTCATTAAACTCATTATTCATTCCTTCCACCCAATTCACCCAGGCAAATGGCTCCAAATGTCACATCTATCTGATGATATGAAATTGGACCCAAGTCAAACAGCTACCTGGGGATGTAACCAGCTCGTAGATCAAACAATCGAAGGCAGATTCAAGCAATTGAAATCAAGAACGAGGCATTAGAGGCAAACGAGAAGCGAAGATCGAAATCAATTAAGAAACAAAGATAGTAACTGAACAGGCTCGACTAACAAAATCATCCACAGCGCAAACAGTACACCACAGAGACAAACACGAACCGAAGGGAAGTTTAACTACTGTTACCGAACGAGGATCTCGATCGAGTAGGATTGTAGAACTCAGGCTCCGTCATCGGCTTTGTTGCGATACACCTTGCCGAACACATGAAGAACGGTGACGAAGCCTATGAAGCAGAGGCTCATGACGAGGACGACGGTGGGAGAGATTTTCAAGCCGGGGGCGTCGTCGGTGTAGAAGCGGAGCATGTTGCTCCCAGTGCCGGAGCCCACGGAAGCGGAGCCAGAGGAGGATACAGAAGGGAGCCTGCGGCGGCGCATGCCGGCAGTGGCCGCTGCGGAGCCACGCGGAGCCGCGACGCCTGGGCGGTTGTTGGAGGACTGCGCCTGGGAGGATCCTCGCGCCATTTTCAGTTACAAGATCAAGAAAAGAGAAGTAAAGGGGAATTGTCGGTTTTGCTACCACTAATTTGTTTAGGGGTTTGAAGCTTTGAAGAACTCGGAGACGGAGAGAGGACAAATCCCAGCTTCTTCTAGCAATATAAACTATCTGACAGAATTACAGTTCAGCCCATCATGTTAACTCAAATTACACTTTGTCCCTCATCTTACATAAGATTTTAAAAAACCTATATTTATAAAAGGCCAAAATGCACATATAGTCCTCCAACTTGGCAAACTCGAGTGAGTTAGTCCTTTTGGTTTGACTCGGTGTGAGTTAGTCCTTTAACTTTACAAATTAAGCGTGTTAGTCCCTCAACTTCACTAAATTAAATGAATCAGTCCCACGTAAAGAAATTGTTCAGCCTGGGATTTTAACGCCGTCGTCATCTCTCCTCGCCCTCTCTCCTCACCATCTCTCCTCCCTCGTCACTCGCCCACCTCCCCCATCCCTCCTCATCCGCCGCCCTCGGCCGCCCTCCTCGTCTACAATCCTTGTCAATCGGCCATCACCCTCATCTCCCCTCGCCCTCTCTCCTCCCTCATCGCCCACCTGCCTCCCCCATCCTTCCTCGTCCTCCGTCCTCGCCTGCCTTCCTTGTTTGCAATCCTTGTCCACCGACCAGCTTCTCACCCGATGCCCATCCTCCTAGCCTGCAATCATCGTCCGCCAGCCATCGTCTCACTAGATGCCCGCTGTCCTCCTCGCTCACCCACTGTCGTGTCACCCGATGCTCGCATTTTAGCCATTTCCATTTCCATCTCTGGACAATTTTGGACAATTAGGGTCAAGCTTTTTTAGGCAAGTGCCCATTGGGATTTGGCAGTGACGAGAAGAGGCTGGAGGAAGGGATTAGACAAGGTATTGCAGATTCGGTCCTTGGCATTTGGCGAGAACCAGAGCTGGCAAGGAGAAGAGAAATGACCGGCAGATGGTGGCAAGAGGAAGAGAGATAGAGTCGGGAGAGACGAGACGAGATGACGTGAAAAAAAACTGATATGGCAGCACCAACTTAGCATAGCTCCACGCCATGTCAACAGCACATTTAACTCTGTTTACCCTTTCATCCAATTTGGACGAACTTGCTAAGTTTTGTAAAGTTGAGGGACTAACTCACAGTGAGTCAAACATAAATGACTAACTCGTTAGAGTTGGCCAAGTTGAGGGGCCAAATGCGCATTTTGGCCTTTATAAAATTACACTGTCATCTTTTTAGAGGTTAAAATCAATAAATTAATTATATTTAGAGACCCAAATTCTAGTTTTTATTTTTTATCTTCCCTAACATATAAATCCTTTTGCCTTACCACCTTCAATTTTTTATGATTTGGTTTTCATTTACTTTTCTTTTATTTTTTTCTTTATATTTTAAAATTTTTAATTGCCTTTCATTAATAATATCATTTTATTTTATAAATTGATTCCATTTGATTTTTCTGTATTTATAAACTTTACAAGTGTCCTAACTTTTTCTTTCAAAATTTATTATGATAAGTATTAGATATAACATCAAAGAAATAATAAGGCTTATATTTATGATAATATAAAAAATTTAAATTCACTTTTTTTTAATTAATACATCATTGTGCATTTTGTTGTAATTTATTTTTAGATACTCGTTCAGTAATTAATTATTTTGTAAGAAGGTCTTATTCAATAAAAATGTTTATTGATTTCTTTATCAATTTTTTAGCTATTTGGATGATTTCCAGTAATAGTTCTTTGACTTCTTGTTGGGCAAAATTGAGACCTCTAAAAGATTACTCTCTTTTATGTTACAATTTATTAACTTTTTTATATTTATACTCCTTTGGAAAGCTTTCTCTGCCATTATCCTTACTCAAGAGACGGTGTTATTCAATAAACGACATTGATTCCAATGGCTAGTCCATTTTTTAGTTAAGGAAATCAATAATCAACTAAGGAAATCAATAATCAATCAATCAATATATAAAACTCTAATCGCATTAAAATGACCAAATGTTCTAATCACCTGAATAAAATGCAATTCAAAGTTTTCATAGTATTATAAAAAATAGCGTTGTCATTCTTTTGGTTTTACCATAACAAGTTTTGAAGAAAAAAAAGAAAGGGATAGAAATTGACAGCCAAATTTAGTTTTTTTAAGTGACATTTTTAATAAGAGGTGGTTGAAAAATTGAAAAATATAAAAACAAAAAAATACATACATATGATGAAAAGTAAATAAAAATTGATTCTTAGGAAAAATGAAAAGGATAAGTTACAAGGAACAATATATAAAAATATATTATGTCAATTAAAAAATAAAAATAACAAAAAAAATTACTCCCTCTATCCCATATTCTTTGAAACACTTACTTTTAAATAATTAATTTATAATTTTTTATTTTTACTTTTTAGTATGTAAATAAAAAAAAATTATATAAATGATAAATAAAAACCTATAGTTTTCAAATATATTTTTTTAATTTTTTTTCTAATAACCAATAATATAAATAAATTCAAATCAAACTATGGCTAAAAGTCAACTGTTTTAAACAATATAGGACGGAGGGAGTATATGTTAAGAAGGAAACTTAAACAAGAACTAAAAATTGGGGTTTTCAAGTATAATTAATTCATTGGTTTTAACCTCTGAAATAGATTGGAAGGGATAAATTAGATTTATTAAAATCTCGGGAAGGTTTGAAGCGGTTTCTTAAACAAGGGTTTGAAATGTAATTTCAGGTAAATGTAGGGGCAAATTGTAATTGTCCCAAACTATTTTAAATATTAGAGTCGAGGTTAGGGTAGGATCGTAATACTTTGTGTGATAAGGGGCATTTTAAACTTCGTGGGACCGCAATTTGTTGAAAATGTAACAAGTTGCTGGCACACCAACAGTGCTGACATATACTTGATAATCGTTGAATCATACTGGAAAAAAAATTCTCCTTTATTTGAAGAGTTTTTTTGTCAGAAAATTGCAGTTTTTATTTTTTAAAAAAAAAAGATAAGATAAAGGGTTATTGTATTATGGATGCATATATATTTTGATAGGATAATTACTACACATTTACGACACGTGAGTTATAGACGCCAGACAAGTATAATATAGTTTGTTTTTGAGAAAATTAAAAAACATTTTTGAGGTTTACTTTAACCAACATTTTCATCTCTTTGTTTTGAAATATTTATATTTTATCCCTTTAAATGACAACTATGTGATTGTCTGTTAAGTAAGAAAATAGGAAAGCACCGTTGTTTTCTCTGCACAAATACCTTTAGTATTGGAAAGGGAAAGTTACAAAAACTCCCTTGTGGTTTGATCAAACCTACAGTTTGCCCCCTCTATTTTGAGAAATCTACACTTTGCCCCCTATATTTTTTATGCTGGCCGATAACAACTTCTGAAACTGTATTTAAACTTTACGATAATCATCTTCCAGTAATTTTAATCTGTCTAGTATTTTTTTTTTTAGTTAATAGACATTTTAAACTATCAGTTTTTCCTTTTTGTAAATGTACTTTCTCACCTATAATTATATTTCAATATTTTTTAAAGGTCGGTTTGCTGTGAAAAAAATATCAAAAATCTTGAAATTACTAGAGCATTATTACCATACAGTTTAAATACAGTTTTAGAAGTTTTTATAGGGCATCATAAAAAATATAGGGGGTAAAGTGTTGGTTTCTCAAAATAGAGGGGGCAAATTATAGGTTTGACCAAACCACAGAGGGGGTTTTTGTAACTTTTCCTATTGGAAAACATGGTATAGATTCATGCCTATGCCTTTCATGTTGGGACGCAAAGATACAAAGATGTCTTTCTTTGACGGATAGAGTAATCAAGTTAGTCTTGTAAACATTGGCTGAGCACATTAGATTTGACTGTATGTGCGGATATTTCTTGACTACAACACTATTAAAGTTCAATCATTTACTATTACCAATGACCTTACATTGATGATTTTAAAATTTACGATATGAAATTGGTGGTAATTAATGAGCTGAAAACTTTTTATCAACAGTCAGATATTAAGTTGTTAGTATTTTCCAACATTCACCTATTGGTAAATTAGCGAGAAGAAATTATCGATGGTTCAAGATAGGATATTGGGTAGGAAAGAAGAAAAAAATATGACGCTAGGAATAGAGTGAAATAAGTTTTTGTAATAGAAAATGATAGAAAAAAGAATCAAATGTAGCAGTTAAAACTTTATATCCTGCTCATGAAGGGTAAAGAAGCATTATGGAAGCTACGGTAATGGGACTAGGTATTAATTAAGCTTAGCTTGGAAAAAGGCTGCAGTAACTGGATGCAAATTGTCTCTAATGTTGTGTCCCTCGTGAAAAATTTATAGACATATTTGATGCAAGGATAGAGAACAATAACAAAATTATGTTTTTTTTTTTTGGGTGCTGGTTAAGTTTTTTTATTTAACTTATTATTTTACTTGCTACTCTTTGATAATATATATGGAAGTATTTCATTGTTCCCAGTTGCGACACTAAGTTGTAGGAAATAATGGTGAATTTATGGAAATATTATTTCAGGCGCAACTGTGTACGATTTTTATTACATTGATTGATGAAAAGGGGAAACACCTAGAAAGCAATTGATGTCTTTCAAAGGATGAAGAGACTATTGTGGACCCTCAACCGAAATCTATGGGTGGTTACACGCGTTAATCTCAACATTTTAATTTAATTTTAATTTTAATTTTAATTTATAATTTGTTTATTATGCTTCTCTAATATAGTTAAAATGTTTTATTTAAATTTTTTTTGTGATGAAAGCCTTTAATTTAGATTAAAAAAATCACATCAGCATGTTATTGCAGGAAAAAATACTTATTTTAGCCTAATAAAAATTTCCTTTACCAAAAAAATATCATAACTTTCTCGGCCAACCCTCTCCTAGTTCTCCTCCCTCTCCAGCCTCCCCCTCCGGCCAACCTTCTCCTTCCTCTCCAGCTTCCTCTCCACTGTAAAGGTGATGAATTGGTCCTCTTTCTTGCGAATCCAGCCATCCCTGTAAATATGCCTTTTGCGAATCAGCATATGCTGTCTTCTATCCCCAGCCACCCCCGTCCTCCGTCCTCCATCCGGACCATCCCCCTGCAATTTCTTCTACAATTCCGTCCATTATCACGATTTCATCTGCGATTGCGTCCTATGTCATCATTCCATCTACAATTTGCCGTCGTCCATCGCAATTTTGTTTGTGATTCCATCCTCTGTCGTGATTTCATTAGCCTCTCTTCGTCCTGCTATTTACCGTCATTGATTTGCCATCCAAATCAAGGCCCGATTGGCAGCTTCTCTACTTGCTATTCCCGCTTGCTCCTTATCCGAAGTGAGCGCCCTGCGACGAATTGGTACCTCCTTCATACCCACCGCCACTAGCTCCTTAACTGCTGCCATGCTTCCCATGCAACTACAGTCATGCGGCCATGCTTCTAGCTCAGCAACTGCAACCAGAACAATCGGACAGCAGATTCAGAAGTCCAACAACAAAATTGCAAGTTGTCAGACCAAAGAATGAACCAGAACAATCGGGTGAACCCGCCGATCACGGAGAGACGGATTTGGGGAAAACGGATTCATCCAAACCCAACCAATTACGCTAATCTGTTGATGAGAATGGGAGAAACCATGGTTGATCTGTTGAAACCTAGCCAATTTTGCTAGTTTGCGTATGTGAATGAGGCATTTTGTGTTGCAGACCAACTGCTCGATGAAATTTCATAGAGAATATTTAAGCTCCCTGTGAGTTTGTTCGCTTTTATGTCCTCCGAGTTCGGCCAAACGTGGAGAAGGGTGGCAATGATGGCCGGGGGGGCGGCGGAGGAAGACAGAGAAGGGTGGCAGTGAAGGAGAGGAGGGGCAGACCGAAATGGGGGGCAAAAGGTTGGAGAAGGTGGTTGGATAGTAAGATAGAAAAGTTTTGAGGTCATTATGACGAAGGGAAAGCTTTTAGAGATTCGAAAGTGTTTTTCCCCTTCTAATACTTTACTAACGTGGCATTTTCTATCCAATATAACGGATTTCATAAAAAATAAGTTTGAAATGAAACGTTTCAACCACGTTAAGGAGGTACAACGAACAAATTGTAGGTTGGGGTTAGAATTGAAACAGAATTAAAATGTTGGGGTTAACGCATGTAATTTTCCCCGAAACCTATACATTGATGATCAACCTATATGGAAAGGTGATATAAACATATAAGCACCAACTTTTTTTTTTTTGATGATGTGCTCTCTTGTATGATTGATGTGATTAATAAAGTTGGTACGGATTATCCGCGAGGTAAGAATTACTAGCAGATGAGGAGCATGAATGGGAAATTTTACTCATTGATGGTTACCTCTGAAGTGGCGGGTAAGCAAAAACCAGCAAACATAGATACAGGATATGAAGTATCTGTATCCAATCTACCCTGTTACTATCCCTAGTCAAAGATAAGCCTAAGGTTGACCAAACTTTGGACTTCAACTCTTAATTTTTGTCCTTGATACATTGGAAGAATCAATGTATCCTCATCTGTTTTTAGTTAATTTTGTACTCGTTTTGTAGATTAGACAAAGTGGAACTCAAATGACAAGAATAAGAGGATTTTAGGGATGGAAAATCTTGAGAATGAATGTAGAAAACAATTTTTTTTTTCATTTTCTGTTTTCATTGTCTATGTACAATTTTTAAAAATGTTTTTTATAAAACATGTTTAGTTATTTGAATTAAACCAAGTGAAGATGATCATTTATATACACTACATTGTAAAAGTTTGGTGCCTTTATTGAATGGTGAAGGAAAGTTTGTGCACTATAATAGAGTATTTTTTTAAGTCTATTAGATTCAAAAGTGAAAAAAGAAAATTTTCAAACCCAGCCCTCAACTTTTTGCTCATTGCTACTTAGGTTCCTAAACTTTCTACTCCTTATGTTTACACCACATACTCCATCACCCCCAAACACTTGACATTCTAGCACTACTGTTGCCTTCCACTACCATATCGCTCATTATTGAGCCACATATCATTGCTGTCACTTCTGTTAAACTCACTACTTATAATTATTAACATAGTTCGAAGGAAGGAGAGGAGCTCAATCCTAAGCCCCATGTTCTACCGTTGGTCAGGAAACATTTTCGTCAACATGCCAGCCACCACTGTGATCAATTCAAATGTCATCATTTCTCTTCTGCTATAATTTGATCAAAATCACCATGTTTCGATGATTATGGTTCAACATCAACAATCAACATCTCGAAAGACAATGGCTCCTACATAAGTCAATCAAGATTTTTGCGGCCACGATTGAGAAGAAGACAATTGGAGGACTTGCAGTAGTCAATGACTCAATTGACAAGTGTAAGCTGAAATTTTCTACACCCAAACAAGGCCTTAATTTGCAACTCAACTTTTGACAACATCCTTGCATTTTTTTCACTTATGTGTTAGAGATAAAATATAGCACTTACATTTTAGCTTCGTGTTAACTTTTGACAAAATTTCAAATTCTAGTGATAATTTTGTTTTGGATGGAATTTTTGATGATCTCCTTGCAACAAGAGTCATCCTCAAAGGGATGGTGATCGAAGCTCAATGGAATAAGAAAGTTAAAAGTCAGAGGTAAAGGAAATCTACTGTAACTTTAACATTGGACAGTAAATGATTTCTCCAGTCAGTATTGGTGAGATTAAGTGATTGATGGGTCCTGAAACACGTGTTTTTCTTCCTAGATTTAATGGTCACAATCTCATGATGGTGTGTATAATAACTTCACATATGTGTACATACAAGGTTTATATCTCTCATGCATTGTGACGGTTCAATCTATGATACCATTTTATGTACATATAGTAAAATAATCATTAACTAATAAAGTTTAGGCATGAAAAGGGAAAAAAAATTAGAGCTTTAGTGATTAAAACCATATTTAACCAATGATGTAAAAAAATTCAATGAAACAAAAAAAAATGGGATTTGAAGTTGAAATAAAGTCGAGGTCTAATCTCTTTACAATAATTTTTTAGAATTAATAGGGTACATTGCAGGATCTGTTAGCAATTAAAAGTAGTGTTTACCATTGATAAAAAAATTAATAAAAAATGGTACATGGGGATTTAAACGGGAAATTTCAAGCAAAATCTTAGATTAATCCAAGTCATGGCTAAAACTAGATAAACCATCTCAACCATAGTTTTTCTGTAGAAGATAGAGATAACTTTTCTATAAATAGTGATGTTTTAGCATTGGTACAAAACTTAAAGTAGAGTTTTGAGACTTATAGAACAAATGGAAATACTATAGGTAATAAGGATTTAATATTGATTTAATAAACATAAAAAAAAAGGAAAAAGAAAAAAATTGAAGAATAACCAAAATGGCAAATAGATAAAATTTATGTGCTGAAATGAAAAAGATTAATAGCTTAGGGACTAAAACAAATTTAAGCAAAAAAAATGCCAAAAAGGACAAAAACTGGAGAAAGTTCTTGTAGTTCTTACCTTTGCTAGCTACAGTCTCCAAACTTGCAAATTTATCCACCTCGCCATTGCCCTAGTAATGTCTCTTTGGGCCTGATTATTAGATGGAATAATTTAGGAACCAAAATGAAAGAAATGAAATCTATAGAGGGTTATAAGGGTGTTAGACCCTACTTAGAAAAAAAGGCCAAAAAAATGTTCATGAGTAACCACGTCAACAATTAAAAACCACGCATTGTGACAGTTCAATTTGTAGCAGTACTTAATATTAATACAACAAAGAATATTGAATAACAAAGTCTGGGGATAAATAGGGAAAAAATTAGAGTTCAAGTATTTAAAACTGGATTTAACCATTTATGCAAAAAACTTTTCCATGAAATAAAAAAAACTTGAGATTTGAAGATAGCCTAAAATCATGATCTAATCTTTATAAAAAAAAATGTTTGAGATTAATAGGGTTAAGGGCAAGATTTTATTAACTAAAACTAGTGTTTAACTATTGACATATAAAAAAAGTAAAGAAAAAAAATGGTACGAATTATATTTTAAACTAAAAAGTCTAAGCATAATCTAGGAACAGTCTAAGTCATGACATATAGATCATAATGACCAAAATTTTTCCTTAGAGGATAAAAATATCTTTTCCACAAAATAGCATTATCATTCTTTTGGTTTTACCTTTAATAGTTACCATAACAAGTTTTGAAAAAGAGAGAGAGAGAGAGAGAGAGGGATAGAAAGTGATAGCCAATTTTAGTTTTTTTAAGTGACATTTTTAATAAGAGGTGGTTAAAAAATTGAAAAATATAAAAACAAAAAAAATACACACATATGATGAAAAGTAAATAAAAATTGATTCTTAGGAAAAAAATGAAAAGGATAAGTTAAAAGGAACAATATATAAAAATATATTATGTCAATTGAAAAATACAAGTAACAAAAAAAATTATATGTTAAGGAGGAAACTTAAACAAGAACTAAAAATTGGGATTTCAAGTATAATTAATTCATTGATTTTAACCTCTAAAATAGATTGGAGGGGATAAATTAGATTTATTAAAATCTCGGGAAGGTTTGGAGCGGTTTCTTAAACAAGGGTTTGAAATGTAATTTCAAGTAAATGTAGGGGCAACTTGTAATTGTCCCAAACTATTTTAAATATTAGAGTCGAGGTTAGGGTAGGATTGTAATACTTGATGTGATAAGGGGCATTTTAAACTTCGTGGGACCGCCATTTGTTGAAAATGTAACAAGTTGCTGGCACACCCAGCAGTGTTGACATATACTTGATAATCATTGAATCATACTGGAAAAACTTTCTCCTTTTATTTTTAAAGTGTTTTTGTCAGAAAATTGTAGTTTTTATTTAGAAAAGGCCTAAATACATATTGCTTCCTTGAACTACGGTGACTCGGACAATTTGCCCTTTGAACTATAAAATGGATCAATTTGAACCCTAAACTTTGATGAGTGGGGCAATTCGAACCCTGGACTATGGTGACTCGGACAGTTTGCCCCCTGAACAATAAAGTGGATCAATTCGAACCCTGAATTTTGATGAATCAGTCATTTTAGTCCATTGACTCAGCCTAATTCTCACGCTATCCATCTTTAATAGAGCTGCTGCCGCCATCGCCCCTTCCTCCGCCCAATCTCTGCCTTCCACAACCTTTCTAGCTTCTTCTTCACTTTTCTCTTCTCCTATCTCCAACACTGAAGCAGCCTCCTCCACAACTGAAGTAGCTTACTCCCCCACTGCTCATTTGACAGCGCATCGTGTCACTTTGAGATGGATAAATCATGCCACTTGTCGAATGGAGAGTATTTGAACGAATCAGATGAATCATTGAGACGAAAAACATGCTCGACTTCCAGGCCCTCTCCTTTTCTTCACGTTCTTTGTTTGTCAGTGGCAGCATAGAATCGTGGCATATCCAATTCCGCTAATGTCATTCCACTGTTGGGTCTCCGATTGGAACTATGATGTCAATATGCTATTGGGTTTCTACGATGTCAGGAAATCCAATCGAAACTCAGGTAGGCAGAAGGAATACAGAAGCGGCGTTGGATCAAGGCAGTGTCAGGAATGAATGAGAGAAGGGAGTAGGCTACTTCGGTTGTGGAAGAGACTGATTCAGTGTCGAAGATAGGAGAAAAGGAAAGTGAAGAAGAAGCCAGAAATGTTGTGGAAGACAGAGATCGGGCGGATGAGGGGGCAGCGGCAGCAGCTGCTCTATTAAAGATGGATGATGTGAGAATTAGGCTAAGTCAATGGACTAAAATGACCAATTCATCAAAGTTCAGGGTTCGAATTGCCCCACTCATCAAAGTTTAGGGTTCGAATTGATCCACTTTATAGTTCAAGGGGCAAACTGTCCGAATCACCATAGTTCAGGGTTCGAATTGCCCCACTTATCAAAGTTTAGGGTTCGAATTGATCCATTTTATAGTTCAGGGGGCAAACTGTCCGAGTTACCATAGTTTAGGGGAGTAATAGGTATTTATAGACATATTTGATGCAAGGATAGAGAACAATACCAAGTTAGTCTTGTAAACATTGGCCGAGCACATTAGGTTTGACTGTATGTGCGGACATTTGTTGACTACAACACTACTAAAGTTTAATTATTTTCTAACAGTTGTTATCAACAATCTTGGTAATTTTAAAATTTTTAATGTAAGATTGTAGTAATTAATGAGTTAAAATTTTTTTTATCACCAATCAAATGTTGAGCTGTCAGTATTTTCCAACATTCACCTATTGGTAAATGAGCCAAAAGAAATTACTGAGAGTCCAAAATAGGACATGGGGTAAGAAAGAAGAAAAAATGTGACGCCAGGAATAGAGAATAAGTTCTTGTAATAGAAAATGATAGAAAAAAGAATCAAATGTAGCAGTTGAAACTTTATATCCTACTCATGAAAGGGTAAAGAAGCATTCTAGAAGCTACGGTAATTGGACTAGGTATTAATTAAGCTTAGCCTGGAAAAAGGCTGCAGTAACTGGGTACGATTTTTATTACATTGATCGATGAAAAGGGCAAACACCTAGAAAGCAATTGATGTATTTCAATGGATGAAGAGACCACTGTGAACCCTCAATTGAAACCTATGAGTAAATTCACGTGTTAACTCTAATATTTTAATTTTATTTTAGTTCTAACTATAATTTATAATTTATTTATTATACCTCTCTAATATAGTTAAAATATTTTATTTTAAATTTTTTTATGACAGAAGTTCTTAATTTAAATAAAAAAAAAGTCACATTAGCATATTATTATTAAAAAAAATACTTATTTTAATCTAGTAAAAATTTCCTTTGCCAAAAAAATATCATAACTTTCTCTGGCAAACCCTCTCCTATTTCTCCTCCTTCTCTAGCCTCCCTTTCCGACGAACCCTCTCCTACCTCTACTTCCTCTTCGGCCTCCTCTTCACTCTGAAGCTGATGAATTGGTCTTCCCTCTTGCGAATCCAGCCATCCCTGTAAAATTTCCTTGTGCGAATCCACTTCTACCGTGTTCTATCCCCAGCCACCCTCGTCCTCTGTCCTCCATCCGCCTCCCTCTGCCTGCAATTTCTTCTGCAATTCCGTCCGTTATAATGATTTCGTCTGCGATTGTGTCCTTTGTCATCATTCCATCTACAATTTGTTGTCGTCCATCGCATTTTCGTGTGTGATTCCATCCTCTGTCATGATTTCATTAGCCTCTCTTTGTCCTGTGATTTACCGTCATTGATTTGCCATCCAAATCGAGGCCCGATTAGGAGCTTATCTGCCTGCTATTCCCGCTTGCTCCCAATCCGAAGTGAGCGGCCTGCGACGAATTGGTACGCCACTAGCTCCTTAACTGCTACCACGCTTCCCATGTAACTACAGTCATGCAGCCATGCTGCTAGCTAAGCAACCGCAACCAGAACAATCGGACAGCAGATTCAGAAGTCCAACAACAAAATTGCAGCTTGTCTTACCAAAGAACGAACCAGAACAATCGGGTGAGCCCGCTGATGACGGAGAGACGGATTCGAGGAAAACGGATTCATCAAAACCTAACCAATTTCGCTAATCTATTGATGAGAATGGGAGAAACCATGGTTGACTTGTTGAAACCTAACCAATTTCGCTAGTTTGCGTACGTGAATGAGGCATTTTGTGTCATAGACCAACTGCTCGATGAAATTCCATAGAGAATATTTAAGCTCCCTGTGAGTTTGTTCGCTTTTATGTCCTCCGAGTTTGGCCAAACGTGGAGAAGGGTGGCAATAATGACCGGGGGTACGGAGGAGGAAGACGGAGAAGGGTGGCGGTGATGGGGAGGAGGGGCAGGCCGAAATGGGGGCAAAAGGTTGGAGAAGGTGGTTGGATAGTAAGATAGAAAAGTTTTAAGGTCATTATGACAAAGGGAAAGCTTTTAGAGATTAGAAAGCACTTTTCCTCCTATAATACTATACTAACTTGTCATTTTTCATCCAAGATAACAGATTCCATAAAAAAAAAGGTTCAAAATGAAGCGTTTTAACTATGTTAAGAAGATGCAACAAACAAATTGTAGGTTGGGGTTATAATTGAAACAGAATTAAAATATTAGGTTTAACGCATGCAATTTTCCCCAAAACCTATACATTAATGATCAACCTATATGAAAAGGTGATATAAACATATAAGCACCCAACTATTTTTTCCTTGATGATGTGCTCTCTTGTATGATTGACGTGATTAATTAAGTGGGTACGGATTATTCACAAGATAAGAATTACTAGTAGATGAGGAGCATGAATGAGAAATTTTACTCATTGATGGTTACCCGTGAAGTGGCGGGTAAGCAAAAACCAGCAAACATAGATACGGGATATAGAGTATTTATATCCAATCTACCCTGTTACTATCCCTAGTAAAAAATAAGCCTAGGGTTGACTAAACTTTGGACTTCACCTCTTGATTTTGTCCTTGATATATTGGAAGAATCAATGTATCTTTATCTGTTTTTAGTTAATTTTGTACTAGTTTTGTAGGTTAGACAAAATGGAACTCAAATGACAAGAACAAGAGGATTTTAGGGATGGAAAATCTTGAGAATGAATGTAAAAAACAATTTTCCTTTTTCATTTTCTATGTACAATTTTTTAGAATGTTTTTTAGAAAACATATTTAGTTATTTGAATTAAACCAAGTAAAGATGATCATTTATATACACTACATTGTAAAAGTTTGGTGCCCTCATTGAATGTTGAAGAAAAGTTTGTGCACTATAATAGAGTACTTTCTTAAGTCTATTAGATTCAAAAGTAAAAAAGAAAAATTTTTAAATCCAGCCCTCAACTTTTTGCTCATTGTTGCTTAGGTTCCTAAATTTTCTATTCCTTACGTTTACACCACGTACTCCATCATTCCTAAACACTTGACATTCTAGCACTACCGTTGCTTTCGACTACCATATCGCTCATTATTGAGTCACATATCATTGCTACCGCTTTCTGTTATGCTCACTATTGATAATTATTGACATAGTTCGAAGGAAGGAGACGAGCTCGATCCTAAGCACCATGTTCCACTGCTGGTCAGGAAACATTTTTGTCAACGTGCCAGCCACCACTATGATCAATTAAAATGTCATCATTTGTCTTCTGCTATAATTTGATCAAAATCACAATGTTTCGATGATTATGGTTCAACATCAACAATCACATCTCGAATTGATTCTGACCAAATCAAAGCATGTTTCCATGGAAATAGTAGACAATGGCTCCCACATAAGTCAATTAAGATTTTTGTAGCCACGATTGAGAAAAAGACAATTTGAGGACTTGTAGTAGTTAATGACTCGATTGACAAGTGTAAGTTGAAATTTTCTACACCCAAACAAGTTTTTTTTGCCATCAAAATTTATACTTAACATATAACTTTAAGTAGTTGTATTAAAGCTAAGAAAACACACACGGATTCCTCTTTTTTGTTTTTTAAAAACTACACATATGATGCTTCTATTTTTTCTCTCTTTCCTTTTTAGATTCTTAGTGCTAATTATGCCTCTAATAAATATACAACACCAAAATAATTTGGGTCTCATTAGAAAAAAATAAAACACCCATAGGTTAAGAGTATAAAAGTAGATAAAAATTTTGTCACTTTCATAATTTTTCTAATAATGATAATAGAACACTATGTTGTATAAAAGTATAATCTTTATAATAAAATTAAAATCATTATAACTTCTAAACAATTAATGTGCATGTAAAATAAAAACCTTAATTCTTTACTCTTTTTGTGGGAAAATTAATAGTTTGACACAATAAAAACTTTATACTCTCGCAATATATGTCATAATAATTTATTTATTCTTTTCTGGGTGGATAGTAGTGCTAGAGTGAAAAATATTTATAATTAAGTAAGAAAAGCCTTATCTATCCTTTTAGTGTATGTCAAATGATTCTTGGTATATAAAACTAACTTGTAAAAAGAAAACCAAAGTATAGAACAATGATGAATACTCATAAATGTATTGTTATTAAGGGTTTAAATCATCATTATACACTTTGAGTAAGATTAATTTCTATATTCTAAGCACTTTTCCATCGGGTTACTATTCACACATTTTTTACTATTCATCGACTTATTGTTCATATGCATATTCATTGTACATACATGGTTTACTGTTCATTAATATTAAAATATATATATTAAATAATTATTTTTTTATGTAGGTAAAAATCATTATTTTGCGGCCCTTCACGAGAAACAATCATATCTGGAGCTGTAGGTATCGGAACTGAGTGATTCCAAATTCATCTGAAAGCCAACACATAGATCTTCAATTTTGCTTTATTCCGCAAGCTAGTTTGATCGTTTTTATTGCCGAAATCTGATTATAGATGAGACCCTTCATTATTTCGTGTACTGAAAAGCAGTTTCGGTAGAAAAATCATAACTTAAGCTACGAATGTCCAATTTGAATGTGCAAGCTATCAATTCGAAGCTAAAGAGGAGATCTACAATTTTTGTGCTTTAAGGAAGAGCTGATGTAATGTATATGATGGCCAAAAAATTAAAAGAAGTTGCAGTCTGCCATTGTTGATTTGTATTTACCTGCATTTTACCATTTTATTTTTACCATTTCATTTTCACCCACCCCAAAACTCTATAAATAGGCACCTTGGGGGGATGGTGAAGGAGGCCATTTTTCTTAGGCCATTCCATGTTCTTGTATCATTTTTAGATTTTCTCCTTTGTTCTTGTTCTAGTTTTCAATACCGAAGCTCTGTCCAGGTGTTTTCTCATTCTTGTTCTTGTTCTTTCTCTTGATCTTTTAATCTATGTTTATTTCATCTTTCTACATGTTGTTTACTTTTATTATGTCTAACTAATCTTCTTTTGCTAAGGTGAAAGGGTGAAACTTTTGGTATAGAAGTTATGATTGATTTGAATGGATCACAACGTTAACGGTATTTTCTTCCTTAATCTATTTAACTTCCTTCCTTGTTAAGTAGGAGTCTTGATTCATTATAGTCAAATCATTGGCACAAAAGCTGCTTGATTCCTTCTGTAGAACATGGCTCTGCCGGTTATATTGAAATCTTGAATTATTGTCGACAAAGGTTGACATGATAGATACTTGAATCCATTAGCAAGTGTTAGCATTTTAAGATCAATGAACATTAATACTAACTAAATTCCCCGATTGGGACATCTTTTATGTGTGGATTTCAATTAAGTGGTAAGATGGGCTAAAATTAATTATAACAAATATATTAAAAGTGGATCCTCTAACCTTAGCTATTTTATTTGAATTTCAATTTTAATTAACATTTGTTCACACCTTGCACCAAAACTTTCTTTATTAAAACTTCAACATATATTTCTTAAATTACTTCCCTGTGGTTCGACACTCAGACTCCCGAGATTTTATTACTTGCGACAACCTACACTTGGGTTACAACTGCTAGAGTGCAACAAACAACTGCTAGAGTGCAGCAAACAACAACCCAAAAAAGCTTGAACCCAACCATTAAGATAAAGATCTAATTTATTTAGCATTAAGTCAAATTAATCCAAATATGTTTTTGTGGCTATCTTTTTGTCTGAAATTGATATTATTTTTTAATTTTTTTAAGTTGAATAATTAAAAAATTCATAACAATTACTATAAAAATTTTATTTAATAAATTATTATAGATATATATAATTAGTTTTCAAATGATATTAGTTTTAGATGAAAAATCCTGTAAAAATAAAAATAAATTATTTTGGATAATCAACTTCAAACAATTGTCTATTTTTTTTTCCAAATGTATGATTTAAACCCCAAATCTTCACGTTAAAGCATTCATGAATTTTTATAACTCTCTAATAAGTAGGCCAAGTCAACCGCATAGCTCTAATTTCACTTGATAGTATGGGGCCCCAATTGGTATAGATGAAGCTGAGGGTTTAAATTCCTATAAGGCCTCCTAGTGTAAAAAGACTCTTATTAAAAATTTTATTTTTCTCTTTGTAAATAGAATTAAAAATTTAATATATTGTTATTATTTGTTTAATGTATAAATAATTATCGATGAAAGGTTGTAAGTTTTAAGTATTATTATTATTATACTCTCTCTGTCACAAGTTCTTTGCAACATTTCAGGTTTTTGACTTAAATTTATTTATTTTAATATTTTCTAGAAAAAAATTTACAAAATTACATTTAGAAACTATAAAAATTTTAATTTTTAAAGAATTTTTTTTTTTAAATTTTTTAGCAAATATTAATATAAAAAAAAATTTAAGTCAAACTTAAGTAAAAAAACTGAAATGGTGCAAAGAACTTGAGATGAAGATAGTAGTTTGAACAGCAAGCAAAGGAAAAAGAAAATAAATTGACCCAAAACTAACAATCAAAAGCATTTATAAAAAATTTAGGGCATATTTGTCAAATTTAACTAAATTTGTGTGTTAAGTAATGATTTTTCCAAAAATTAAAGCCTAAAAACAATACATGCATAATGCTACTTTGAAACAACTCATAAGATTTGATTGGCTCTAAAAAAATAATAAAAATAAAAATACATTAATATTATTTAGTATAGAGAAAGAGTTAGTTGCTAAGAATAAAAACTTATGTTCCAACATTCAAAATGATGACCATGTGGGAAAAAATAATTATTATAATTTTTCCAATATTTTAAAATATTGGAAAAATGTAAAAAAAAAGTTGCTACTAAAATTCCTCTTTATTATCATATAAGCAACTAATTCTAGGAGTTAAGAATTTTTTTTTCTAAAATTTTTCACAATGACCTTTGCTACAATAATAATTCTTTTATTTTTTTTCATAGTATGTGCTTGAGTCATATGTGAATTATATGATTGCTCTAATATGGACCAAATACCTAAGCTTTCAAAGTATATATTCATCCAAGTAGAGAAAAGAAAACTTAATTGACAAAAATTTTATATTCAAAGATATTTTTTATAGTAGAATAAACTTAGGCCATATTTGTTAAAATTAACTAAGTTTAGTGGTCAAAGTAAGTTTAGTAGTCAAAATAGTAAATTTCCCAAAAACCAAAGGCTAAACGCATCCCACTTTGCATTTTTTCCCTCTCTTATTATATTTTTAGTATTTTAATACTACTAAATATCTAATTAAATAGGCAACTATATATTTAGATTTCTGTAAGTGGATTCTTTTCTTTCCCTCTTTTTAGAGCCCTAATACTAACACAACTCTAATTAAATAGATAGTATAATTTTTTTTATCATTAAAAGAGTAAAAGAACTTATAATTTTAGGATAAAGGAAAAATTATATGTGAACTATTATTGAATATTCGTTATATAATTTTTTAATATATACTTTTTATACCTAAAATTATTTTTTAATATGCAACACTTAGAGATTTTCATGTGAAACTTTAGCATGAGTTTTACTACATAATAAACTTTCATAGTATGTACTCATTTAAGTTGCAAAATAAAAAAAAATTAATTGACAAAAAAAAATATGTTCAAAGGTACCTTTTACAGCAATACAAACTTTAGCTTGAGTTTCACCATATATTTAATTTTTTATTCAAATAAAAAATTTAGTTATGAAGGTTTTTAAAATGCTAAGTTGAAATTTTAAGTTTTATGAAATATTTAGATGTACAAACTTTAACATGAGTTTTACATTTTAAGTCTTTTATTCAAATAAAAGAATTGGCTATGAACATTTTTGGAATGATAAGTTGAAATTTTAAGTTTTATAAAATATTTACTTGAGATATTATTTGATAGTAATATGTAACCAAAGGTGACATATTTGAAGCAAAAAATTTTAATGGCAATTTAAGAGTTTTACGTAAGGTTAATACAAAAAAATAATTGTATATAATACGTAATTCTGTAATATAAAATATAGGATAGGCAAGTTTATAGCTAAATATAAAATTTAGTGGCAATTTAAGGGTTTCTTTTAGGGTTCTAATGCTAATACAACTTCACTTAAATAGATAATGATAAAATTGGGTCTCATTAGGAAAGCAAAACATCTTATATCAAAAGAGCAAAAAAGTCGTTCAATATTTATACACTTTCATATTTTTATTATATATATATATAGAGAGAGAGAGAGAGAGAGCGGGGGGGAGAAGGTATATACGTACATATGTATGTATATGTATGAATCTATGTATGTATCTACAAAGATACAGGTCATACGTATAAAAAAGAAATGAAAGAGACTAGAATTCAAAAATAAGATGATGCTGAGAATAGATAAGTAGCAGGAACAAGACATTGGGTGAGACATCGAAAATTGCTTATGTTCACTCTTCTATTCTTCTACCAAATGAAAATTCTTTCTCTATGTCGATTGCATGTTCTAATCGCACCGAATTTTCACTTGAACAATCTGCTAGCTCAGAATCACGACAGGTTAGGTAAGAGGTGGAGGCGTCGCTGTAGCGGCGGGTGGGAGGTGACGGAGACTCTGATTCCTGGTCGCCGCAGTCGAATCCTGTAGGCGACGTTTGAAGGCTTTCGGCGGTACTGCGCTGGAGGTGGTTGAGAAGGTGGCCCGGAGAGATCAGGTGGTGGGAGGGAGTTGTGGGCGTGCTGGATAAGGGAGTGACGGCAGATGAGACGGAGCCGCCACCTTTGCGCCGTTTGATGTTTTTCCTGGCCTTCTGGTGCCACTTCCTCAGCGCCGCCGCCACTTTCTCGTTGAACACCGCCGGCTTCATGTTGGAACCCATCTGTGATTTGTAATTTCAACCCCATGTACATATTAAAGTAATAAATTATTTTAAAGTTTTCATGGTATATAAAAAAAAAAATTAAAATGAAGATTAATCTCCTCAGCATGCTAATAATTTGTTTTAAAATGAAGATTAGCATTACAGATGTCGGTCTTACCTGTGTGACAACAGCATAAAGTGGCAGGGTGACATAGCTGCAAAGAATCTGTCCAAGGATCCTGCCCACGAATTAATTGTAACTAAGTCAAAACAAGATGAACCCATCTGATGTAATTTGTTTAATTAATGAAAGAAAATTAATTGCTTGACCGTCCGTTATTTCAATTAAAAATGACAATTGTAAACTACAAAAATCAATCCTGTGGTCAGATGGATTTGATTAGGAAAAATAAAATAAAATAGATAAAATAATTCTAATTGTTAATTAGACCTATAGCTTGAAAAGAATAATTCCTAGGACATGCTAATAAATAAACAAAAAAAATTAATAGAATTTATGGACTTAAAATTAAATGTATTTTGTTGGTTATCCTTACCCGGTTGTGATTTGTATGACCATATCAGCAGTGTGCTCGTTGAAGCAAGATCTAATTCCAAATTCGTACTGCCAACTCAGAGAAAATTAGAAATTAATTAAAGAAAAATAATACTACACATTTTATTTTATCTCGGTTTAAGTTGTAAGATTTATTTTAGTTCTATTTGTCTCGTCTCAAATTAATTTAGGTACTTTACACAAAGTATATATTTATCATTAAAATTTCAGTTTTGAAATGTTCAGCCTGTCAAAAGAATATTTTTTTTAAAAAAAAATGATGATCAGTATATGGACGGTTTAGATCAGACTCACCCAAGTCCATACAAAGAAAGCAAGATGGAAAGCATTCTGCGAGCCAGGCCAAAAATATTTATATTATTTCCGCAAACATATACATATACATATGATTATTTAATAATGTAGAAGTGACAAAAATTTTAGAAAGAAAAAAGGTCTCTAGACCTGGAAAAGGACGAAATTGATGAGATAGAGAAGGAGGCAAGGGCGGTTGAACCAGAAAAGGTGATCATCAGGCTGCACGACAAGCGCACCTTTCACCACCCCTTCCCTTGCTTGAATTTGGACCCCCATTTTTGTTATGATCACTTGTAGCTTTGTCCCCACCATCAAAATTATCTGCATTTTTTTTTTAATTTATCTTATTTCAAGTTAATTAATTATATATTTGAAAAATAATGGACATAAAATTAGTTTCCATCTACAAAATCTCCATTTCAGAAAGAACTTACAATCAACGGAATAAAGGGCAGCCATAGATAAGAATACCAGCCTGCATAATACAAATTTGAGCAAAGTTGGAGACAAAAAATGTGTTTATACACAAACACAATTTTAATTTGTTTAATCATGAAGATTAATTAATGTAATTTAAGTTTAATCACTTACCGTGGGTGTTAAAAAGAAGGAAGATGATCGCAAAGAGCCAAATGGGGGGGCTAATTCCCACCACCACCTTGAAATCTTCTTCCAGTGATCGCTTGATGTAGTTTTGAAAGTCGAATTCCATTTGGCTTCCCGGTGCCAAATGTGCCTTTTTTATCAGCAAAATATATAATCCATATTTCAAAATATTAGGTCAAACTCCAAACCCAGTAATTAATTAATTAAATGGGAATTAATCAGATTAATTACCATAATAAATCCATGTCTTAGAGTCAAGTAATCCACTTTGGGAACCGATCGGACAAACTGCCTGAAGAAGCAAACCTAACAAGCCGGTTGAACAAACAGTAGCCCCGTTAAAGTTAGTTAGGCTAATCAAAGCTTTTTAGAGGAAAAAAAAGTAACTCGACCAAACCTAGATCTCAAAATTAAGCACAATGCATAACCTAACTAGCTAAAATCATGTAATTCATTATTGATGTTTAGGGTGAAATAACATTATTAAACTTGAACTTTAACAGAAGTATGCTACTAATTTTTTACGGGAAAAGACAATGATAATAATTATTATGATGATGATGATGATGATAATCATATATATATATGATATGGTTTAATTACTTACAAAATGCAAAAGGGGAGGCTTGGTCCAAAAGCCTAAATGTCTTCTCCCAAAGGATGTGTCTCTGGTGAGCCTGAATCTCTGTGGATCTATTGTAATAATTAATAATTAAGATCAAGATTATCAAGAAATTGGTATCTTGTAAATTGATAGTATAATATTTTTTTCCTACACGGGCACTTTTTTATGGAAATAAATCTTAAGTTTTACTATAATAGTTTTCGTAGCAACTGAAATTATTTTCATAAAATAAAGTGCGGATGGAGAAAAACATTATACGATGGTGCTAGGATATATAGGCCTTCAATAATTAATTAAGGATTAATTGTTTTCAGAAATAACTAATACGTCTTTTATGAACTGATGATTAAAAGATTGGTTATTGTAATAGCTAGCTATTACCCTGAGAAATTTGGTATTCGATGGTACGAGTCTCCTTTTCCCATTTCTTCCAACGTCTCATCTAATCCATCAAATTAATGACAACAACAAAATCAATCCATTAAATCAGCAGTTAATAGTTATCATGAACAAATTAAGAAATGGTTGTAGTACGAAACGTTAGAAAACCTCTTGATTAGATTATACATGACTTAATTAATTAATTAACATTAATCATTGTGGGGATATGGTATATATGTACCTTGACTCTACCCAAAGCCATGGTGAGAATACAGTAAACAACATGGAACACCGCCAGCACGAAGATGAATCTATGGAGCTGATGGATCCCTTCTGACGACACTAATGCAACCTTTCCCTGTAAATTATTTATTTACATTCCATAAACAACTAAGGAAAAACCTCTAACCAAATAATGATTAATTAGGAATATTGATTTTGGATTATAATTAATTAGTAGCTTCTTAATATGCATATACATATACATACACATACAGATAATTCTCTTTTATGGATTTAGTTATAGCGAAACTATATTTTAGCCCCTCTTCTTTGGTAAAGTTTTGGGTCCACCGCTGCCACCCACATGAATTTACACACTTTATATCCATTCATTGAATCAAGATAATTAATTAGTGTCCTCAAAAGAAAATGATGGTGTTCAAATTCTAGTTTAAGAAGTGTTCATAATAGTAAATTATATCTACACCCAATCAAATGCTAAAATGGAAAAATAATAATAAATGATCAATCCTCTTTTATATATATATCACATATATATGTATAGAAAAACTAATAGTAGGAAACAAACCTATTCTAAGAAAATTAAAATTATTTACTAATTAAATATTCGTATATTTTATTTTTACAAAGTCAACTTCCAAACACTCTTACGAGGGACAAGGACGCAGTCAATTTTAATTGGCTTTGTTAGCAAAATAGTCTTGGGGGCATTGTTAAACAAATAATTAAGCAAAAGGTCCATGATAAAACGCAGTCAATATTTAACCATTGTTAAATGAATGTAATTGATCTTTATGATAGCACATAAAAGACGCTTTATATACTCCATCTTTTGAACAAGGTGAGATGATAATTTTAGTCATAAAACTTTACGTAGTTTTCTATTTCAGTTATAAAATTTTACTTTTCTAAATAAGTTTTAAAACTTTGTAACCGTGTAAATAGTAAATGCAAAAAAAAAATTTACTTTTCTAAACGAGTCATAAAATTTTAATACTGTATAAACAAGTAGTCATAAAAAATTTCAATTTTATGACCTCAAGTTTTCTAGATTTCTAATTTAAATTTTTCATTAATTATATTTTAGCAGTTTTAGAGCATGCAATAATTTTTTTATAGTTAATGAATCATTTAAATTATCATCTTTTCCTCTTTGTAAATCATATTTTTTTAATAAATTTAATTTAATAATTTTTAAAACTAACTATTTTCATTTTAATTAAGTTTTAGAATTAATATAGAAAATTGAAATTTTTTTGGATTTAAACAGAAAATTAGAACAAATTTTAGGACCAAATTGTTGCCTTAAAATTATACATGTACGTATGTTTCTGTATCCATTCATCAATCTTGCCACCGCATACCTACAAGTACGAGAAAAAAAAATCAACTGCCAGCAGCTCTTCTTAGGAAATGATTTTGCTGATTGTAGTAGTTGTTAAGAAAAGAAAAATGTTTCACCACTTTTTCAGCTCGTAACCACGTGTTTATTTGGGAATTTAATAATTTATTAAAAAGCTAAAATGGAGCCTCAACAACATTTTTGTGAAAAAAAATGTTTGTTATGATCTTTGTTTTTTTCCTTTAGTTTGGATAAGAAAATAAATCTTAAGAACTAGAGTGTTTTTCTTTCTTAGAGAATCTTTTTCTAACATAAAACTGTTGATGAAGTTTATTTCAGATAAAAAAATAGAAGTAAAAATAAAAAAAAAAATCTATTTTAAAAATGGGAAAAAATCTGGGTATAAGACTTTGCACTCGTTCAAATTTGAACACATGAGACCACATGTATACTTTTGTTCTGCACTAGGAAGCGTGAGTGGTACTTAACTACTTATCAGAGAGAGAGAGAGAGAGAGAGAGAGAGAGAGATTTTCAAGCATTTCTGTTACTATTTTTTATTCCAGGACAAAAGTCCAGCATGAAGCATGATTTGAGGATGTTACGCGTCATTTACCCAAGATTTGTTCTGTTATATTTCATACCTCGGCTGCGCAGCTGTCGCCCTCGGAAACCGCCAACGCCCTCCGCACGCCTCCGCCAAATCCCCCCAATGAGAGGAGTCCCCGCCGGTTCTCAATGCCCAGCTCATCATCCTCCTCATCGTTACACGGATGCCATGTCGACCCCAACCTCTTGGATACACATATGTTCGATATCGGACCTCCTCCAACCGTTAGCAGCAACGATATGAATCCCAGCAGCATAAGCTCTGAGTTCCAAAAAGTAAAAACATCGGACCGAATTAACTTACCGAGCTTAGCTTTAATCGGTAAAAAAATAGTTACCTGATTTGATCTTTTCTAGAGCATCCTGAAAAGCTCTCTCGTGTTTCTTCTTCAGCCACTGTCTCACACAGAAAACAGCAAAAAAGTTATTATGTGACCTCTAATACTAATCTCTAACACTATGGAAAGATGCAGACCTTGCTAATAAAGTGGATTATATGTTCGATAAAAAAGGAGATGAGAACCAGGACAAAGCAAAAGACGGCAACCGCCCACGTCGGAGTCTGCTCAAGGGACCTCCCTCCCGCCATGTCGTTGCGCCGCTGTGCCACAATGTCTTTGCAGGAAATTCAAACCCTGTACGGAAATGATTCTACACCAACTATGGGGCAGGCTAAGGTCAGGATATATATGACTATTGGCTGGAAGAGCTATAACTTAAATTAAGACCAGCATTTTTGACAGATAAGATGGAAGCATTGGATTTGATTGTTTATGTCAGCGCCTCCGGTAATGTCAAATGTTATATATATATTACGACATTACTACTTATCTTATCAGTTTGATCCTCTGTATGACATATATATTAATGTTTAAGTGTCCGTACAACGGGCTTTTAGTGTACGGCGTAGGGGTTTTTATAAGAGTAAATGCACCGGGTCAACTTGCATGAATCGGCCCAAGTGAGTTTAACGCAGTGTGACTTAATCCGGTGGTACATTGACATTGTGCGAGTTAGCCCCCTTATTTGTCAAGGAAAACTACAACCTCAAACTCTAGCTTTCAGCCCTGTTTCTAGCACTATAACACAGCAGCGCTTTTTTCTGATAGCTGAAATTATAGTTGAATTGTAGCAAAGCTAAATATGTTATGATAAAAATCATCGGGAATGAATGTAGGAGAATTTGCGTGCCAATAGAAATCACCAGCAACATGCTATTACTAGGAACACAGTGGGGAAAAGGTTGGGAGTCTCTGGGTGTGGGTGTGAGTGTGAAGTGAGAAGATGAGTTTGAGACTAAGAGGACAATCGGGGAGTTTATCGCGATGATTTTGTTCATCGTGCAAGAGCCCGCCCAAATTTCTGTGAAATTTCATGCCCCTCATTTTCCCGCCTTTAATTTTGGCATTGCGATGATTTTAAGTTGACTTCAGCTACGATGCTACCATTTTTCTATGCTCTCCACTTTTGTACCCTACTTCACAATTAGTGACTAAACTGTAACTTTTCAAAGTTTATGGATAATAATGTAGTGGTGTATGTAAATGACCTTAACCCAAGACCCGACTCGAAATATTGGGTTAGGGTGGAGTTAGAAAGTAGAAAATATGTACTTTGAGTTGATCCAAACCCAACTAGAAATAAATAAGGAAAAATTGGGTTGTTTCGGATCTAACCCAAAAGACCCAAAACCCCTAACTTAGCCTATCTCTAGGCCATCAACTTTTTCAATCCCTACCCTAACCCTTTAAACTAACCCTCTACCCATAAAAAATCTTAGCCCAACCCAATTTCCTAAACCTAATTAATTCTAAAATCATTAACATGTCGCTTGACTCCTTGAGGCCTTTACCCCTCACATTTTTTCCCTTAGCTGACTACCCCTACTCTCAATACCATCTTTCGCATCACCTTTGCAGTGCCAACCAGCTTTACACTGTCGGCTGCTTTTCCTCACCTTGCCCTTGTGCCACTAGCGGCCCCTCGCCTCGCTTTGAATTGCCTTGCCCTCACCAAGAGGCATCGACCTTCATTCTCCTCAGCCTATACCATCTTTAGCCTCACTTCCTCCATTAGCACCCTAACCCGAGACAAATGATAAACATGTACCATGGGTCATGAATGGGAAGTTTAAAAGGTGGAGGATAAGGAAATTGGCGAAAAGATAGTTCATAAAGATGAATCAAAATCATTTGAAAGTCAAAATGACAAAGGTGTCAATGCACAAACATAAAGCCTAGTTGTGTTCATCACTTAATCAGTGACCATCATTGTTGTTGCCAATGGAAACAAAGAGTTAGGGATGAAACCGCGGAGGTGGACGTTAGGTTGAACTGACCCAACTTGATCCTAACTCAATTTTTTTTTGTTAGGGTCGGTTCAGTTTGAATACTTGTATCAGATATGTTCAGGTTAGGAATTTGAGGTTTTGAATGAGTTTGATAATTTAGGGTTTAGACCCAAACTTGATCGAAACCTAAAACTTTCAGCCTTACAATAATGTATAGACATGAGAAGCTAAGGAACCAACGTTGTCATTTTTTTAAGTGACTAAAATGTCAATCTTAAAAGTTTAGGTACCTGGTTGCACAACACTTAAATGTTTAGGGACCACCTTCATTAGGACCCATTGGTTGCTCAATTTTGTCATTTCATGGCATCAGCCACATAATAATATAACTGTTAAGACCATCTAGGTAGTGGATATTCAACGATCAGGTAAGACTTGTTAAACAAGTAAAAATCTCTAGTTAAATACCTTAATTAGTTTGAATTAACAAGTCGAGTAAATTTATTCAGGGTTAGATGATTCCTAGGTTATTTTGGCACCTAAGCATCAGTAGGGGCAAAATGGTTATTTTGCACATCAAGGTGATAGGTAGGTATTAAAGCTCAAGAGTTAATCTTTTGGACCTAAGTGATAAGAAACCAAAGCATGAGACAAAATTGCCTAAGCTAGTGTTACTATTTGAGCATTGGGTCTTTTTGTAAAAATAACAAAAGTTATGGGAAGACATGGCAAGTAGGGCTTTTTAAACCCATTTGGAAGGTGAAGATGGCCAAAAGTCCATTTCTCCTTCAATTCTTGGCAAAAATCAAAGCCCCATGAGGCATACAAACATGAAATAGCTTCCTTTTGCATGGTTGTAGTGTGGTGAGTTTTGGGTGGCATTTTTAATACTTGGTGAGCTTAGGTACATTTTTCCCTCCTTGTTTTTCAGATGTTTTTGGTTTCTTGAGGTTGTATAAGCTTAGATCTAGCTTGGTTGAGCTTGAATTGATGCCTTATATGTTGGTTTTTGCTTGAAACCATAGGATGCCCTAGTGAAACCCTTTTTGCTCAATGTGGATGCTTGATATTGCTTGCAGTACGTCAATTGAGGTAAGGAATTTAGTTGTTACGTTCATTTCATGCATATCTTAGTTGCTTGCTTAGTCCTTTCAAATAGATTAGGAGATATGCATTGTTATGGTGAAGAATTGTTTGTGACGGACTATGTTGAATCAAGCTCTTGTGTAGCATAATTAAACATTTGTTTATTTCTAGATATTCCATTTTAGCATGAAATGGCCCTATTGTAGTAGGTAAACAAATTTGGAGTTTTAGAGGAAAGGCATGCAAGTTTGGGAGGCTTTTGGAGCCCCCAAAAAGGCTAAAGAGCAAATGTGCAGCTGTTGGGCTTGAGGATCTAAGACTGCGACCCTAGAAACTCAGAGCCATGGCCCTGAGGTGCTCTGGTGCATCCAATGCACCAGGGCTACGACTTTGGAAACTCATGGCCATGGCCCCGTTCTCAAGCCTTCTCATGGACTTAGACAGAGGGATCCTTTCTCCATGTTTTTATTTCTCTTCTGCACATAAATTCTTTCGGCACTGTTTCGACATGCGGTAGCGAACTTTCAAGTTACAAGCATTTTTATTGCAAGGTCAAGTCCAAGTGTCTCTCACTTGCTATTTGTGGATGATATTATTCTTTTTTTTTTTTATATATATAGGCTAAAGAAATAGGTGTAAGGCACTTGTTGGCAATTCTAGCACTTTGCAAATGTGTCTTGGGTCAGATAGTCAATATATAGAAATTATCAGTTTTATTTAGCCCAAGCTGTATTATGTAGAAAAGACAATTTATCCAGAGGATGCTTGGAAAGAATAATTGCCTAAAGAAGGATAAATATCTTGGCTTCCCATGGTTGATTGGAAGGAAAAAAATCCACACAGTTTGACTCCTTTATGAATCGTATCAGGCAAAAGTTATACCAATGAAAGACATCACTTCCCTCACAAGCTGGGAGGTGTGTATTGATCAAGGTTGTTGTCCAAATGATGCCCACACATTTGATGAGTTGCCTATTGGTTCAAATAGAAATTTGTGATAAACTATAATCATTAGCGTCTCGGTTCTTCTGGTCCTCTGATGTGGAAGACAAGAAGATGGCTTAAGTTGCATGAAGCCAAATGTGTACATTAAAGGCAACTGGTGAGATGGGCTTTTAGGATGTAGCAACATTTAATTTAGCAATGTTTTCGAAACAGGTATGGCGTATTACAACAAATTTGTGTGGCTTGGTTGCTAGAGTCTTTTAGGGCCATTACTTTCCATTACATCCATTAATTCGATCTTGAAGACCATAACATTATTTGTTGATCTACAAGGGGATTCTAGCTAGTCGGGACTTAATACAAGCAGGAATGTTTTAGAGGGTTGGAAACGATGTGGACATATCCTTGTGGAAAGATAGCTAGCGTCCTGGCCCTAACCCAAAATTGATCACATTACCGGTCCCAGGCACAAAGGGTTGGCAAGTAAGCAACTCGATCAATCATTTGACAGTTCAATGGGATTACACAACTATTGATGCGCTACTACACCCCTCCGACGTAGCAATGGTGAAGACCATTCTGTTGGTTCCAAGATGTTGTGAGGATGTGATCACATGGGGAATGAGCGAAAGTGGGAAACTTTCAGTTAAGACCGCTTATTATTTAGCTTTTGCTCAGTTCTATGGCAGAAATCCTTTGATAAAACCAGACTTTTGGCTGTGGGTGTAAAGCTTAGCTTTCCTACAGCTGGTTCACCTATTTTTCTGGCGCTTGTATGTGACAGCCTTACTAAACCGAAGGAATTTGCATCTAAGAGGTTTGGGGGGTGGAAGTGGTATGCTCGGTATGCAACAGGGAGGAAAAGAGCTAAGAACATATTATATATTTGACTGTATTTTTTTAGTTAAGGTGCGAATGGCCTTAGGGATCACACGGGTAGCTATGACTGGCAACTATGAGAAAGACCTTTAGAGATTTTTACAAGATGATGGTGATAGAGCACTAAGGTTTGCGGTATGTGCGTGGTTTTTATGGTTCAATCACGACTGAGTTGTTCACGAATTTCACTGTTAGTCGCCGAAGAAGGTGGCTAGTTCGATAACAGTTTGGTTAGAGAATTGGTCCAAGGTGGTGCTCAATTAAAAGTCAAGGAAACATGTGACGGAATTACGTGTTACTCATTAGCATCCTCCCACAGGGCAATGTTGCAAAATGAATGTGGATGCAGCAATAGATACGATGAAAGTCAAAGGGGGCCTAGGCATTGTTTACCGGGACTCGGAGGGAACGATAAGATTTACTTATTCCTATGGCATGCATTACCTAGGGAAAAATGCTCTTTATATGGAGGCGATGGCAGTGGTTTAGGGCACCAAGGAAGCAAAATGCCATGGTTTGCCCTCTATTTTGATTGAATCTGATTCCTCAACTATTGTTTCAGAGCTATAGAATGGCCTTTCTTTTTCTTTATTTTATTTTGAAGCCATCATAGATGGGATTCATACTTTAGGTAATTTTTTTAGTCAATGTTCATTGTTGTTTGTTAATCGTTCTCTAAATGAAGTAACTCATGTCTTAACTAAGAAGGGCGTTCATTTAATTAGGAGAGTGACTTGGGAGACCCTCTTTCTGGAATAGTTGTTACATGTTTTGAGGTTATGATTCAATGAATTTTTTTATCATAAAAAAAATAGAATTTTGTAATAAGCGACTTTGACAGATGCGACAGAATGATGGCGTTTGATATTTCTAGGATTTGGATTGTCAAATGTTCAATTGCCATATCTATAGTACTCTCTCTGTCCCAAAAAGACTGAAACATATTTCTTTTTTTGATATTCCAAAAAGAATAAAATGTTTCTCATTTTAGAAAGTTTTCAATTTATAATTTACCTTACTATCTTCATTTAAACTCTTACTACACAAAATTAAATAAATAATATTTTCTTAACCCTCATTCAAATTTTCACTGAATAAAATTAAAAAAAAATTATTTATTATTTAAATTTTTACTACATAAACATCTTAATCTTCGTATCTAAAGAAATATTTTAATTATTATGAAATGAAGGGCATATATATTATCTTACCTGTTTCTCACAGCACATGTATGTACGGATGTACGGTTTTTTAAAAGACAGATTAGTACTTTTCTCAGAGCCCAAGATCCCGATTAATATTATTTTGGCCGGAAGATCAATTAATATTTTATACCGTATATATATTAAAACAAATGGACGATCAGGACATGGATTTTTTAAAATTTGGTTAGAAATTCAGGTTTATTTATGATATTTCTTTTCTCTGAATACTTGAATACATAAGTCAGTGCAGATCCAAAAAAGCAAATATGGATAAACTCAGAAAAAAATATTTAGTTAACATTCTGTTTTAGCTCTTAAGTTATTGGTTATATTGTTTTAGTCCTAAACGTATTAAAATTACTTTATTTTTGTTCTCATTAAAATATTAAATGTCTTCAAGTATATTTAAAATGTGCAAGAATATATTTGTTTACATTTAATAGAGAATTTAAATTAGTGAATTTCCTTTCTGAATGTAACTATATATATATATATGTTTGCCTGTCCAATGAACATATTATATCGTTTAATAAATAAATATAATTTAACTAGAAAATAATACTACATGGCATAGATAGATGAATAGAGAACAATAACAAAAGAGGATTGATTACAGATTTTTCTTTTGTGAAAGATGATTGTATCCTATCCTATGAATCTAGGTTGTTTCTATATGTTCAAATTGCTACTAGAACATAATTATCATAGGGCATAATTTAGTACTTTTACATTTATTATTTTGTCGCCTTTTTTCAGTGTATAACCCTATTATAATTGAAATTAAGTAGAACCTGTGAGAAACGTAATTTACATATAAACAAAAGTTAGAAACAAAAAAAAAATGAAAGAAGCTAATAATAGTCATATTTATTTATCTTTTTATTTTTTATTAAAGATTCTTTAATATCTGATATCCACATTAGGCCCCAACTACTACATAATTGAGTTGGGTTATACCCCATACATAGTAGTAAGGGAGCGGAGCCAGGTGCCAAGTTAAAATTAAGATGCAACATTTGACTTTTATTAAAAACTACATAAACGAATATCATTGGTCAAATGATTCATTTTTTAACTAGAATAATCTAATAATCATTATCTTAAAAACAAATAACATGTAAATATTTTATTTTACTAAACATATGCATAAAATATCTTTTTGGGCTAATACTAATACATGAATTAGCTAGAGTTGAGCTAGGGTAGCCGGGCACCCCTTAAGTTTCTCTAATGAAAAGAAACTGAATATGAAAATCACATTGAAATATGGCTACAATAACTACGGGTAAAATTATATTTTCTTCCTCTAATTTTAGTAGTGTTTGTACTTTTACCTCTAAAATTTTGATACTTAGTCTGTAATTTTACCCCTCGAATTTTGATAACATTCAAAATCCTAATGTAAACTATTCAATAACAATCTTCTAGCGAATTCAAACTTTTTAATAATAATTTGATGATTAATTAATAGTTTAAATAACATTCGCTTTCCTAAGATATTTATCACTTTTTTGAGAAGAATATCAATGTTGAGACAGATAAGTATAGTATATTTTTTTCAAATTACCATTGACAATTAATAATATTTAATAAATTTTAGGTATTGATGTCAAATAGTTTTCTAAGTTAATAAATTTCATCTTGTGGAAGGCCGAAATTATGTTTAGGAAAATGAAACGTTTTGAATATGTTTGGGACCGAAACAAAATTGTCAATAGGATAGAGACTAAAATAGGATGATTATTAAAAGTTATGGGCTATAGACACAATTTACCCCAAACCACATTTAATTATTATTATTATTTTGTAAAAACATCCATTCTTCAAATTTTCACTACTGTATCTATCACTCTAGGGGCCAAATCATATTAAAAAAAAAAAAGAATAAGGGCTATATGTAACTATATAAACTGAAACTTGAAATGAGAGCAATATGATAAATTGATTGTTTATAAAAATAATAAGATCAAAAATGAAAATTTGAAAAGAATATGGATCAAATTGAAATTTCTTAAAAAACTAAGGGGTATGTTATAATTTTGGAATAAGTGTTTATATATGGCAGTATGATAAATTTCTTGATATATGGCAGTATGATAAATTTCAATCTAAAATTTACTAAATGCAAAAATATTGCAACAATTTCTCGACGGAAGAAAATAATAATTATTGCAAAAGAAATTGCGACATAATGGATAATTATAATAGGAAGCTAGGGCATGGTGGATCCAGTTGACAGCTACTCTCAATTTGAAGCCTAATTCTAACCCAATTTTGTAATTTTAATTTTTTTTACCACAAACTTTTTATCCAATTTTAACCACTTTAAATTTAAAAACGCAAGGCCCTCATTACTGTTGACTTTGGATTTTACTAATCAAAATGATGGCATCACGTACTATCCAGAAAATAGTAAAATAATTACCTCCACTTGAGATGATAGTCCATTTGACACTTAAATATGGAAGGTATCATGTTCATATAAAAGTTGGAAGTTTTGTGATACTCAAAGGCCTTGGATTAGCTGAGAAAGCATCTTTAGTTATGATTAAGATTTATATCACTTTTGGTCCCTCTATTTAAAAAGTCTATGCATTTTAGTGTCACGAAACCCAGTGCCCCAATTATGAACTATAGTCTATAGTGCTCTTTGCACCTTTGACCATATATCCATTACTTGGGGTAAGTTGCACCGGTAACCCTTAACATTTTATTATTGTCTTATTTTTTACCCTAACCTCAAAACCTTATAAAAGAAGTCCTTAAACTCAATTTTGTGTTTCATTTTAGACCTTTAAAGAATGAAAACCGTTAAAATTGATGAAACTGGCCACGTAACATGTTGATGTAGATGATTTGCCACAATGGCACAATGAATTAACTGCTATTGATGATGTGTAAAAAGAAAAAAATAATAATAAATTAAATCCGGCCTTCTACCTTCTCTTCCCCTATTCTGCCCATCACCAGCGGCTTCCACCTCCTCTTTTGCATCCTTCAACGGCCCCTTTCTGCAAAAGCACGCTGCAATTGCTCCCTCTATGGGGAAATTGAAAGTTCTAATAAGGAACGAAGTCAATATTAAGGAAATGAAATCTAAGTTGAGGAAAACAAAATCGGACTCGGGGAGGGCGAATAAAGGGACGATGGCAGGTACGCTATGCATTGCCCCTACTGCGGCTCCACCTCCACCTCAGCACCAACCCCACCTCGATTTCAGCCTCCTCTACCTTCGATTTCACCTTCGCCCCGTACCATAACTTGCGAAATCGCCAAATCACGAAGCCAATGAGAATCGGGAAACCCATGGAACCGTTGGCTAGCAGGGTACGAAAATGCAGTCATTTGGGGAGACGAGCCATTGGCTAAAACAGGCTGTGCGGCGAAAGGGTTTCAGGTTGGGCGATGGGAGGCCAGGAAAGGAAGGGGATTGGCGAACAATGTGGAGGAGTGTTTGATTTCGGTGTGAATGAATGGGGGAAAAGTTGCACAGATGGTGGAAGAGTTGCACAGAAAAGCTGGAGCAGTAGGGACGGTGAGGCTGACTATCGGCGATGCTAGGGTTGGTGGCTGGTGTCGCAGGGGGGAAGCAATCTAGGGGTGACAGCGACAGTTTAGGAGAAGTTAGAGTTTTGGGGGAGGGAAGCTGAAAAATCAGGGGTCTAGCTGTTGTTTTTCCTTTTATTTTTTTTCTTCCTTTGCCATATCAATGCCACCATGGCAAATTACCTCACGCTAACGTGCCCCGTGGCCAATTCCATCAATTTTAACGATTTTAGTTCTCCAAAAATCTAAAATAATACAAAAAAAAATTAAGATTGAGGGCTTTTCATGTAAGGTTTTAAGGTTAGAGTCCAAAATAGGACAACAACAAAAGGTTAGGAGCCACGGGTGCAATTTACCCCAATTACTTGACTAACCCACAGAAAAGGTAAAATTATGTGTCTAGTCACCCATCTTTAAATTTCTTTCTTTTATATCCATACTGTAGCATTTACTAATCTAAGCTATATCCATACCTCGTTTGCCTCTCTAACCTTTTATGCTCCACTATCCACTAATCTTGGTGACAAGCATCTGAGCGTTCCTTGTTTCCAGTGCCACTCGTTAGGCTGCTATCCAGATCTTCCCTATTTCAACCCTAAACATAAAATGTTTTTTGCAATTTCTCTCCAATTTGCAATTTCAAATTCCGAATTTGGTCTCCATAGATCTAGAAAGCTCGAGCCATCATTGGCAATAGACACAACCATTGTGCTATGCCTGAAGTTTGAATGATCTTTCTTCACCTGTCATCTTTCTCCGTCACAATTCACATCTCTAGCCACACTGAATCGAGAAATACAAAGAAAAGATAGGAAGGCATCTGCTAAATTTGATATCAGCTACCATGTTCATCATCACTTTCGCTTGCATCTGGTGCTGCTAGCCTAGGTTGAGGAAGGAGTTACCTCTTACTTGATTGATGTCCCTTTGATCCATAACAGACCCAGCCACCGCTGTCCACAATAGACTTCCCACATCCAACTTCTCAGTCCTTATGGTTATGTGTTTATTACGTGCTCCTTAATAATATTGCGCATAATTACTATTAAGTGCTTAAAATTATGTATTTTTTTAATTTAGGACCTAAAGCTTTAGAAATCTTACAACCAAGCGACTGAACCATTAAAAACTCAATAGAATCAATGTCATATGATTGTAGATTGAGTGAGTTAACAAGTTAAATGCATTAAGTGCTCCACATTTTATAGTTCAGGAACTAAGTAGCCAATATTGAGGAACTATAAGTGATTCAGGCCTATAGTTAAAAGCAAGAATCTCCGAACATGGTTTTAAAATCCAATATTGTACTAGCCATGTATGGGCGGTACATATTGGCACTAGCGCTAAAACAGTACGTACTGGATAGCTAAGACAAAGGTTGTTCTATGTATTGATGTGTAACGGCGGGTACTAAGTGTCCTGGTCATGTCGTGTGGTACTAGCTGTACCAGCTTGATATCAGTCAAATAAATTTTTTATTTATTTTTTAGTTTTTGAAATTTTTAGATAAAATATATTATAATTATGTATAATTTATTCATTTTATAACAAACATTTATTGATATTTGAAAGAAAACTTGTATACCTTAAAATTTACTGTTTTAATATATATACAGGGTTAATTACACTTTGCCCCAAAGATTTAGATGATATTGCACTTTGCCTCCTTTTGTTTTATAATATACACTTTGCCCCCTCAGGTTTTATTATATAAAAATTTTCAAAAGCATGCAAGAGGAAAATAAGGTGACAACCAATTTGAACACCAAATGGTGTTTTTAATTAGAAGGAATTAAAAATTTTGAAAAAAAATGTAAATAAATAACAAATACAAACAACGAAAAGTGAATAAGAACTAAATTGTACATGCATAAGGAAAAAAACATAGTTTCAAAAGGTAGGTTAAATGGAACAATTAAAAAAAACATATTATATTATTTGGGAAACACAACTTATATGTTAAGGAGAATACTTAGTAGCTATCAAATGTAATTAATTCATTTGGCTTCCTAAATAGATGGCACATGGTAACTATAGGCTTCCGAAAATTTCATAGGGCTTTTAGGAGACTTATATATATAATAGAATGGAGATAACATCGACTAAACCTTAGATGAGTTTTCCAATACTCCTTTATTTTTTGTTTTTGATAAAACGTAGAAGTGTGACACTGGCCTCCAAAGTCCCAAACTTAACTATCCTACTCGAACTTGGAATCGCTAACAATAACCCTCGAACTTTCAAAAATAAAGCCGACATGACCAACACGTGGTTAGCGCAGCTTTGTGGTAGGTTTCCACTCTTGGTCCTTGGTTTTCATTTAGTTCACTTTTCTATCTAGATAAGTTATACTTATAATTCAGTTGATTAGGTTGATGCTTACTTTTGAATTATCTAATTGCCCCTCAATGACAATAATTTAGCAAAATTGAAAAATTGAAAATGATGGGTTATTTAATTTCATGGTATAAAATATCTATCTTAATGTTTCAATACATACTCTTATTGGTTATCTATTTATTTTGGGTATAAATATACTAATTTTGTAATGAAAAAAAACATTACTAGTATTTTTCATTTTATTTTTTTATAATCATAAAAAAATTTGTGATTATTTTATTTTATTTTTTCATAATGAAATAACTTGTTCCGTAAGTGATGTAATTTTTTTTATTTCTAAATCTTAAAAGAAAGTGTGTTTGGCAATCTAACAATTTGAAAAAATTAAATTAGGGTTTTAAAGTTTATTTATTTAACACTAAAGAGGAATAGAGAGTCATCTTTTCTCTTTTTCTCAAATTTCTAAATTCTAAAAAAAAATATGTTTGGCAATCTTCTCCACAGTCCCAACTTTCAATAAGATAGGTAGACATGTTTAGAATAGCACAAGAACAATCACATTATATATATTTATTCACATTGAGTCTCCCTTTGTCCTAAAACTTTATGATTTTTCTCTATCAAACTCGGTAGAAAGAGATTCTCCTACAAGTCCAGCATTTTATTAAAGACCTAGAAATATGTAGTAGTGAAACTGTTAGGACCATCTCTCAGTACTTGGCTTAGGCAAAAAATACAGGGAATACACCAATTAGAAATCAGGGACTTGATTGAAAATGTGAATGGGAGTGTATGTGCAAGGCCAAGACAGTGTTGGTCCAAATTGCACATGAAAAATTAAGACTATGATGTCTTTGGCATGAAATAAAGTTTGAGGACTAAATTGTACACTAAACTAGTGATACAAGTGAAACTATGGAGCTTAAACAAACAAAATTAGCCATGCAAATTAATATAAGGGCTAGTGGAGCATTAGCCCACTTTTTTGCCATGTGTCATGGCCGGCCAACCTTGTCTCCCACCAAAAATCACACCCATGCTCCATTGTTGTCGTAATGCTCCATTATCTTGGAGACTTAGCCAAAATACGTATAAGAAATTGGCTATTTTCAGCCATTTTACGTTATACTTGGCAATGTAGGCCAAGAAACAAAGTTGGTGCCGAAATGTACATGTGTTTTAGTGACTAAAATGAAGTCATGGATCCTTGAAGGGCTAAATGAGCCATGCAAATTAGTTGACGGCTGAGAATGGCATTAAGCCATTATTGAATCCATGTGGCCATAACCGGATTTAGCATGCTCCCACTTAGTAAATTAAAAACTAGTTTCGGTCAAAGCCTTTTACTTGTGTCCTTGGTCGAAACTTGAGAGCTTTGTGTTGTTCTTGGGAGTTCATGAAGAGTTGCTGCCGGTTTCATGTAAATTGAAGAGGAATTGCAAGCTTGAAGGTATAATCAAGCTTGGCTTCCTTGTTCTAGGCATAAGGTGACTTCATTCTTTCATTTTTCAAGCTTAGTCTTGGATATTCATGAGCAACCGAGACATTCCTTGTTGTTCTTGGAAGGTTGCTGCCATGTTCTTGTTGGTTTAGAGAGAAAGTGAAAGCTTGAAGGTGTAATCAAGCTTGGATTCAAAGGAAGTGAAGGAAGGATTGAAGTTCACCCTCGGTCTTGAAGTGTTCAAGCTAAACCGAGACCATTCAAGCTCAAATATTGAGGTAGGGTTCATGTTCTACTTGAATGCTTGGTAATATTTCCATGAACAAGTAGCTAGAGCTGCTAAGTGATGGTTACATAATGCTAGATGATCTTAGTAAGCTTGATGGGCATATAGTGAAAATTCGGACATACATGGTTTGATTAGCTAATCAATATAAAGGCAAGTGTTAGAGTTTATAGTGAGAATGGCCAACTTACTATGTAACTCAGAGCTCTCGGGGAATAGGTGGTACAAATGAGGAGGAGAAGTGGAATTTAAAGCCTTGGAACACTTGCTAGTTTTTGGCCGAGAAGAACTTGTGGTTGTGTGTGTGTGTTGCTTGTTTGTTTGTTTGTTTGTGTGTGCTAACCCACTTTATATTATTTTTAGAGTTATACATTAATTCGGCCATCATGTGTATACATTGTATCTTGGTGTTTTAGTGTTTTTCTTGCATGGAATTCAAGAAGCATATGGAGGTTAAGCTTCGGGCTTAACCATATTGTCTCTTAATGAGATGTATACACATGACCCTACTAAGTATCATTACTCACTGCCCATACTATTGTTTCAGGAAAGGAAGTTGAGCTTAATTGAGTGCTTGTGTTAGCTTGTGATTGTGCTAGGAAGTGCACATTGTTGTTGAGGTGTGTTGCCAACTCATTCTTGGCTTAGAATGGTATATATGTGGACAAGTCTTATGATGATGGTTTCGGCCATACTTATGTTCCAAGTATTGCAGGCTTGGTTAGTGGTGGGATTACTTCTAGGTGGGCAAGATGGATGTATGGCACACTTAGGTTGCTCTTTGGAGATTAAGCTTTCTTGGGTTGTAAGCTATAATTTGGTGAGTTTGAACAATGAGTATGAATCTTGGTTGTAGCAACGTGATTTTTAGGAGTCGCCACTAATCAGTTTACCTAGGTCGATTGAATACCTGTTATGGTCTGTGAAAGATTCTAAGATCGTGAGTCGGTTACGCTAAAAGAACCTTATTAAAGCGCCCGAAAATTGGTACTATGGGGTTCGGTTTTATCTTTTCCTAAATCCTTATTTCTTAACCTAATCTTTGATGAAAATAATTTTAATGAATTTTATTTGATTTAATTTTTAATTGATTTAATTCCAAACCGTGAATATTACCAGATCAACTGTATATGGAATCCTAGATGTCCTTGAAATCATGGGACTTTACCAAATCCACAAAGAATTTAAAAGGAACACCTTGTTCAAAGCTGTGAATCTTATCAGACCAATCGGATTCGAACGAATAATCATCTTGGGATTTTATCAAATCACCAAGAACAAACCTTTGCAAAATAAATGTTAAGTATTAAAAAAAATTGTCTTCATTTAGTTTCTTTCTAATCTATGGATAATGAGAAAAGTAAAAAATATCTGAGCAATCGAAAAAACTAATTATTTATTATTATTATTACTTTTTTTTAAGACACATTATGAGATCTAAACAAAATCGCATGATCCTAAAGTTAAAAAAAAAAAATAACTAAAGTGATTTAAGGAAATAAAATAAAATAAAATAAAACAAACACTCTAGGTTATGTTCCTATGTGGTTTTAATGGCTACATTTAATGCATGACCAAACAAACAAATAAGGAAGAAACAAAGAAAAACAAAATAAAAAAAAAACTTGCTGTCAATGACTAATATGCAAAAAAAATAAAGTTAGTGACTTATATGAACGAACATAAAATCAGAGGGGCTAAGTTAAGGTTATACCAAAACTGGAAGTGTTGAAGGGTCGGATCCGGACAGGGACGGGTCGGGCCAAGGTGGAGGAGTCGGATTCGATACTCCTCTCCCCAGCGACGCTGGCGCGATCGGACAGCTGGGTTCGGACGGGAGGACGGCGGCGACTCCGGTTGTAGCGGGACGGCGGTTGCGTAGCTTGATCCTTTCCTCCTTTCGTTGTTAGGGTCGCCGGCGGTAGACAACGCTTGGGAGTGACGACACGGCGTTGGCGAAGTAGGGGCAGCGATCCTGGACGGTCGAAGGAGGCAGAAGCGGCGTCGGGCAGGGAGACCGTAGCCAGGACGAAACCAGGGGTGGCGGCGCCTTAGAGGAAAGGTTAGGGCTCAGAGGTCAGGTAGCAAACAATCAGGGAACTGAAGCTGCAATCTGACCTTCTTCTGGCTGTAGCTTAGGGTTTCTAATTTCCTCCGCTTTTCCTGCCCAAATGTGACTTATATTTATACTAGAGGAGGTTTAAAACGTGATTAACAAGGTTTTGAGGGTTTAAACTTCATCCAAATCAAATTTGAAGAAGTTTAAGTCAATTAGGATATAATCTGATGAAATTACGAGTTTAAGTCCAATAAAACTCTCAATCTGCTGATCTGGCCCTAAATTCTGTGCGAATTTCAATTTGACCCAAAACTTCCAGGAATTGTCAGATTAGTCCAAAACTTTGCAAAAATTCCCAGATTTTTCTAGAATTTCATAAAATTTCCAGATTTGGCTCAAACTCTCCAAAATTGACAGATTTGCCCCAAATTTTTCAATTTTATCTAGAACTTTCTAATAAACCTTGGTTTCACCCAAACTTTTTCCTTTTGCCTAAATTGACCCTGCAAAACCTTTAGGACTTCAAATTAGTACCTAAACTAAATTAATTCCTATTCCTACTCTAGATAAACACTTTAAACTCCAAAAAAAATCAACAACGTCTAAAAAGACCAAACTGCCCCTGTAAAACCAAAATACTCCTATCCTAATTTTTTTCTAACCTAGAACTTAAGCAAAAGTCAGTGCACGGATAAAATTGGGTGTCAACATTGGTACATGGCCAAGTTAAGTGTACTTTTTAGACTACCTTGTGTACATATATGTAGTCTCGGGTTCACTTGAGTTTTGTTGTGTTTCATGCAACTTTGGACACCAAATTATGCTTGAATGATGTTGATGGATTTTATGTATGTTGGAGACTTTTAAGCCAAGTTATGGTATGTTATGAAGGATGATGCGTTTATGTTTTGTGCTTGGCCGAAAGCATCTGTGCATGGAAACCTTGGTTTTTCAAACCTTACTTGATTATGGGCTTCTTTGTTGCCATGCATTGTAGTACACTTGAAGTTACACACATCAGAGCACCTAATTACACAAGTATGTGCCTTGCTTGTATTGCAAGTTATCTTTGATTGCCTTGTTAAATATACAAGATGTGAATTTACAGCCTTGCTGGTATTGCAAGATAGTGGTTTGGGCCTTGCCTTGAGCTGCAAGAAACTTAACAGAAATTGAACAGAACTTCATCAAAGCCTCCTGGGCCACCTCCCAGGCCCATAACTTAAGAAAATAAGACTTAATGTCCATGTACACCAAGTTGGCCGAATTGAGTTAAGGTTGTCAACACCTAAAACACAACTTGTTGTTAAACCTTGGGTAGATATTGGGGAGTGTGCATGGGCTGGGGCCTGTGTGGGGTGTGACAGAAACTAGGCGTGAAAATCATTGGCACTTAAAGTGGAAAAGATGTAAAACTAATGTCACAAAATAATCATTTTATTCTACTTACCAAACATATTTTATTTTAAAAATTAAAATTAAAATAATTAATTTATCATTGGCTTGGAAAGAGAAAGGGAGTAACCTAGATAAAAAGAGAACAAGAGGTTGCCTATTTTTCTTCGGCTTAAATAAATGAGCTCAATATATTAATTTTTTTTTCAATTTATAGTTTGCTAAACATATTTTTATTTTAAAATTTAGAAATAAAAAAATTACATCACTTATGAAATTTTCTTTTTAATCTGAAAAATAAAAACATTGCAGAATAATTTTTATGAACTTAAACCATTAAAATGGAAAATACTAGTATTATATTTTTTTTCCATAAAAATTTAGTATATTTATTCACAAAATATATAGAATACCCAATATGAGCATGTGTTGAAACATAAAAATTAAATTTTATACTATGAAATAAATAACTCACCATATTTCAATTTTTTTTTTGCTAAATTGTTAATATTGTGATGGACTTAGATATTTCGCAAGTGGACATCAATATTAGTGACTAACATAGAAGTATAAGATATCTAGAAAAGTGAACCCTAAATGAAATCCAATGACCAAGAGTGGGAATCTTCCACAAAGCAAGGCTGGCTACGTGCTGATCATGTAGGCTTTTGAACCAACTCACCCTATTTCTAAAAGTTCGAGGGTTCTTGTACACCAAGTCTGAGTTCAGGGATTAACTCGTCTCATTAGGATAAGTTTGGGCACCACTAGCGCACTTTGGCTTTGATAACAAGCTGGGTTGTTCTTTGTTTTTAAAATTTTTTTTTGAAGAAAAAGTAATTGGAAATTTTATTCATTATTAGAAAAAATCACTATCTTAAATTTATTAAAGTTAAAACTATTTTTTGGATAAAATTTTTTATGTTCCAAAAATAGATACTGCTTTTTTCTTGTTACAGGGAAAAATTAGCATTTTATGCACTGAGGATTTATTTTTAATGAATAAAATACTAAATCTACTAAAAGGACAGTACGAAATCCTTAATGAAAGCTTGTGTGTTAGTATCTGCGAAAAGCTTAACTAATCCTACCCATTTTTTCTTTTTCAAAAACCAATCAAATAGTGATATATCTATAATTTTATGGCGTTTTCACGTAGGAGTTTTAAGCACATCAAACATTACATTTTACATAGAGTTTTGTTTGAAGCACTTAGCCTAACAGTAATTAAGAGCTAAGACATCCACAACCTCAACAAAGGATCAAATCTCACAAGATGCATCATGTGCCAACACTGCCAAATTGTGACTTAATACCCTTTAAATTTTAAGAAGCATGTAGATATACTTGTAAATTTAAGTGTATGAGAGGCTCTCATCATCAATTTTTTGTTTCATTTTAGACCTTTGAAAAATAGAAACAGTCAGAATATGTGGAATTGGCCATGTGGCACACTAGCATGGCATAATTTGCCACAGTGGCACAATAATAATCTATTATTGATGATGTGTAAAGGAAAAAAAATAAAAAAATTAAATTGAAACTCAGCCTTCCACTTCCTATGTCGCTCCTCTGCCTAGCATCGGCGGTCTTCCACCTTCTCTTTCGCATCATCTGGCGACCCTCTTTGCAAAAGCACTTTGCAGTTGCTTCCCCTATGATGAAATCAGAGTTCGGCAAAATGAATCGAAGTTGCAACTCCATCTCTGTCCTATACCCACTCAGCACCAGCCCCACCCGCGATAGCTAATTGTACAAGATCTGTTGCAATTGTTCGATTTCAACCTCCTCCATGTTTGATTACACCTTCATCCGAACCATAACTCGCGGAATCATGAAACCAATGAGAATCTAAAAAACAATGAAAACCATTGGCCACTTGGGGCGGTGAGTTGTCGGTTGAAACTGGCCGGGTGGCGATAAGGTGCTGGGCTGGCGCGGGGAAGGAATGGAGAGGTGGAGATGTGGCAAAGGGTGAAGTGGGGATGGTGGTGTTGAAGGGGACATGGCCAGTGGTGCATTTTTGTTTTTTTTTTTTGGACGTTACCTTTGTTTTTTAATTATTTTCCTTTTTTTCATATTTTCTTTTTTTATTAGTTTTGTTCATTTCCACATAATCCCCAAGTTAATTATTATGACATCATGGCAAATCAAAGCACACTGGCATGCCATATGGCCAGTTTCATCCATTCTAACAGTTTCCATCTTCTAAAAGTTTAAAATGAAACAAAAAAAAAATGAGGTTGAGGACCTCTCATGCAAGATTTTGAGGTTAGAGGCCCAAATAGGACAATAATAAAAGATTAGGAGCCACAAATGCAATTAACCCCTCCATATGTCTGTTCAGCCAAAACATGGCAAAATCCATCTACTGCACTATCTTTCTTCATATGGAAACTCTGACCCCTAAATGTTCAAATCTAACAAATTAGCCACAGCTAGCATAACAAGCTTCAAATATGTGACAATGAAGCAAGTGAATAGACAAATTTGTTCTCAATAAAATAGTAAATAACTTATAAATTCAAAGTAAAATGGTCGATCAATATTATATATACCTTCACACTTTTGCAAGATATAGATGTTTTACCAAGTACGTTTTTAGTTTTTTAAAGTGCAAAGTTTCATTAATTGGTATACAAATAGTAATAATAACGCAAAAATTTTACATTCAATTTGTTTTAAATTAAATCAACTTAATTCAAAATGACTTATATATTTTTATTTTTACATATTTTTTTCAAAATAAATTTTATTTGAAAGCCAATATTATGTATGTGTAATAATAATCTATTGAAAAATATAATTTTTAAAACATTACTAAATTTTTGTCAATTTTTATTTTTAGTGCCTAAAAAGAGAAAAAATCATAAAAAATTTTACTTCTAGTGGACTATTACACCTAAAAAATATTGAATTGCAAATAAAATTAGTTTAGAGAAAAAAAGATATAAAAATAAAATAAGTCATTTTGGATTAAGTTGACTTAAATTAAAATGAATTGAGTATTAGTTGTTATTGTCATTCTTCATAAAACGGAATGTAGAAATTAATATACTATTTTGAAGCTCTCATTGATGAAGCTCACTGTTTAGCTGGTTATTTTCATTCTCACAATTTTTTTTTGTTTTTTCGCTCAATGGACTCTTAATGGGTTACTTTATTTAGAAATTTTCTTCGTCATCTTATTAGAACTTTACTAGACTGCGACACGCACTTCGTTTTGGAGTGACCAATTCTAAAAATGTAGATTTTTCATATCAATTATATTTATAGAGAAAAAAGAAACAAAAGAAGTTATCATTTTAAAAAATAAGTTGTAATCAATTAAAAAGTTTAAAAAGAAAAAAATGAAACGTGTGAATGGTGTTGGGACAAATTTAGTAAATAGGAAACATATGCTATAAGACAAATATAGTGAATTTGGGATTTCAACACCAATTGTGCCCTTAAGTGTCAATCGTCAAAGTTTGGGGGTCTAAAAATAAAAATCAAAAGTTTAGTACAAAGTGTTAAAATGCTTATGTCCAAAGTTTAAGGACCAGAGGAATCACCATGTGCAAACAGAGGAGCAGTTGTGTAATTTATCCTTTTTCAGCTCAAAAAAAAAAAAAGAATAGCAGCATCGTAGTACTTTTATTTGGCATGTGTACGGGTGTGACATATAAGGCAAGTGTTTAATTGTACATATGCATGATAGGTTGGCTGAGTGTACCTTTCTTAATATCTCCATAAATTACTTGATTAATCATAAAACGCCTTAGGAATAAGAGAGTAGTAAGAATAAGTGAGTGTGGAGGTAGTTACGTTGTTTTAAAACATAAAAAATTATTTTAAGAATCTTATTTTTTTCATATAGGGTATTTATAAATCTTAATTCCTAATTAAGAATATTTGATACCATAAGTCGAAATTAAAATTTATAAATGCCATCAAATTCAAATACCCCGTTTGGGAACAGCTTTTGTAATCAGCGTTAGAGTTTTTGATAATTTATTTAACGGTTGTGATGAAAACGCTGAAGCTAAAAGCTAAAAGCTACCCTTAGATAGTTTTTTCAAAACTCTAATGCTAATCGCTAACACTAATGTCAAACAGGGATAAAAACTTCTATGAGAAGCTTTTAAAGTTTAGAGTATGTATAAATCTTAATTCACAGTTACATATGACATTTTACCTTGAGTTGGGAATTAAGATTCATAAATACATCAAAATTTAAAAACTTTTATACCTTAATTCCCGACTAGCTTCATCTTCATTGAATCACCACATTCGGCTATGGTCTTCCTCTTCCAACCAAGCTTTAATTCTACTTTATCGGGCACAAAAAACATTAACATACAGTACTTGAGACCTATATATATATATATATTACAACCCAACACAGCAGTGACTATTAGTGGATTTAACCCAATAATCAAAACTTAGATATCAAATTTTCTCCCCTTTTCATATAAGACCATTCAAAATCTTAAAAAATAAAAAAACAACGCGAATAAGTAACATTCTACACTTCTCATACACTCCATGATAAACAATAAAAAATAGGTAAAAATTTTGCACTAGGGTATAACAGAGACTTCCAATAATTTGGCGGTCTAAAGGACACATGACAGCATGTTGAGGGCCTGCACTTGAATTAGTACAACAACTATGAGGCACATGCACTCGTTTTACACATGGTGCAGCTGGAACATATAAAATCTTTAGAGTGAAAATGAAACAAAAGCACCAAATTGATGGTAAAAAGCGGCATTGAACCATCCGAGATTTTCTACCCCATTCGCTATTTTGGGTCATCCAAATTTTTTTGCACCATTTTTTTTTTTGTTAATTTTATCAACCAAATTTACTTTTACACCTTCTTCTCTTCCCACTTTCATTTTGGTTTCATTCAAGCTTGATGCGATTGCATCTCTCCTCTTCTTCCTCCAACATTATTCAATTGTTGCTAAGAAAGCCTTGGGTTTTTCGATCAAATGATTTAGGGTGTGGGTAGGCTTTCAAACATGCCCGATTGAATTGATTTCACCTACCCATGCCGACTTCATTCAAATTGTGGATTTCCTAGTCATCCTCTTGGGGGCACGAAAAGGCTTACTCGCCTGGTTTGGCGATATGCTAGGCCAATTGCTCGTTGGTGGTGGTGATGGTGATAGGGGAGAAACAGAGATGACGGGACCAAAGATCATGTGATGGTGTTGGAGATCATGGGCAGAGGAGTAATGCTAGACTGACGAGTTAGGCAAGGGGGTGACAAAGCAAAGGGATGAGGTTGAGGAAGAAGGCGACAAAGCATGTAGTGGAGATGGATTGATTAGAGGAAGAGTCATGGAGAGAGATGATGAAGGGAAGGATAGAATTAAAAAGAATCAAAAAAAATGAGAAAACAGTAACTTTTTTTTAATATACGCGCCAAATGAAAATTGTGCACAGAAAAAGGGGATATAGCGGGTATTATATAAATAATGAAGTGAATCTTTTGGAGCTTTAGTTTTTTTTTTTATGTAGACTGGGAGCTTTAAAGAAAAAGAAAACTAACATAGTATTTTTTTTAATTTTAAAGATCTCCTGTTTTATTTTCATACGACGTGATAATATTACATTAGCTTCAAATTATTATTATTTTTCATAGAGAATCGCATTAACTAAACCTCTTAAACACCTTTTTACCGTTTTTCGGTGCCGTCGAATATTTCTTTTCCTCTTTTTCCTATGTTCATTTTCACTTACTTTTTTTTTTTTTTTTGATAGACAGAAGCAAAGAGGAGATTAAGGGAAAAAAGGATTTTCAGTTACAAGAAACCGTGTTACGTTCATTTCAATTGGTAAAGGGTAATCTAGTCCTAAAACTTATCTTAATTTTTTGCTTGAGTTCTAAAACTTTTCATGTTTCTAATTAAGTCCTAAAACTTCATCAAAATGTTTAGCAGTTAGTCCTAATTTTGATGATGCATAGTCATTAAAGTAAAAATGTTATTTATAGTGAGAAAAACTTGTAATTTAAATAATCCATTAACAATAAAAACAAGAAGTTTGTTGTAAAAAAAAATATTACACAACTGAATTTACTATAAGATAATTAATGAATAGTTTAAATTGGAAATTATAAAAATTTAATGTTTGAATTGTATACATTTTTAAGACTAATTGTTTGTGCGGCTACGAAGTTTCAGCACTTTTCTAGAAAATTGAAAAGTTTTAGAACTAATTGTTCACACAGTTGCAAAGTTTTATAACTTATTTAGAAAATTTAAAGTTTTTAAGACTAAAATAGAAAATATGAATGTTTTAGGACAGATATGTCCTTTCCTTCATTTCAATCTGATCATATGTTTGTACCATGAAGTGTGACCAAGCCAAGCTAAGCACAAACAGCCCACAGTCGAGCTTGGTTCAATAAGCAAAAGCTCGACGAGTCCCAAAATTTGGGCTCGAGCTCAACTTGATAAGTTTGATGCCGAGCTAAGCACAAACAGCCCACAGTTGAGCTTGGTTCAATAAGCAAAAGCTCAATGAGTCCCAAAATTTGGGCTCGAGCTCAACTTGATAAGTTTGATAGGCTTGATAACAGTAGGGGAAAACTGTAAGTTTTAAAATTTAAGGGGGTAAAATGTAATTATATCCTAACATTAGGGAGATAAGTGAATTAACTTTATTATATTGTAATTATTAAAGCCTCAATAAGCTCGATGAGTTTAACACTTCACGCTCCAAGCTCAGCATGATAATGTATGAATATTTTTTCTGGCTTGAGATCAATAAAACTCAATTTAATAAGGTTTAAATTAAGGTTGATCTCAAACTGTTGGTTAAAATCTTAATTCATTACCGCATTAGTAAAAATCAATAGAGCAAGCCAATCACATTCTAAAACACATCCCTCCAAATCATAACCTTATCTTGTAAAATGTTTAGAGCCAGTAAAACTTATTTTTTAATGAACAATGTTGAGCAGTGCACGTCGTATTTTTTTCAACATTTTTTTTTGGATGTAATCAACTTTTTTTTAAGTCGATCCCCTTTTCACAAGAAAATCAATATTTTAAGGCATGTGTCGTTATTTCCTTAGTTTTAGTCTCTATCACATTTCGTTCTAAGTTTAAATGTGTTTTCTGTGCTTGAATATCTTCTCTTTCTCATTTTAGTCTCTAAGTTCTATCTGGATGTTGTTTTAGTCCCAAACTTTATTACTTAGAGTTTTTTTTTCATTTGTTCTCTCAATCGCCAAACCTTTTTTTTGTTGTTTTTTATATGTTATCTTCTAGGGCAAAACCTTGAACACTACAGTTTATTTATTTATTTATATTCAATCGATCATAGTGACTTCATTTAACATTTTTTTTGTTGCTTCTCTTTTTTCTTTTCTTTTTTTTTTATCAATAGTTAAATACTATTGTTAATTGCTAAAATTTTTATTATATAAAGATTCGGTTCCTAATTTTAATTCAAATCAAAAGTTAAGTACTTGATTTCGAAAAAAAAATTACAATCAATAACAACTATTAATTATAATTTTTTTAATGTTAACAAAGATTGAAAAAGACAAAGCACGATGAACTACCTACACCTATTTAACCATTAAATTCTTTAAACAAATAAATAAATTTTAATGGGAGGATTTAGGCAAAGTGCGTGCACGCAAGCTTTAACATTTACAAAGCGGAGCGTCACAGGAAGCCGAGTAAGAAACAAGTATAAGACTAAATGCGAGAACAAGTTAAAAAGAAGCCTTAAATGAGGAAGCTTCCCGATGGATGCTGCTCAGATTTAGCAGGAACGGACCGACGATCCTTGCAAGGAGCGAAGCCTACGCTTGGTGGCCTCCTTAAGATCCTCAATGGCGCTGCTCCCCTGTTCCACATCGTAGAGGTAGTGAACAACGGTGACCGAAACCAGAACCACTCCGAGGCACAGAAGCGCATAAATTTGCCGACCCAGCTTCCCCAACAGATCCTGCATCGCCTCCATCTCTCTGTGATTTTGCGAATAACCACTCTGGGCTGCTTGCTTGGCGTTATGGACTTTTAAAGATGAGGGAAGGACCTAAAAGAAAGAGAAGGAGGAAAAACAGGGGACAGAAAAGGCTAAAACTGTGGTCTGTGCCTGTCTGGGAGTGGAATTATTAGTGGGTGGGGGTTGTCAGGTGCGGGTAACGCCGATGCGTGTCGTTTTGTGGCACTGGGAGAGGCGGCCGCGCGGGAAACTCGAGAAGAAGAAGCTTAGCTTTGGTCCCGGCCCGGGCCCCGGCCTTTTAACATGTCACCTGATGGGCTTTGGGTTTGGACGCTTGGGATGTAAGAAGGGCTTACACTGGTATAGCGACAGTTGGTTCCCCTTTTCGGTTGGCTCTTTTTTTTTTCTTTTAGTGTATTTTTATGTTTTGATAAAGATAAAAGTAATTGGATTTATTTATTAATTATGAGAAACATCGCTCGTCCTAAATTTGTTGAAGCTAGAACATTGTTCTTAGATAACTCTTTTATATGTATCGAGAAAAGTTCCTTTTGTTGTTGTTGGTTTTTTTTTTGGGTTAGGGACAGAAGTAGCATATTATGCTCCGAGGGTGTCTTAATTTTTTTTCTTCAAAAAGAGGTTTTTTACTGAATGTAGATTGTACAAAATCTTTATAAAAATTTGTATACCTTCAAATAATTGGACGGACAAAAAATAAGTAGTTCCACCTGTTCTTTTTGCTCATAAATCAGTTTACTTTATAATTAGGCTATCGTTCATTCGTACTCGTGCGTTACAGCAGCGATAACAATAGGTAAAAATGGTAAGCATATAGAATTTAGTGACTAAATGAGATTGTTGACTTTCCTTCACTTTCTTTACAAAGTAAAATTGAGAAAATTCTATACAAGCCCCTCAGAAAAATGATTGCCACAATAAAAACAAATGGTTCTCACGTAATATGCACCATTAGTCCCAAACTTTTTTTCTTATAAAAAAAAGTCTCTAAAATCTCTAATTTTTCATTGCATGTTACTCCTCAATCCCTATTTCACTATTGGTCTAGAACATCTATAATTTGTTATATATTGGACCCTAACCTTAGACAAAGATTTAGTTGGCATAAAAATCTGATTTACAAAGACCAAAAAGTTACAATTTAAATGGTTCATTAATTGTCAAAAAATTATGTCCCAAATTAAATTTGTTGGAAGACAGATACCTACACGTTTAAATTAGAATTTAAAAATTTGATTTCAAATAAGTACATGAGGGTTAGAATTTAAATTGCTCAGTAATTGTCTCTATGTAAATTAAATTTATCATAATTTTTTAATAGTTAATTAATCATTTTGATTATCAATTTTTTCTCTCTATAAATCAAATTTTTTTTGTAAATTCAGTCTTCTCTAGAGTTAGAGACCAATATGCAACAAATTGTAAATGTTTGGGACTAGTATACAAATCTATAATAGGAATTAAAAGGTTTTAGATTTTTGGTGCTTTCTACCAAGTGATCACCTTCCAGATTGTTCATTGTCGTTCTTTTATTTACAACACCATTTACATACTAATTGTTCTCCTGTGGAAGGACAACTTTTTTCTCAGAATTACGAAGACCGTCATGGTAAGAGGTAGAGCTGTCGCCATAGCATTTAGAAGAATATGTATGAAGAAATAAGAATTGATATATATTTTGGGAATAAAAGAGCTGGAAAATCGACATGTAGCATGTATGTTGGATCAATGAGTATTAATCTTTACAAACAAATGATTTTAGACTTCCTTTAAGAAGATATATAAATATATATACTCCATCTATTTCAATCTCTTTGCAATAAAGTATTATTTTGAGCAGTGTTAAAATTTTGTAATATATTTATATCCAGTACTTAAGTTTTTTACAATATTATTATCATATTGCCCTCATTTCAACATTTACTTTAAAATCGCAATATAACCCCTATGTTTTTAAGAAATTAAAATGTGATCCTATTACTTTTTATGAATTTTCATTTAATCCTAAAATTATAAAAAAAATTATAAAGTGACACAAAAACTTTAATAAAAATTTTAAGTCAGTTACTAAAGTTCTGAAAGTTACAGATTAAGTGACTACATTTTCAAGAGGAAAAAATGAAAAAAAAAATTATTTTACACAGTTTTATCTTTATGTCCTGCTTTTTTTTTTTTTTTTGGTTTGTTCTGGGTCGGTTTGCCCTGTGAACTCTGAAGTCTTCAATGGTGTAGTTTGTCCATGGCTTTAGTTGTGACACTTGGTATATGGTAGTTTGCTTAATACCAGAGATAGACGTTTATTTCTCAATTTCGTCTATTTAGGTGCTTCTGTACTTGATGTGGACATATATATACTTATACAAAACCATCTGTTTAAATTTTTTTAGAACCTTTTTTAAATAGTAGTATAGATCGCATATGGCATATGATTTTGCATGTGGGTTTCACGTATCAAATTGTATGTAGATTAGGTAGATTGTATAGTGTTAGATGAAAGGGGGAAAAACTTAGGGTGTTCAAAGGGTAAAGAATTTGCATTATTGGGATAAATTCATTAATAGTTCTCGAGTCGTGACTCATGAATTCTTTGTATTTGGCAATTTGTTGGATGAAGTGGAAATGTTTCCACATGGAAGCATCACTATTCATTGACCAAAAGTATTTGTTTCATCTTTTACTCTTACATTATCTCATTTGGCAACATTTCTTCATTAAATGTGGCATTTGGGGAAGAATTGAGTATATATATGTGTTAATTTGCATGTGGGGATGGAGGCCATCATGGTAGCCAAGGGTAGAGTTACATTGGGGGGGCAGAGTGGGCAATTGCCTCCACTAAAATTTTTCAAACCTTTGGTTACCTATATATATATATATATCTTTAAAAAAAATGGTCCTTACCTGTAATTTGACTTACATATATCCCACAATTTCTTAGAACTTTTAAAATCTTAGGATGTATGAATAATAAATGTATTAATATAGTCCTTATCCTATCATTTTTACCTTCATTTATTGATCAACAAATAAAAATTTAAGGATTCACTTATAATTAACAACAATTTACTTTTTTAGATGAAACAAACTTCCCATAAAAGACAGACACTTCAACTCTCGTCCACTCCATCTAGTCGAACAATTGCCATCACTTGTGCTTTGAACTCTGAAATGACTAGGGCTCCAACTCTTGTTCCCCATTCCTATTTGCAATTCCATTGCCATCGGTTGTACTCATCAATCACCAACCATCAATTCATCATCCCTAATTCAACGATTCCCTTGCTAAGTGCCAAACTACCTGACTTCCCAATTTTGTTCTTTTGGTGTAGATTTCATTTTTGGTTCGTATCTCCCTTATCCTTTTCTATTTTGAGTGGTGCAATGGTTCTATTTTGTGATGACATATGTCCTTTATTTGTTTAATTAAAGGGCTGAGGGTGATATTAGAGATATTGAGGATGATAGGGATTAGGCCCATGGTTTTTTTGTCTAAACGTAAAGGGAAGCAATTGAGCTATTTTTAATGTGAAAAAGTGTAGAATATTAAAACCTTTTGGGTTGGGTTTTACTAGTAATTTTATTGGATTTTTTTATGCCTTTAGCTATTTTTCCACACAACCCAAAGTAAGGGTGCTTATAAGGGACGATTTTCACAACGTGCTAAGGTGAGGTGCTTAGTTGGATGCTACGGTTTTAAGGGTTTTATTGGCCTTGTGAATTAGTGAATTGGTTTGATATTGAAACGATTTCAAACAATGAAATCTCATCATAAACAATTGCTAGAGAAATATGGTATTACTTATTATTTAGTGTATTGTATTTCTTGATAATATTTAAATTATTATTTTGACTTTACTCCGTAGAAAAAAATTCCTACATCTGCTAGTGATGGCAGCCCTCTGGGTAAAGTTTTTACTCAGCATTCTATCTAATATAAGGCAAGGAGAAATGCATTCAATGCATCTAGCGAAACACCATGGAAAGGTGGTATATTCTCCTAGGAAATTTCTTCCTTAAGATGCCATATGTTGGCTGGTTCAAATTGGACAATGCTGAGCATCCTCTTATCTGATGCACAATAACTAGAGGCAGTTCATCCATTTAAGATCAATAATGAACAAAGTAATGATCTGTGTGTCTTGTTTTGTTATTTTGTTCACATTTTTATTTCTACATTCATTCATTGATTCTATAGGTACCTTAATATGTTTGAGCAATTCATGAAGGACAATTAAAGCTTGACAAGCTAGAGGAAGAAGATTAACATTTTTGTTCTTATGTGGTAATAGCTCAAGCCCAACAAAGAACACCAAGCATTTGCTTTATGAAAGCCAAAATTACTAGGTGACATTATCAACTTTCTTTGGAGAACCAGTTGCATAATATATTAATGATAAATGACTACTGCAGAAACTAGTATTCCTCATATATAAAATTATTCTTCTCTTTCTTCATTATAGCTTGCTTAAATGAACTTTATTGATTTGTTTATTTCATTCTTAGGATTTCCTAATTTAATCTCATTTCTGTGGGTTTTCCTAATTTAAAGTGGCTCTAGTATCTGCCTAGACAACATGGAAGAAAAAAAATTGAACATACAATGTAATTTCTCATGTACTAATCTAATTTGCATCAAAGCTATTTAACTGCCAAACAGTTTGTGGGATAGATTTTGCTGGATAATGTTCATCCACCATGAAATTTTGAAGTTGGGGTTATGTGGGTTTGCATTTGTTCATCTCTTTTTTCTCTTGACATGTATAATGCATGTTATTATGTTTATGTGAGAAAGAAGTTTAGGGAACAACCAGGCAGTAAATTGTGTGATATTTCACAACTCTTTTTTAATGTATTGATTTTGCTTTCCCTCATACTCCATGATCAGGTTGATAATGTAAAGATCTTGGTTGTGGACACATTCTTTTTGGGGATTTGAAGGGTTCAAAGGTTGTTTCCTTTTGGATTTGTAATGTTATTGTTGTGTTATCTTTGTTTCTACTGTTTGTTTTTAGGTTAACTAGTGTAGTTAGTTTTTATGGTTCATTTCTTGCTATAACTTTTTTTTAAAACAAAAAAGTAGACATTATTAGCCTAGTGTGACTCAGCCGTAAACATACACGATTTTAAGAGAGAAGTTTGGTGAAAAGTGTTATCTTTGCAAGATGGGGATAGTCATCTACTTCATTGCCGTCGAGTTAGAAAATCATGTCCCATTGGAATGGGCTTAGTGTGACTTAGTTGTAGTAGAATTATATACTATTGGTCAAGTATTCCAGCAACCATAAAGAAATTTCTCTGAATGATCCTTTTGCATAAGTTCAATTGGTGATTTTTAACCTAATTTATTTTGTTTTACTTCATCCCCCTGCTTAATCTAGGCATTTTAATTCCTTGTTAATTTATTCACTTTGCATCTGTAGCAATATTGTGGTAACATTATCTATTAATTTAGTTTACTGAAAGAAAATTAGCATGTGTGGGGGAGGACATGGCAGAAAATCAATTAATTCAGTATTTTGGTGAATGTTATAGTGGAGCTGAGTTATATATGTTGGCCATTTGCTGGGATATACTGCAACTGATATTCTTACATGGCTCAATCGAGAACGGAGTTACAATGTTTTGCATCCAATAGGATGAGATACTTTTGGATTGCCAATTGAGCAGTATACACTTGATGTATGGTACTAAGTTGTGTATTATAAAAAAAATTAAGGGTTTTGATCTCTTTGTTTTTTTATTTAAGTATTAATTTAAATATGATTGACAGACTGGAACTCACCCAAAAATAACAACTTTGCAAAGCATCAATCACTTTTTTATTTGAAGTGCATACACTTTTGTTTTCCTGATATAATTTTGCTTAGGCATGTGTTCAGCTATGATGATACATGATGACATAATTTGAGAAGTTCTAGGTAAGAGTAATTTAGTTTTATATTTAACCTCACTAAGCCACCAAATCAAAATACACCAACTATGGCATCGTGCGCTTTAATCACCTAGTGAAGTTATATAGCAGCTAAGCTAAATAGAAAAAGAAATTTAGTACTTTGAAAGTAATGTTGTGAGATTGGATTTAAGTTCTTAAATCAACTCCATTAGGGCATAGAAGGATTGGGACATCGAGCCAGTGGTATGCACGGGGTCGATCTGACCTGGGCCTGCCCGAACCAGTCAGGGCCTAGGTATGGGTTATGGAGGACCGGGCATAGACTGGATTTAGGCAGGGTAGTCCTGGGCCGGTCTCAGGGGTGGGTTTGTGAGTTTATGATTATTTTAAAAATTAAAAAAATTAATTAATTATATATATAATAGATATTTAAAAAAAAAACACCACATCCAGTGTAAATTTTATTTAGTTAAAAAGCCAAACGACATTTATAAGTAATCGAAACATACCTTACATTTTCAAATAACAAAAAAATTTTAAAAATGACAAAAAATAAAAACCTATGATATGTGCTTACCAGCATAATCAAATTAAACACAAACTATAATTATAAAAGAAAAAAAAATTTAAGTCTCTTTATCGAATATTACTTCGTCACCCGAACTCTTTTAGTCTTGCTTCCGGAATGCTGCAAAGCCCAAATCTCAGTTGCACACGCATACTTCTACTGCCTCGAGCGTTAATCTTGATCGTTTCTCCTATCTCACTCATTTTCCTACAATAAGCACTATCTCGGATGCTACGGTGGAATTGGAACGGCAAGAATCTCCTATGTGATTATCAACAAGATCGAAAACCTTGGTCTCTTTTGTTTCCATCACTCCAATATGTTGATGTCACTTGGCTCAAACAATGTGTTAAGATAGTCATCAACCTCAGTTAAACCTAATGTTGTCGGTTAAGGACGCTTCAGCATTTGGAAGGCCGGGTTGAATCTTGATGAGATTAATTTCTTTGAGGCTCGGTTTGAGGAGCTTCAGATCTTACCTTATCCAAATGTCACTGACAATATAACTTGTACAAAGAATGCAAGTACTCGGAAACAGTAGTAGACATAGCCATAACATTTATATAAAGCATTTTTAAATAAGTATGATAAATGTCTTCAAGCAATATGGTCGTGCCTGTTAATTTGACATATGGGTCAAACAAAGAAACAACTAAAAAGATAGGTAGAATGTTTTCGAAATACTGAAGTCACTTACCCTACATGGCATCAACAGTTGGTTTCAACAACTCATCATCTTTAAATTGATGTAAAGCATATGTAATGTTTACTAAATGAAGCAAAACTTGATGAATGGTTGAGTAGTAAACACCAGAGAAAAATTAAGTAACCCCATAAAAAAACTTAAGCAATTCATCGTTTTTAGAATATTTTTCTCATACTTCAGTCATAAGGAATTCACAGCCCATCTTTAAATTTATGAAATTAGTTAATAAATTTGCATACGGGTATGCATATTGTAATATCAAATATGTAGAGTTCCAGTGGGTTGAACAATCAAATTTAAACCGTTTCCAAAAAAATGATTTTTGATTTTCAAAACAAAACCTTTTAAATTCACAAGATACAGTGGGTCTTGATTTCAATTATGTCAATGAGTTCTGAATAGGCACAATTTTATTTTGGAGAACTTCTAAACCTTTTTGCACATAAAAGTTCAAAATATGACACATGCATCTAACGTAAAAAAATGCACTGTTGAGAGGTGGTTTCAATACTTAGCTTAAAAAGCGAACGACAACATCATTGTTTGAAGTATTATTAAATAAAATGCATAAGATTTTGTTAGCACAAAAATAATTACGTAAAGTTTCAAAGATGCAATTGTATATGTGATAACCAGTATGATTAGTTTCAATTACTTTAAATGACAAAATTAATTTTTGCATGATCCAATCAGAATTAATCCAATGAGAAGTAATACAATAATATGATTAACCTACAGGTAATGTCCACTTGTCAGAAGCAAATGCCACACAATGATCAAGAGCAGAAAAATAGACTTGTAAATTTGATTTTCTGACTTCAAATATTATAAAGCTTTCTTTCATAGCTATTTTTTTAAAGACTTTTTTAAATGCAGAATTTAATTGTGATTTAATTCAAAATTCTAAGTACACATCTTCAGCCTGTGAAAAAGATTTTTTAGTAAGTATAATCCAATTTATCATGCCTTCTCTACAAGATTGTTTGTTAAAATAAAATATACCTGACCCGTCGACGCCAGTTGTACTCCTAATTTGTGTTTGTCATCCAAAACCAGTTATGGCACTGGAGAGGACATTATGATATTGATTTTCAGTATAGTGTTTCAGTGTTCCAATGCCAAAATTCTTTTTATGCACCAACTTTTCCTACAATATTTGCATTTCCCATACCTCTACTTCCCTTCATGTATGTGCTCATAATGCTCCCAAACCCAAGCTGTTTGTCTTAAATATTTACCTTGTTCTTGGGTTTCCTCTGCAACGGGTTGACGACCTATCGGCGTCGGTTGTGTTGATGGATCCTCGGCCGCCATCGCATCCACCTCTTCAATATCATCAGATGATAATTGATTGTCAAGACCCAAATCGTAATTCATCATATTGATTCCGACATCACCGTCGTGCAACTATTCGATTGATATGCCTTTTTCGGCCGGTCGAGAACAGCAACGGAACAAGCCTCGGAGACTGGTGGTGCGGGAAGATAAAGTCTCCGTCGACTTGCCCTTTCCTCTTAAAGCAATGACTTACAAAGTAATAGTAGTGATTAATGTAAACTTATGAGGAGATTATGAAGATATTAGGAGGAGATTAGTAAGAAATTTAAAAAATATTAGCAAAAAAGCTTAAATATTTAAGCGAATATAGTAGAAGAAGAAGAGAGATTGAATTTTGGTATGAGGGTGGAGTGAAAATGACATTGGTATTTATAAAAGAGGGCAAAAAATTGTTTGGAAAAAAAAGTCATTCAATTTTAGTTGTTGGGAGGGGTGAAAGTGAAATTTTGGGGGTCAAATTGGAGCAGAAAACTGTTGGGGGACTAAATGTGTAATTAACCCTTTTTTTGGATTTTTTCTATAGAAACTGTTGGACAATAGCAGGACGATCTTGTGCCAAGCCGGTCTCGATTCAAGCCGGTTTTGGGTCTTGGGCCAAGCCGGTCCCAGTTTGAGCTGGTTCTAGGTCCTCAGCAGGGCTGGTCCTATTTGAATCCTCCTATCCCTTCAGGCCCATATTCGGCCCACTTATTTGCAGGCTTGTGATGGTTCGTGTTGAGGCGGGTTTTGACTAGGTCAGGTTAGGTTTAACTGTGGGTTAGTCCCGGTTTGGGCTAGGTTGGATCGGCCCATCTCCCATCTCTAGTTGAGTCATGAATCTCACAGTCACATACCCTTTTTATCGGGCCTTAATTGGGCTTAAGCCGGTCCTTTTACTTTAGAAGGATACCATTCCTCGAGTGACACAATTTAAAAACTTTGATGACCCTTTCAATGGTTTTACACATATTGATTTCCATAAGAAAACCCAATTGCAAAGCAGACACCCCTGAAGGAGGGGGCAAGATTGGTCTACTTTTGTTTATCGAACCTCTGATTCATTGCTTCCTCGTTGAGTCGGCGGCAATAATTTCTTGTCTGCAATGTGAAATTTCTCTTCTTTAACTTTCTTCCAGGTTCCTACCCCTCCTCTGGTGTCGACGACGGCGCGCCGACAATTCGCCGCCCGATGCCATTTCAGGTGAAGCACGAGTACCGTTTTCTCCTTGGTACGCCTCTTTTATTATTTTTATCAGTTGCACATTTTCGGATCATGTGTAGAAGAAAAACGAAAGCTAACGGAATGAAAAAGAGTTGATTTTTTTTTTTTTCTGTTTTGGAATGTGGTGGATTATTGTTTGACTTTGGCAATTTCAAAGGTTGAGTAGGATTGGCCTCGCCATTTCAGTTTTCTAACGAATTAAGTAGTCCCTAAAGCTTCGAGATTTAGGGCCGTATTTGTTGATTTTATGGACTGTTCTGATGCAGGAATCAAGGATTTTCTTCGTTTCTTTGGTTTCTCAGTCAGAAATTATACAGGCTGTGGGTTCGAAATATAGTTATCTGTGGAAAGAGAAACTCTAAGAATTGTGGGTATGGTATGGATGAAAGGAGAAAGAACACTCGTTTTTCTCACAGTTCTGATGTAGTGAGTCACCTGCCTGAGGATGTAATAGATCGTATTCTACAATGCTTGCCGATTCGTGATGCAGCTAGAACCAGTATCTTGTCCAGGAAGTGGAGGGATTCCTGGATTAGGATTTCGCAGTTGGTGTTTGATAAAACATTCTGGGAGGAAATCAAGGTCGGTAGAAATGACAAAGTTGCTGAATTCCTTAGCATAATAAACAAGATTCTGTTGCTGCATCATGGCCCAGTGAGCAAGTTTGGCATCGTATTTCCTAGCCGGTTCCCCATCCGAAGCTCAGATATTGACCCTTGGATATTGTACCTGTCGAGAAATAGTGTCAGAGAGCTGGTTTTTGTGATTCCAGAGGCTGCTTACAGTTATTACAGATTGCCTTATGCTCTGTTCACTTGCCTCAATCTCACACATTTGAAGCTTGCCAACTGCGTGCTCAATATTCCATCTACATTCAAAGGGTTTCCAAATCTTGTTTCTTTCGAATTGGTCGGTATCAGATTCCAGAAGAGATTTGACTTCTCCAGCTTCCCACAACTCGAGACTCTAACCATTAAGAACTGCAAGTTTGTACCCTTTCAGCATATAAGTGCACCTAAGCTTAAATGTATAAGTGTTGACGAAGGATGTGATCCCATTGTATTGAGTAACAACCCGAATCTAATGTCAGTTTCAATAATGATGTTGCAAGTGCCTCTGCCCATGAAGTTATTAAGTCTGACCAGATTTCTTGAAGATTTATCGAAAGTTGAAAAACTTAGCCTGAACCGAGATACCATTAAGGTGAGTATTTGTGATTTGAACTTACAAGCGGCAGTAAATGACGTGCTTTTTTTTTTTTTTGTCTAACAGCTTGTCACTTACCTTTGCATGTCTATCTTTCAAGTACTATGCAACAGGAAGTGTTCCCAAGAGACTTCCAACATTACTTAAACAACTGAAGTATCTTGACCTGCCATTTATATCTTTCGATGACTTGAATGTGATTTCATGGGTTCTTTGCTTGATCAGAAGCTGCCCCAACCTGGAAAGACTGCAGATTTCTGTAAGTTTTAGCGTTACTTGTTCCTCCTGGTTTTGTTTCACTCACTCCGTTTTTTTCCCAATATGCCCTTCGTTTGAATAAGCACTTACATCGACAAACTTCACTTCTGTTTTGCACATTTTTGGGGATAAATTGTTCCCTGCAGTCAGTTCGATATGGAAATATCTTGACAAAAGAACATACAACAAACTTCTTTAAAGAACAAGAGAAGTTGGAATTTGTGCTTTCGAGGCTAACAACAATCGAGATGACGTCTCTTTTGGGTTTGAAGGCAGAAATAGAGCTAATGAAAATCCTACTCGCCAGCTCCCCGGTGCTGGAAGAAGTTACAGTCTTTGTGGATTCGTCCGTCGATTTGATCTCAGAATTGTATATCTCAAAGCAGTTGATGAGGCTTCGTCGAGCTTCACCGAAAGCAGAAATCATATGGAGGGTTCCGCCCTAATTCTGCTGCCCCTCTACTCTCAGAAATGTTTGTAGCCTTACAATTTGAACATTCTTGATATAGACTTCATATGAAAGGTGCCCAAACGGCACTTTTTGAATACCATTATTTTTATGTATGATCCATATAAATTGTGTTTTTTTGTGTTTATGAGCTAGCTTCCTTTGTATCCAGGGCTTAGCATGATTTGGCTTTGAAGTTGAGCTGAAGCTTGGTGAGTCTACGGAGGCTGAGAGCTGAGCTCCAAGAAGTATGCTGTTGTGAACTCCAGATTTGAAGAATTGGTTAGGTTTAAGGACCTGTAGAAACCGTCGAATGCTCGAGCCAACAAATCATCGCTAAGAGATAATTAGTCTATAATTTTTTAAGCCGGTAATTAATCTATAATTTCTTATTTTAAATATTTTGGTATATAATTGAGTGATTTATATTTACGAATGGTGGATGAAGGTTTGTAGTTTTCAAATATAACTTTTAAAACTCTTTTTTGGAAAACAATAATATAAGTAAATTTAATGTAAACTCAACTTAAAAGGGTAAACGGCTCAATCAATTCGAAATGTAGGAAATATTGTTTAACGGCTCTTCATGATACAGGTGTCCCTGTAAATAGATCATAGAGCCTGGTTCGTTGGTGGGGACCAAAACGGTCGCTTTATTGGGTTAGCGGGCCACGATGTGGACATGAGCATTTCCAAGTAAAGTATTATTTTTCGCCCAAGTTACATGTATTTACAATCAAAACCGGTCAATTAGTTTCCTCCCAACCCCAGTTCGTTGGTGCTCCATCGTTCGTTAGCTCTCATCCGCTGTAATGCCCCGCAAAGGAATGGCTTACTCAACTCATGTTTGACGTCCCTAGGCCTTGGTCAACCGAATGTGTCCCACACCCGTCCCTATGCTCGGATTCAAGGGCCCAAACTTCATCCCACCCCAACTTCATCCCACCTCTGATGTTGTTAATTAGGACACAATTGAAAGGAGCAGCAATAGGGATGGATCATCTGGTTGAAATGATGCGGAGGCTTGTCAAGCCTAAATGAAGCTGATTAGGCTATAGGGCATTTTTAATGGGTCAATATGTGGGACCCATCCAATTTGCGTGTCAAAGCTAAAAACCAAGTCTTAACATGTTAACTCAGTCAAATTAAAAGGCAGCTCAATTCAATTTAACTCACAGAAGTTTTTCCCCAGAAGTTAGAGGGAAATTATAGCCTGCCTAGCCTTCCTCATAACTTGCGCAATACTAGCTTCGTTGACCCACTATTGACTCAATTACCTAGCTTCATTGCACATCCATCGACCCCTATTGGTCCCCCCTTGAGTTGCCATGTGAAGTGGGTTGGTTTCTGAAGCATGTTGCAAAGCCCGTTTGAGTTGGAGTTGTCCCATTAGCCATTGCCTCCTTAGCTAAATTCTTCGTCTCATGTAACCTCATCACTCACCAACTGTGCTCTGGATACATCCTAATCTATCCATGTTATGGACATCCAGTTCAAACCTAACCTATCTCTCCACAACATTGCTCAGTAGTCTTCTCTACGCCCGCAATTCCTTAGTTCTGTGTGCTGTCTGCACATGGTGAAGGCATATTGCTCATCTATTTCTTTGTCTAATAAAAGTGGATTCAAAGGATGTAGGATGTAGGATGTAGGATGCGTGTTGGAAGCACGTACAACTCACAAACAATGCTGGTGAGGATGAGAACTGATGAAGCAGTAGGAACCATGGGTTGATGTATTGGCCACTTAATAAAAAAGGACCAAGGGAACGGGAAGGGGTGTGACTGGGTATATGCTAATTAGGGAAGGCACAATGACAATGGCCTACCTTGGTTGGACCTGTGAATGCTAAGTCGCACAAGATGGGTGAAATGTGAGGGGATGGGTTGAAGAGCACGTGAATTATGAAGGCATTTGGGTTGACTGTGAAATTATACACAACTTAAGGGTCCAACATAGTCAACAAGGGTTAGCCCCACATTTGAATAATGGGCTCCTTCATTATAACGCTTTAACCCAAACTCTTAAATCCAAACAAACTCCTTAGAAATCTAATTTCTAATGTGTAGCTCTTTAGACTAAAGAGCTTCAAAAGCAATCCAATGCTTGATGCTTTAGCTTGTTTTATTGTAAATCATAACTATATGACAGACAACCATTACTTTTTAGAATTATAAACATATCTAGGTCATTTATGTAAAATGGGGTCTGACTAGGATTTAGATGACCCATTTGAATGGATAATATGAAATGTGTCTGTCATTGCACAGAGCAATGACAGATTGTGACATAGCAATTATCCTTTTTCCAACCCAAGAGCTCCAAAGTTCATAAATATAAGAGTGACTTGTCACCACAACTAAGGATGAATCATTTATCAATACTAAAGTGTGAATCACATATCAACTCTAAAGTGCAATATTTATTCAGCCTATGTAATCAAATTTACATGAGATATATTATATTGATAGCTTTTTCCACTACCTTTTTTCTCAAATTAATGAAATTTGGCTTCTTTTTTTTCGGTTAAGAATTGTCTTCCTGATTGCTATAGCACGTTGTTAATATTTGAAACAAGGCTTCGAAAGCATTTTCTTCGAATGATAAATGAAAATGCTACATAGATGATGAGCAGTGAGCCTTTCCTAACTCTCCTAACTCTCGTTATTGATGGAAAAGAATTGAGAAAACAGATGGCTAAAAGCATATACTCAACCCTCCCAGAAGAAACAATTAACTTGTATGATTTCAACTCCACTTTCCATTTTTACCAATAAAAGTTTGAGAGTAAAACAATGGTGAACAAAGAAAAAAACTACTATTTATAGAAGAAACTTGTATATTCAAGTTTAGTTGCTAGTTAATATCCTCTGTAAACAAATGACAAGCATTAGGGCGCAACGAAATATAGATAGGAGAAAACAGCGCGGAACATCTAAGATGGTATTTAAATATGAAAAATTTTAATATTTTTTTTAAAATTTTCTTTGGTAAAAGTTTGAGTCCATAAAATTTCAAGAATATGAAAAACTTTGTTTTCTAAATTTTGGAAAACTGATATTATGAAATATAAAACCTTATTTAAATGTTTTCCATTTTAACAAATTAGGTTTTCTAACATTCTTAAAATATGCTACACACTCAAAATCTTATTTAAAAAAATATGAAAAATAAAATAGAAAAATATTCCATAACTAAAAACACCACCTAAATTTTTAGAGCCAATTCATTTTAACTTAAGCCAATTTAATTCAAAATGACTTATTTTTACATCTTTTTCATTCGGAACAAATTTCATTTGAAAACTAATATTATTTAAGTATAATAATTCATTAATTTTAAAATTTTTATGATAATATGAATTTTTTATTTTAGGCATTAAAAATGAAAAGTTCATAAAATTTTAATAACATCATAAAAATTATTTTGAATGAATTATTACACCTACATACTATTGGCTTTCAAATGAAATTGTTTCCCGATAAAAAAAATGAAAAAATAAAAAAAAACCATTTTATTATATTAAGTTGACTTAAATTAGAATTGGGTCTTAGTGTTCAAACTGTGCCATTTCTGTTTCCATTGGGCGTATGTCACAAAGCATGCAAATCACATCCCTTAATGTATAGATTCTAAAATTAGAGTAACTTTTGCGAAAGTAAAATATGAATTACATGTTTAGGCTAAGTGATATGTAACTTAAGGAGACCTAAAGATAGAAGTTTGAAAGTCATTAAAGGCTTTTTCACAAGTTCCATCTTATACAATGTACCTTTGTCCTTTAAGCTTGTAATATAATTTTGCACTACAATAAATAAAAAAACTAAAGTTACAAAAGTGATGTGTGCATCATTGTGATTTCTAATTGCCACCAATCCGTTTTACTAGGCAAATTGAACATCTTATATGGTCTACAAGAGATTATAAGATTTGTGAGTTGAATATGTTCAGGGAAGACTAAGCACCTTTTTAATGCCCAAAACTGGTACCATGAATTCAATTCTTTCTTTTCTTAGATTTTTATTTCTTTTAATAACTAATCTTCAATTACAATTTTTTTATGAATTTTATTTATTTGTTAATTTCAAACTATGAATTCCACCAGACTAACCAGATACGAAATTTAGTTAGACTTCCTTAAATTTGATTTTAGGATTTTATTAAATCCATCAAGAATTTAGAAGGACATTTTGGTTGTACATCTTACTCAATCAATTAGTTTTGATCAATAAATATGTCTTGGAACTTGACCAAATCCACCAAGAACCAAAAAGACTTATTGAATATTCTATTATAACTCAATTAATTTTTCTAGGAAAAAAGGAGAGGAAAAGAAATATTTGCAATTAAATTAAATGATTCAAACAATTGGATAACCTGCTAAAATTATAAGTCTATATTTTATTAATTTTTAAACTCATACATGGCTAAAATAAATAAACAAAAAAAATAGCATAGAAAAATAAAGAAGAAAAATAATGTTATCAGTTATCAAATTTAAAAAATAAAGAAATGTGGAACTAAAACCAACAAAAAAAAAAACTCACGGGCTACATGAGGGTTTTACCAAAAGTGCAAAGGGTTGACTGAGTTGAAAATGGGTCAAATTTGGGCTATGGGTTAGGCATAAATAGGAGGCAAGTGCATCTTTGGGCATAGGTGAGAGGCAGGAGCATCTTTGGGCTTCTTTTTTATTCGACCGGTGACTACAACTTGAGGGGGAATCAAGGAGTTGGTTGTGAAGGCATTGACTAGGGCATCTTCTTTGACAAGTGAACAATGACCAGAGGTAGAGGACGATGATGAAATGTAGCAGAGAACACGATAGTAATGGGCTTTATTCATTTTTATTTCATTTTTAGCACCGTTAACAATGAGTGAACCTTGAAGACAGTAGAGCAGGCATGAGGCAATGATGCGATACAATATAGGAAAAAATAAGTTCATGTTAAATAGCAGCCCTTGGTAAGGGAATCATAGTGAGAATGGATTCTAAAGGAACAACAAACTTACTACCAAAGGTTTAGGTAAGAAAAAAATGAGGAGAGGAAGGTTTTGGTCATTTTCATTCATGAATGACCTATAAAGGTGCATCTAGTATATATAGTCAAAAACAAAAATATTGTAAAAACAACAAACAAATAAAAGAAGAAAAAAGGATTGAGTCAGCATTATTGTAACTACTTATCACGTATGACGAGCGTCCCACTTCTTGCCAAACGCGTGCCTCAAGGATATATGATTATATGTATGTACGTAAAAATCCTCCTTTATTGATAGAGTTCTTGCACTCAAGACTACAAAATGTTGGATAACATCAAATAAGATCAGTGTATGGCTCTTATATGGCTTCTTCTAGAACAAAATTGGACAAATGAAATAAGACCTTAGTAATGGCTATCTCCCTTTTTTCTCTTTTTATTTTTTTACAATCAAATATGGTGAAAAGATGTTTGACAACTTTGTCGTCTGCATTTTGCAGATTAGCCTATACGTAGGCAATCTCCACATTTTCTTGAGTAATAAGATGTGAAATACTTTGTGAACCTGAGCTCCCTAGGGAAGGTTAAGATAGTAAGCCACTACTACAATTTTTCTAATAATATGAAATGGACCAACGTATTTAGATGATAGTTTATGAGAGGAGCTAGATCAAAGACTGTATTGCTTGTAATGCTATAACTTGAGATACATTGACTTCTTTATTGAAAATGTCTAATCTGATCTACATTTGTCCGCCCTCACCTTAATCCTATGTTGTGCCTTCAAAAGGTGTTGCATGAGGGAGCGTAGAATGGCCTCATGAACTAATAAATTGCATCAGCTGATTTATGCCTCAATCTCCAGGTAAAAAAGGGTGGTTGACTATACAATATCTCAAAAAGGGTATGTTGAGTACTAGTACAAAAGTTCATATTGCATTAGCACTCCACAAAGATAACCATTGATAACCATTCTACCGATCACTAGTAATGCACCATAGATAGGCCTCCAAACAATGATTCTCGAACTCTTTTTGGCCATCTATTTGGGAGTGATACGAGGAACAGAGTTGGAGCTACACTTTCTTTAAGGCCATGAATTCTTGCCAAAATGTACTCAGGAAGACCATGTCCTTGTTGCTAGTGATCATTTGAGGCATGCCATGTAATTTGAAAATGTTGTCCATACATACCTTAGTGGCAGTAGCTACTATGTATAGGTGCGACAGAGCAACAAAGTGGGCCTATTTACTTAAATGACCCACTACCACCATAATGACTTATTTTCCTTCTAATTTAGGTAACCCCATCAGTAAAGTCCATTAAGACATATTCCTAAACCATTTAGGTATAGGACATGGTTGTAATAGCCCAAAAGATGCAATGTTGTCACTTTTATTCCTCTGAAAATTCTGACACCCTAGCACAAAGTTACGCAAATTCTTGGAAAGTCCTTTCCAATAACAAAATTGCCCTATTCTCTTTCTTATCACTTTTACACCTAAATGGCCCCTTATCAAACAATAGCGAATAAGCTTGATTATCTTCCTTTGGAGACAACATCCTGCCCTACCACTAGTTTCCCTTTCATTCCAACACTTAAGGATCTGGGGTGTATTTTTCAATGAAATGTGGCATTGGCATCTTTTTCTAGTATAATATACCATAGTTTAGCATCCTTTAAGCAACTTTTTCTAGTATAAATGTTGTAGCTTGGCATTCTTTAGGCAACTTTCCTTGATCTTTATGATTAGTGGTGTGAAAAATATGGTGAGTTCCATCACAATAAGCTTAGAAGCTATAATGCGAAAGAAAACATCCATGACAATGTATTTCTTTGCATTTTTATATTGTATCTCATAGTTGTAACGAAGCAACTTGATAATAAACTTATGTTGTAATCAAGTAACTATGTGTTGCTCCAGCAAGTAGTTGGGGCTTTACTGCTCCATTTTGATGATGAAATAAGTTCCTAGTAATTACAATATTAATTTCTTTGTAGTGAATACTATGGCTAGAAACTTTTTCTTGTAAATAGATAAGCCCATATGCTTTGATCTTAAAGCCTTACTAATAAACGTAACCGGATAGCCCTTCTACTGCAAAATAATACTTATTTCTTCATTACATGTGTTCATCTCAACCACAAATGGCTCATTAAAGTTAGGTAAGGCTAAGACCAAGGCCTGATTCATGGCTTTTTTGAGTTGTTAGAATGCCTCTCTAGCTTTCTATGTCCATTTAAACGCATCCTTCTTTAGGAGTTAGACTAGCGGCTGATTGATGATGTTGTAGTTACAAATGAACAATCGTAGTACCCTGTAAGCTTAGAGAAACCTTACAGCTGCTTAATGGTGTTTGGTTCATGCCACTCTAGCATTGTCACCACCTTAATAAGGTCTGCGGACACTCCCATCCCTCCAATAACATGCCCTAAGTATGCAACCTCTTTTCTGCCAAAGTAGTGCTTTTCCTTCTTGACAAACAATGAATGTTGTCAAATGAAGTAAAGGGCCATATGCATGTAAGATATATGGTCCTACCAAGAAGAGCTGCAGATCAAAATATCATTAAAAACTATAAGAATGAACTTGTGCAAGTAAAGAATAAAGATGATATTTAGCCAAGCTTGAAAATTAGATTGAGCATTCACCTATAATTCAAAATGCCCATAAGGGTCCAAAATATTATATTGTGCACATCTTCTTGGCAAATGTAAATTTGATAGTAACTTAATCAAAGGTTAAGCTTTGTGAAGTATAGCTCGCCATAGAGTTTATTAATAAGTTCCTCTATAACTAGAATGGGGAATTTAGTTTTCCATGTTACCTTATTGAGTTCACGGTAGTCAGTGCAAAGATGCCAACAGTTGTCTTTCTTCTTGACCAAGACAATAGGAAGGAGAATGGATTCGTGTTATGCCTTATAGTTTCGCTTCAAGCATCTCCTTAATGATCTTTTCAATAGAATTTTTTTGTAGCATGAGATAGCGGTAGGGTCATATATTTATGGTTTTAACTCCTGAAATGAGAGGTATGTGGTGATTGTGATCTCTTTACGGTGGCAACCCAACTGGCTCATAAAACAATTAGCCATACTCTTTTAATACCCTGTAAAAACTAAAATCCTCCACCTTTACTCCTGATTATTACACAACTCAATCTGCAAGTACAACTCTTAGTACCTGAATGGCAAAAGCCTAGGCAACAATACAATGCACCGCATGTTATAATTCTTTTTACATCTTGCTAGGCTTGACATACTAGACTAGGGACTTAGTAGAGCCCCTCAAACATACTTTCTAGCCTTGGAATTTGAAGGACATGGTAAAAGAGTCATAATTCTAGCTAATGTTGCTAAATTTCTAAAGACATTGAACTCTTAACGCCATGTCACAGTTGCCTAAAGGTATGCAAGGAGCATTAGTGGTAAACTACATGCCCTGTAATCTCCATTTGAGGTTTCTACACAGGTTAATAGTTAGGATAGTCTGACTGTTAGACACTAAAATACTTAGAAGACCCACTTATTTTATAAGACATCTTATAGTCTTAGCCAACCCTTTATTAAGAAAGACATGCGTGCTCCCTAATTCAATCAACATGTGTATAGGCCCACTCTCAATATGCCCCACTACCCTTATTGTGGTGAAATTTGGTAAGACATTAATGGCATGAAATGAAACATAAGTAATGTCATGATAAGGCGTCATCTTTTCTCCCTCAACCTCTTATTCTGAGTTCATTCCTTTGTTATCATTGTTAAGTGTCACCTCCAACTGATAGAACTACCCTTTTTTTGTTCATCCCTTTCTCCGTACGCCTATGAACGTTCTAGGAAGATCATTGAGGTTTTTAGGAGTGGCAAGTGATGGACTAACTCTGGATCCTGTGGTAGGCATTAGACCCTTACTCATTTCTTTCCATGACTTCTTACTCTTCCAAATCGATAAAGTGACTGACTCATGCATCTTGGCCAAACACTGAGCCTCATGCAATGTCTTTGGTTGAAAGACTCTAATAGCATTCTAACTCTAATAGCATTCTATATTTCTTCATCTAACCCTTCATGAATTTTCTTACTACAAATTCATCAAGAAGAGTTTCTACCTTATTAAGGAGATTTTCAAATTGGTTTTGATATTCTTCAACTGACCCAATCTATTTCATGTTTTTTAGCTCTGATGCTAGATCCTGGTGACCTTCACTAAAAATTTCCATAATGACTATTGAGTAGAGATCTTAAGTGAGCATCCTATTCTTCGGTCAGTCCCACAGAAACCTTTTGTGCCACTTAAGTCCAAGTATCATAACATGAATAGATGCTATTTATATCTTTCTTTCCTCTCACATGTCATCAATTTTAAAAATTTCATTGCATCTAAAAACCTATCCCTCTATGTCTTCATCTAAAAAACAAGAAAAATCAATACGACTAACACAAGTAATTCTCTAACATCTGTAACTTACTGCATAAGTGCCTGCTGCTTAGAGCTAGATTTTTTATGGTGAGATTGAGCTTAATACAAATCAGTGATGAACTTCCTCAAAGTGTTAAATTCTTCCTCTTACTTTATGGCCATCTAGGCCAAGTTTCAATCATGCTTTACAAAATATCCTTTAATGACCACATCAACTGATCCTCCAGATTTTGATAAAGCTCTTGTAGATGAGTCCCTTTAACCATGAATGTTACAGGATCATTGTTTTGATACCTTATGAAACGAGAAAATATAAGAAACAATCATAAATGGGAGCTCTCGGCAAAGGAATCATCATGAGAATATACCCTGAGGGAATGACAGACTTATTACCAAAAGCTTATGTAAGAGAAAAATAGAGAAAAGAAGGTTCTAGTCATTTTCATTCATGAATCCCACATAAGAATATGTCCAGTACATATAGAGAAAACTAGAAATGGCATAAAAACTATGAACGAACAAAAGAAGAAAAGAAAAAGCTGAGGCAGCATTGCTGTAATTGCCTTTCACGTACAACGAGCATCCCATTTACCGTATGCCCCAAGAATATACGATTATACATATATAAGTATACAATAGGTGAAGCAAGCACGGCAGGCTAAGGGCACCAACTATGACAAGTTTGACAGTTGTGTGTAAAGAAACAGAGATGATGTTGCATGGGTGGCGACAGCAAAAGGCAGAAGTTTAGGGTTTCAAGTGAAAGTTTTTCCTTTTAAAAAAAAAAGTTTAGAGTTTTAAAATTCTTAGTTTTTTCTCTGACGCTTTCTTCTAAACAATAACTTCTTATATTCTTCCAATAATGCTAGAAAACATCCCCTAATAGTACAAATATTTATCAAATAAGCCAGATACTTACCACTTACATATAAAAAATACATGAATAAGAACAAATAAACAAACTTCCACTTAGCACAAAGATTTTCACTTCAATCTTAGATACCATACACTTAGTCTCTATTAAGACACTTACAAGATTTTCTTAAGCCTTGCTCTGATACCATTATAAAGGAACTTGAACCTTATAAGGGATCTTGACCTTACTTCGATCTAGAGTGTCCCCATGATCTTTACTTAATTGAGATATTGTGGTCTCGCACTTAGTTCCAATTGGTTAAGTTAATGTTTGTAATTCTTTAAAACAATTCATGTAACTAGTTGATTACCCTAAACATGATGCATGCAAGCTTAACTTTAATTTCAAGTAAATGAAATAAACATTTAAAACCCCTAGCCAGGAAACTACAAAACAAATTTCAAAATTCAACTGAAGTCACAAAAATAAGCCTGTGATACTTCAAATGCTAACTCACTGTACATCATAACCAAAGAATCTTATTGTACATTCCAAGAGCAACCATAATGTTTATTTATACTACAAAGTCTACACATTTTCTTGTCTATACTAGAGGCATGACTTATTAAATTTCAAGGTCATAAATTAACTCTCACTGAAGCTCAAGCTTTTGTGATGAAATTTTTTTGCTACCTTTGTGCATTTGATAACTTTTTACTGGTTAGGCCAAATAATAACTTAGTTCATACATATATATATGACTACTAATCACTCTAAATCAATAATGATTCAAATTGAATCATTACTTATAATAAAACTTTGGCATAGCACCTATTCCTTTATGCTAGGCCCATTAAGCATGAACTGCACAACATGTAAACTTAAAGGTTGAAAATCAGTCGATTATTAGTAAATGATATATAACCTACAAAGAAAATCTTAGGATGATACATATATAGTAGTATATAACGCAATCTGGTGCGAGCTTATAATTCGTACACCCTGAGGTCTTATTTAATGGCCACTAGAAAAGGTTCTATTGTGTGAACCTACCTTAACTTAGCCCTACTTCCTTGCAAGAACTTTGTTCTTATTTTAGCAAGCATGAGGACTTGTCACTTCTTTCTTACCCTTTTTCATGTTGTACAGGAGTTATTCTTAAATTTGGTGGCTCAACTTATTAAGGTAGATAGGTTGATTAAAGTGCTCTAGAAACTTAAAATCTTTCTTAGTTAGCACTTAAAATCTTACTTAAGCTCATTTTTCTTGCCTAGGCCTTAAGTTTTTCCTTGTCCACCTATTAAATCTCCTAATAGATGCTTTAATTTCACTTTGAAAGTGGTTATTTGACATATTTAAAGGTCTTAAACATCTTAGGAAGGTTTAATAAAACTAACTGAAGTATTGGAAAGTCCGTAAAAGGCCTTGAATGTTGGGCCTTAAGGGGTTGGCACTGCAATGCCTTAACCTCTTAGCCCTAACTCGACCTCCAGGAGATGCAACGCCAGGCCTAGTACCGCGGCTCTAAGTTGGTCACACCAAGTACCCTACTTCATGCTTCTTGCCCCTTTCTTGCACTTCCCCCTTAGTCTTGCCCTAAGCCACTTCCAAACCACTTAACCTCTTTCACTTAATAAATAACATGTAAAAACATCCATTAAACACTTGAAATCATAAAAATCTCTTACCTAAATAAAGATCACACACTTGAAACACCAAAGCACACATAAGCACACTTGCATCTCATTTGTAAATCAATGTAGCATTTCTTGTTCTATTCCTAAAAAATCCATTACTAATGCATCAAAAACATGTAGTATAACTAGAATTTGAGCATAACAAAGCTTGACCAAGGCTAGGAACTTTTATCCTTCTTTTGTGAGACATAAAAATATTTATTAGACCACTTTGCACAACAAGTAAATCTAGCTTGAATTTAACCTTTTACAAGTAAGGATTAAGCACAGGGATGAATTATACTACTTATAGCTTAAATCACGCAAATTAGCCATTAAACTCAAGCCCAAACTAGGATTAGGAGCTTACCAAGGGTAAAAAAGTGGTTATACTACTATTTGACCTAAACTTGCAATATTCACTAGGAATAATTCAAGCTTGAGCTTCAATTTATGGTAGAAGCCTTGGAAACGTGGGTTGGTACCTCTTGGATTGAAGATGGCGTGTGGAAGGGCTTAAGGAAAAAGATGATGAAGCTAGGCTTCTTATGTTTCCTACTTTCTTTCTCTTTAATCCCTTTAGTCTCTCATTTCCTCACTTGTTTTGTTAGACATAAAAATGTTTCTTAGACCACCTTTGCACAACAAGCAAATCTAGCTTGAAATTAACCCTTCACAAGCAAAGATTAAGCATAGGAATGGATTATACTACTTACCCATAGCCTAAATCACACAAATTAGCCATTAAACTCAAGCCCAAGCTAGGATTAAGAGCTTACTAAAGGTAAAAATATGGTTCTACTTCTGCTTGACCCAAACTTGCAATATCCATCAAGAATCCTTTACGTTTGAGCTTTGATTCATGGTGAAAGGCTTAGAAACGTGGGTTGACACTTCTTGACTTGAAAATGGCGTATGGAAGGGCTTAAGGAAAAAGATGATGAAGCTAAGCTTCTTATCTCTTCTACTTTATTCCTCCTTAATCCTCTTTAGTCCCTCACTTCCTCACTTGTTTTAACATTTTGGTCCAAAAGTTTCATAATAAATTTATTGCTTGCTTCACAATTGTGATTAAACTAGGAATCATTAAAACACTTTAAAATTTTTAATTCCTTGGTTCAATCTCATTTATGGTATAAAATTTTTGGGGGTTCTTGGCAATATTAACAATTTACCCATTATAGCTAAATTTGTTCAAATGCTCACATTATTTACTTTATGCTACATCAACCTACTAAAATCACTACTCAATGTGCAAAATTGAGTTTCTAAGCATGAAAATTCATACTTACCTTAGTGATCTTGTCATTGGTTTCGAAGAGCCATTTCAAACAATGTGGTATATTGTCATTGAAACAATATATATACAACCACCTTAAATTTAAACTATCTTCTTACTCATGGACACATAAATGCGTATGCTTCACATTTATTATAAACCTTTTTCTATGTGGTGTACCATTACCTTAAAATTTTCCATTTGTGTATTATTTGGAAGGTTATCGTATTCGAACGTTTTTTCTTCCTACCAGCCTTGTTAATGTTGCTAGCGTACTTATAAAGATCATTGGAAGAAAGAATAAAAACAATTAATGAGACTAATTCTCATTAAACCTAGTTTCGATTTCAGACGAGACTGGATTCTCCGTCTAATTTTCTGAAGCGTTTTCTAAAATTTTTTCCGCTCAATGTTATGTTTGTGTTATTTTGTCCTATATTCATTACAACAATTGCTTTTATGAGTAGTCACATAACTATATATTGCAAAACTTTCTATATTTGGTTATCTTTTGTAGCCAATTTACTATGTTACATTCATTTGAATGTTTACTTCAAAATTATAATATATCTATCAATTTTTAAAAAATTATATTTAAAAAAATAAATAATCATTTTAGTCCTTATATTGTTTTTTCAAAAGTTATAAAATAATCTTTAAACGCTGATAATATTTTCAATTGTGTTACAAGGAGACAGTTTAATCACCGTCATATTCATGGAGGTAAAAAATGCAAATATATATAATAAAGATAAAAATTTTGCATGTCAATGTTGTATCGGAAATTGAGACATAAGTTCCATAATCTTTATATTTTGAGTTACCGCTTCTACTCCTACTTTCAACTGTTGATTCTACTCTTAGTTTTACAAACAATTTTTTTTTACTTGAATTTTAAAAAATGGAGTTTTCCCTCTCTTGCTCTGGCTAGCCGCTCTCATTTTCAAGACATTTTGCATAACTTAGATTTAGTCTAGAGAATTTTTTTCAAAAAGAAAAAAGAAAAAGAAAAAACTAAGAAGAAGAAAAATGGATGTTCTAAAGGTTTCACATTAGTTTGCGGAACGGGGTAGTCAGAGTCAAAACGTTATTGGCAATTTGACATCACAAAACGGGTTGTTGACTCGCAAGTCTGAAGAAACCCGACAAACAAATAAATTTAGGAGGACATGTCGGCCCACGTAGGCCCATTAACATACCAAAAGTGAGGACTCGACCACGAGGAAAATTTTTGCCGACCCCGGACCCGATTAGGACATGACACAACAAATTTGTTGGCCCACTTTGGCCCAATTCTGAATCAAGGAAACGTTAATTCCTGAATTCTTTGATTGCTACTTCCTTGGTTCCTTCCAACTATTTTCAAAACTAGTCCTGGACTACTTCAATCAATTCCTGAATTCTTTTATGAAACCACTTGTTGCCCAATATACAAGCTAGATGTAAAAATTCATACACAATTGTTATGGGCGTACAAAAACGATGCAATATTTTTGTGACATGACATGACATGAAAAGATAGTCCGTACACATACTCATCTTATAGAGATCATCACAAACTCATCTTCAACCATAAAATTAAAGTACATGTCCCCAACGGAATGAAGCATATTTTCATTTACAGGTATTCAATTGATTGATACATCATATAACCGTAAAACTATTTTTGTGGAAAGAAGAGGAGAGAGGAGGGGTTGGCCCAGGGCTGCAGGTAAAAGTCTATCAACTCACAGCGCCAATCCAGAGGGGCTTATGATAAAAGTGACAGGTAAGTGATGTTTAAGCCAGTCCTGTCGTCTCTTCCCTTCATCTGCTCCAAATTCTTCTTTTTACTTTTTTTTACTGTCCCATCTCCCTTTTTTTTTCTTTTTAACCTGTTATTGGCATTGGGCAGGGCAGTAGCTTTTAAGACATTTTTGGGCTTTTGTTGGTGAATACGAGATATGAGGAAGGAGATGACACCCTTAGATTAATTTATATATGTTTTTTTTTTCATTATAATGCATTATCGCATACATTAATTTAAAAATTTTAAGTTTTTCGGGGGTACAACAAGAATGAAAAATGTAAATATTTTAACTAATACATTTTAAAACGCATTTTAGGAGTTCGGTTATATTTTTAGTATTTATATTACGTTGTTGAATGTACAAGAACTGTAATATTGGGAGAAAATTTGAATACACACACTAATCCTCCTTCACTAACGTGACACTTAAGCCTATCTGGTGTGACATGCCTCTTCTCTATACTCCACTAAAAGTAATGTTGTAAGAACCGAATTATGAGAGTACCAGAAAAGTCTCCAGTACCCACCATCCAAGAGAAAAAATATGAGTGCTGCACAACATCTTAGGAAAAAATTATTTGGTTCATAGGTTACTGGTTTGAATGATTTTGACTGATTTTGACCAAATATCTAGGGAACCAATTGCAGGCTACTAAGCATCAAAGGCACCGGTTCGCTGCCAAACCGCTTCCACATGCTGGTCCGGTCTGGTCCTTGCAACACCAGTAAAAGCCCAACATGCACTTCCATTGTTCACGTGGTGGAATCTAATAGCTCTGTGATGCAGGGAACAAACTTTGATTCCAATACCTCATTCCCAAATACTTTGAGCTACTTTTTATATTTTGAGATCGCAAAATGATAAATTATTTTTTAAAATAATAATAAATAATTATTCAATTTTTTTTCATAAGATTATGTTTGATATGCAATAAATAGTTTTATGAGGGTAAATTTTGGAAATACATACTAAACAGTGTGAAAAAAACAAATACATACTTTCTTCTCCTCATATTTTTTGTTCCATTTCACTTTTTAACTTAAATTTATTTATAATATAATTTCTAAAAAAATTATATTTAAAACTATAAATTTCCCTTTATCATTTATGTATAAAAAATTTACATTTATCTACTAAAATGTTGAAGATAAAAAAATAATAGGTTAATTTGTGTGAATAGGGAATGATGTAAAAAAATTAGAATGAAGAAAGTAATAGAGATTGGGACCGGAGGAATAATACATTCTGATTTGCAACGTGATTTCTTGATTGTCCATAACTGTTATAGCTATTAGATATTTAGATTGCGTCTCATGGTAATGAACAGTCAAGAATTTTACCAATAATTTTCATCTTCTTAACCCTTAAAAAATTGATTGTAAGAACAATAATTTTGTTGTTACATTTTTACGTTTACGTTATTTGTAAAAAGGAAAAACGTTTTACACATATTAATTGCTGGTTTGGTTTTCCTTTTCTTTTCCTTAAAGTGGTTTGGCACTAAAAATGTAAGAGTTTACTTACCCCCAAGGTCTAAATCAACCACTATGATTTTGAAAATTACACTCCCTCACCTTATAGCGGTACTTTAACACCACTAGTCAGCAACATGAGAACCTTATTTTAGCTTAAGGATAGAGAAAATCAGTGTCTCTCGTTAAATTTTGAACTAACTCCTATTTTAGCGGAATAGGAGTGGTAGGAGGGTAAATATAAGAAAGAAAGAGGGCATATGAGCGTAGAGGAGGCCAGGAGGGAAGGCAGGCAGCAAGAGAGAGAGAGAGAGAGAGAGAGAGGAGAGGGGGAGAGAGAGGAGAGAGAGAGAGGAATGTATGAGAGGGGTAGGGTGGGGTGGGGGACAATGAAGCAGCGCCAAATACGCAGGCCATCCGATCCTATTCTATACCATCGTTTTCTTTCCGTCTTGTATCATCCTCCTCCTCCTCACTCCTACACTCGCTCCCCTCTCGCGCGTCCTTCCATTTACACTGACTTATTGTTTTTTTTTTTTTTGTACTTAAAATTATAATAATCGTATCGAATCTACCCTAAACTCCACTTCACCCAATTTTTTTTTAACAGCTCACCTCACTAAATTTAAGTCCATCCTTTAGATGTAAAGGAGAGAAATCTCTTACAAAAGTCAAGATTTAAATCATAACCGATCACAAAAAAGTTATGGGTATCATATTAATTTGTCAAGAATTTTAAGTGGAAGAGAATCACATATTTTAATAAGATCATTTAAATTTAATCCCTGGTTTTACATTTAGAAATGACTATTATCTAAAAAGATCATTATTTTGTCTCATGCCGCTAGCCTAGTTGGCAAAAGTACTATGAGTATGAATCCGATATGTCTGGTTCTGTCCCTTCCCTCTTCCTCAAACATTACAAAATATTGTTTGGTGCTGATTTGGATGCCTTTAGGGATTCAAACAAGCGGGATATTCCCCTTCTCTACAATCTAAGTACTTAGCCTTAATTCCATAATCTTATAATTTACTAAAGAGATTAAAGTTCATTTGCCCATAAAAAGATGTTGCGGCCGTGAGGGTAAAGAGGAAGAAGACGCGCGGAAAAAAAAGAGAGATACAAAAGAGTGGTCTACCAGGCCTAAGTCACTGAGCCCCAACAACTAACAACACGCCCATGATCATTGCTGCCAAACACCCCTTCCCGCCTAGGCCCCCATGCTCTTTCTCAAACCCCCCCTCCTCCCTCTCTCTCTCTCCATTCACTATTACCTATTGTCTTGTCTCCCACTTCTTCTTCTTCTCTCTCTACATTTTTCCTTTGTTTTGTTCTCTTCCACCTAATAAACATCTTAGACCAAGCTTATCTAGTTAATCACTACTGGATAAGTTAAAATTTTTTCGGTGCTCAACTAGTGGATAAGCTATCATTTGATATGACAAATGCCACAGTTACATTGTTGGATAGTTAAGTGTATAATAAAATTAATTTTTATAGATTTATACATCAAAAAAAGTTCTTGGGTTGGGTAGTATGTAAGTATATCTTTCTTTCTTTTCTTTTTTTTGTTACCAAAAAGCTTGAATATTTACCAAGTTATCCTCTAGAATCACTTTCATACAAGCTTTCGCATTACTGAAAGCTAATTTTGTATGAACTAAGTGATGTTTGAGCGAGTGAATGCCTTCGTAAGTATCCCATGAAATTTTGGACTAAATGGAAACAAGATCAATTCTTCTCCTTTTCGTCTAGAAAAGACTTCAACACTTTATAAAGATTAAAAATTTAAAATAACAATTTGAGGTGGTCAGAGTGTAATTAAAAGTCTAAGGGCCTTAAGCAGAGAATAATGCGGACAAAAGAAGGCAGTGCTCATTAGAGGAAGAAGAACACCAAGAAAGAAGCACAAAAAATATCAAAAAGGTTCATGGGGATTTGCCATTACCCCTGAGATTGGTCTCTGCTAGCCCATGCAAGGATTCTCTTCTTAGACATCTCGGTCAAGGTGAGTCGTGTCTAGATCTGAAGATGGCCACAAAGGATATGGGGGAAGACATGGAATGAACACTACTAAAAACATGCATTTTTCCAATGGCCAAATTTCCAATGGCTAAAAATTTAAAATAACAATCTGAGGTGGTCAGAGTGTAATTAGAAGTCTAAGAGCCTTAAACAGAGACTGATGCGGACAGAAGAGGGCAATGCTCATTGGAGGAAGAAGAACACCAAGAAAGAAGCACAAAAAAGATAAAAAAGGTTCATGGGGATTTGCCATTACCCCTGAGATTAGTCTCTGCTAGCCCATGCAAGGATTCTCTTCCTAGACATCTCGATCAAGTCGTGTCTAGATCTGACGATGGTCACAAAGGATATGGGGGAAGACATGGAATGAACACTACTAAAAACATGCATTTTTCCAATGGCCAAATTTTCAATGGCTAAGATGTTGGAAAATACTGACATGATGAGCCGTTGGAAAAAAAGATGAATTTACAACAGTCTGACCGTTGGAAAATTTAAAGACCATATTTTCCAATGACCTAGCTATTGAAAATTTCCAACACTTAAACCATTAGAAATTAGCCCATTGGGAATTTAAAAAATTTAATTTCTAAAGTGAAGGCCATTGGAAATTTTAAATACAGGCCGTTGGAAATTCTCGCATTGGAAATTTTCAATGCAAAGGCCATTATAAATACTAGACTGTTGGAATACAGAATGAATTTTACAATTTTAGAAAATAAAGTAGTATTTTGAAAGTATTTTGTTATAAATAATAATAATAATAATAATAAATATAATTATTATTATTATTATTATTATTATTATTATTATTATTATTATTATTATATTATTATGTACACACACACACACACATATAATTAGAAATAAAAATAATTATAATATGTGTATTTATATTACATTGAGACTTATATTTATATATATTCATATTGATATATATAACGTATAATATATATATATTTTTATATATTGATATATACATATATATATCATATTTATTATAAAATTTTAAAAAAGTAAAGTAGTATTTTGAAAAATATTTTGTTAAAAATATTATAATAATAATATTATGTATATTTATATATATTCTTATTGATATACTTATAATATATATACAAATCTATGTATGTATGTTTACATACCTACATTTTTATAAAATATTTTGTTATAAATCATAATAATAATGATGATGATGATGATGATGATGATGATATACATATTTTTAATGTATATGAACATATATATGAACATATTTATGCATATATATCACATATATGTATATGCCACAGACATATATATGATGTATGTATCATATATATGTATTTATATATCATATACATATATACGAACATATATTATTATTATTATATTATTATTATTTATTATTATTATTATTATTATTATATAGTGTTTATATATCACACACACACACACATATCATATATAAATATTTATATATCATATACATCTTATTTATATAATGTATATATATATATATTTATATTTATATATATTGTGTGTGTGTGTGTGTGTGTGGAACCTGAGTACTTCCCTACTCAGCATACAATGATTCAAAATAACCTTGATCAAATTCTTTAAAAGGCTTTTCCAGACGGTATGATGTATAAACCAGAACATCCGCTTTTCTATTTCTCTTTTCTTTGTAAAAACTTCTATAAAATCTTTTGTCTGGAAGATCCTATATGAATTTGGTATTAGAGCTAGTTTTTCAAGATATTGTAAAGAAGTATTGTAAGTGTGTTTCAATCATATTAATCTTATAAGTGTGTGTTATTGCAAGTACGTTTGTATGTTTCAATCTTGTAAGAATGTTTCAATTTTATATTAATAAAGTTGTGTTTTAATGATTAAAATTTTGTTATTAACTTTAATCTTTATAAAATTATTTTACTAAACTTTTCATTAACCAATTAAACATTCTAAAGTGTTGGTAAGCCGATTTTAAGTGTTGGTTAGCTATTTTAGCCATAGAAAGGTGTCAAGGTGGTCCCACTTGGTGTTCCCGAACTAGATGTTTAAGGAAGTTAATTAAAAGTTAAGTAATATAATTTAATAAAGGTAAAAGTTAATAATTAAAACAATGAACAAATTAGCAAAGTTATTTTCTAATAAAGATTCTAATCCTCAATTTTCAATTGAAAGTCAAGATGAAAGTATCAATTCTACAGAAGTAAATATAGCTCAAATTGAAAATCAACTTCATAATTGGTCAATTCCCAAACAAGATCCTAAAACTATATACAGGATAGGAAGTTTTGAATTTAATACCAATTATTCAATAAAACAAACAGAGCAAATTATACCTTTGAATAATGATCATGAAACAATTAGATTATTATCATATGTAGCTCTTAATGAACATAAAAGAAAATACAAATATATACATATAGGAATGGTATAAGTAGCAGTCAAGCCATTATTTCAAATAGGACTAGATATACCTATAATCATGTGTTTAAGAGACACTAGGCATTATATGTATGTGTGTGTGTGTGTGTGTGTGTGTATGTATACTGTATGTATATCATATATAAAAGCTTTTTCATATTTAGTTTATAATTTTAGAAAGTAAAGTAGTTATTTTGAAAATATTTTTATAAAAACAACAACAACAATAATAATAATAATAGTAATACATTTATATATAGTTTATTAGAAATAAAAATAACAATATGTTTATATATTATATATATATCATATAAAAGCCATAAAAACCCAAAAAAGCTCAGCCCATCAAAACCCTAGCTAAGACATATAAAAACCCTTATCTCTTAACCTTCCCCATTCTCTGCCCTAACCTTGTCGCCTCTTTACTTCTCCCTTTCGATGCCTCTTCACTTCTCCCTATCATCTGTCGTCTCTCATTCTTGACCAAGTTGTTTCTTCTCCCTCTACTGCCTCACCCCAACCTTCAACTCCACTAGGCTTGCCTCACTCTAACTGTCCAGCCACCATTCTCCCTCCTCACCTCTACTAGGCTCATCTCTCATTCTCGGCCAATCTCACCATACTGTCGTTCTCCCTCCTCACCTTAGTGATTCCTCTCCCTTATCCATTGTCACCGTTCGTCCGATCATCCCATTCACCCCATTTGCTATCGCCTAATTGTTTGCCACATTGGTCGATCATCCGTTGTCACCCAATCATTCATCCATTAGCCCCAATCGTCCATCCTCTCAGTGTAGATCTGATTTTTGAAATTTTTCCTTTCCGTAGATTTAATGATTATTTGTCAATTTCTGATCAATATTTGCTAATTTGATGAATTTGTGAATTTTTCAAAATTTTTTTAATAATTTGAATTTAAGTTTGTCAGAATATTTTTGTGAATTTAAGTTTCTGATTATATATTTTTGTGAATTTTAGTTTCTGAATACGTATTTTTTGTGAATTTAAGTTTGTGAATATATATTTTTGTGAATTTGAGTATATATATTTTGTAAACATAAATATAATTTTAATAATATATAATCTAGTAATTTATTTATTATTTATTTTTTAAAAAAGTTTTTCCAATGATCAAGCCATTGGAAATTTCCATCTACTTGAGTTGTTGATATTTTTCCAATAGCCTAAGTTGTTGGACCTGTTAAGCCGTTGGAAATTATTCTAAGAGGCTAGGCTGTTGGAAATTTTAATGGCTCATATTCCAATGGCCTGACCATTGGAAATACTAACGGGCAATTCACTATGCCGTTGGAATTTTTTTTTCTAACGCACTGTTTACCAACGAGCTAGTTTCCAATAGTCTTGGTTTTCCAACGCGAAGCCCATTGGAAAAGGTCATTGGAAACCAGCATTTTTTCAATAATGCAATTTAAATTATTTGTGGCATTATTCCTGCAAAGGTGTTCCTAACTAAAGCACATGAGATCATGAATTAGTATTGGAGGCAAGCTGTTATTGCCAAACTTGTTAGTCAAAACATCAATGATCATATTTGTGTGCAAAAGTTACTACTCTTTAGCAACAACAAATGAATTTTGAGGTCGTTGATTTGGGGATGAGTTATTACATCTTAAAATTATCTTAAAATTTGAGAATAATGATAACTATCTAAAGGTTGAAAGGACCATGGGTGATTATGTGTCCTAAGTGAAGGTTACTTTTTCTAATTACCTGGATTAGGTTCCCTGAGTTACCACTTGATTGCCATCGAAAGAAGTATCTGTTGGCTATTGTGAAAGTTGTTGGAAAGCCTTCAAAGGTGGGCATTGCTTGTGAGAGGCAAGTTTACTAGGGTCTGTGTTGAACTTGATTTGTCAAAGCCTCTTATTTCATGGATTAAAGTAGATGGTGCTCTACAGTAAGTTGTTTGTAAAGGTTTATATACAGTTTGTTTTGGGTGTGATCAATTTGGTCACTGCTTAGAAAATTGTCCAGATGTAGTTCAAAGCTCCCCTATAACTCTACGGTGGGATGTGCAAGTTCAGCACTAATAGGTCCTTGGAGAAAATGCTGCTATGGATATGGTTTCAACACCGTCAATGGTACCAGTGATGCAAATAGAGGATGAGTAATTTATGAACAGGAGATCCTTGCCCCTCATTAGAACAGGAAGTTGAATTCAGCACCATGATTCTAGTATTAACAAGTCAAAGGTTAATTCCTTAGATCAAGCTAACAATTTTGGGGTCCTCGTATATTAGGACATTGATGATTTTGGTATAGAGTCTCAACCTATGAGTAATACTAATCAACCTACATATCGTTGGAAAATGAATTTTAGCCCCCAGCAAATTGATCAATGGGTTAATACTCAAGGAAATAGCCATGCAAGTAAGGGCCCCAAGTGAAAAAATTGAAATGATATGTATAGCCTAGTGGGTTTAGGGGACTAAGGAATAAGGTGCCAAAGATTGGAAATTGATCCAAGTAATTAGCATATATTTCTATCATTGGGCCAAGTTACTAGAGTAACCTAGTTAAGTCCTCAGGTCCTCAGGGTCTTAATATAAAGGTTAATAAGAGGGTTAGTCACTTTTAACATAGGTTTTACAAGACTCTTATTCCTTAGTAAAGATCCGCAAGGATTACAACCCACCTTTTCATGTTGAAATGGTCATTATGCCCCCTATTTTTCCATAGGTTTTGCATGACACTTCAATGGTTAGTCCAATGTAGCATGATAATAGTGCTTGCGATAGGGATGTAGAGTCACCCTCCAACTCGTATTCTCCTACTGCTCAATGAAGATAATATCCTAGAATTGTAGGGGTATAAGTAATGATAGGTTTACTAGAGCATGTAAAATGCATAAACTGAGTATCCTTAGTTTGCTAGAAACAAAGTTTGAAAAAAGCAAGTCATCAAGGGTTTTTGCAACTAGCTTGATTTTTTTGATGAGCGCGTTGTTCTTTCATAAGGTTTCATAGGAGGTATTTTATCTCTATTTATCTTTCTGGTGTAGAAGGTATTTTATTATTATGGAATTTTGCGGTTATAGATTTCCTTTCTTGGAGTCTTGAGACCAAGTTGTTCATTCCTTGGTCACAATTGGAGGTAAACATTTCGTATTATCCTTTTGTCTTAACGCAGTGGAGCTGTCGTAGTTTCTTATGGGAGATTTACATGATTTTCCATCAATAAAAGAGTAATGAGCTGCAAAAAACATATTGAGAAGTTTCGGGATTAGATAGGTTTTTGTGGTTTATTGGTCCTTGATATGGATGGATGTGTTTTTACATGGATCAAGAATGAAGAGGACTAGGTTATCCTTTGTGAAAAATTGGACAGAGTTTTGATGAAAGGAGAAGTTCAAGTGACTTTTTTGGAAGCTAGTTGCAAAGGTCACCCTAGTAGTTACTCTAAACAAAAAATAATAATCACCAAACCTACAAGATAAAATCAACAAACATTCAAGCCAATAAATCACAATCAAACATAAATAATCAGAAAAACATCCCCAAACAGAAATAAATCAAAATACATAACATACATGAAAAACCCTTTAGTGTAAAGGAAAAAATTATGGGGCAAACTGAAAGCAAAAAAAATTATTATCTTCAACTCTTTCGTTTATTGAAACTCTCATTAAATAAGAACGGTCAACATTATCACATACTTGACATTTGTTGCATTCTTATATCCTCGATATTTGGAGTTAAAAAAATGAAAAAAATTAAATTGAATATAGCAATAAGAATCTCTTATGTTTGCACTCTAAAAAATACAAGAGATAAACCAAAAGACAACAATGTTATTAACCCATGTTGGAAACTTCATGAAAGGTTTTTTCTTTCTATATTTAGAAGCATTATGTAAGTATATTGACGAAGAATCTGCTGAAAACTTCGTTAAAGCATTTTTTTTCCAGAAGCATTTGTATAACTATTGAGGAAGAGTATTTATACTAATAGGTGAAGGGTAAAGAGTCAGAGTTCCTTCAAACCTTCAAAGCTTATGAGCCGCATTAACAGTTTTAGATGAGGGTGGAAATCCAACCTCTGTTTGCTGGGATTGGTGTCCCTCGGGCCATCTTAGCTAGCAGCTCGATCGGGACCTCATGAAAAGATGTTAATAACCATAACCATCCACTCTCAAACAAAAGCACGCAAATGATGAAAGTGATTTGCCCTTGCCCAATGTGTTTTTGCTTCTCGTCTATTCGTCTGTATCCAAAAACCTAGCGAATTCATAAAGATCTTCTCACTTTGAGAAAGTGATTTATTCTGCTTTATTTTAATAAATGGTGCTGCAACTTATTGTTTTTTGGGGTCACTAAAAGTTCATTGCTTTTATGCCAAAGTTATCTCGTTTATTTACTCTTAAACCAAACGGCGTTGCACCTCACAACAAGATATTTGTTGGAAGCACAGAGCCGTAAGTGCAAACAAAGTCACGATCTTTATAGACAAAATATGTTACCATCATGATTAAGGCGTTTCAAATTGCAGGCACTTTTCCCTTGTTTCATGATTAAGGTGTTTTTAGTATGATAAAGAAAACTTTAAATAACTTAAGAAACAAACAAAGTATTAAAATGTTTGTTTCCAGTACTTAATCAAATATAGAAGAGAATTCTATGGATGATGGAAAAAAACTAACCTCTTTAAAATATTTTTGAGACCTAAAACAAGATCGTTTGGAAGTGAGCCTTTTTTTCGTGAACAATTAAGTAAAGCCCTACTCCCTCCGTCAAAGTCTTTGTACAATTTTAATTTTTTTACTTAAATTTGACTTAAATTTATTTATATTAATATTTATTAAAAATTAAAATGATGTGAAGAATTTAGAATGGATGTAATATTTTTTAATGTATATGGATGTATTCTCAAGTACTAATTAATACGTAGTCAGTTGGAAAAAAAAAAAAAGGCCTATAGAAAACAAGAAATGCTAGTATTGCTAAAAAGGAAGAAGAAAGCAGAAGGAGATGGGCTGTGGGAGTGTGGGTTCCGTACTGTCTTAACCTGTCCCCCCACCCAACACACTTCTCTCTCACACAGTGCAACTTCAAAAGCTACCACCCACATTGGCCTTTTTCGCCTTTAGTTCCTGTGCTTCGTCTCTGCAATTGTCCATGTCTGCTATTCCTGCTCCCTCTTCTCACCTGCAAATGTGGGGGGAATCATACTTCGAATTTCTTGTTATTATTTGACCCTCCCCTACTTTTCTCCCTCTCTGTTCCTTTTCATCTAAGTCCAGTTTCTCTGTTGAGCCTTCAGAAAGATATGAACTTGCTGCTTTTGTGCACCCAATTTCCTGCTTTCTGTTGGTTTTAACCTTCTGAGTACTCTTCTGTATTCTCTATTCCAGTCACTCTCATAAAAGCTTGATACAACCGTCCTGGGAATTGTTCATGGAAATTGATCTGAACCATGCAGTGAGTGAGGAGGAGAAAAGTCCATCTTCCTCATGTTCTTCAGACTGTTCTTCACACGCTGCCTCTTCTTCAACCTATTCGGAGCTCTGGCATGCCTGTGCTGGTCCTCTCACTTCACTGCCCAAGAAAGGGAATGTGGTTGTCTACTTCCCTCAGGGCCACCTCGAACAGATTGCCTCTGCCTCACCTTTCTCTCCCATGGAACTTTCTACCTTTGATCTCCAAGCTCAAATCTTTTGCAGGGTTGTAAATGTCCAGCTACTTGTAAGCACTGGTTTTTATGTGTTCTTTTGTTTTTTTTGTTAAAAAAAAAAATCGGTTTTTCAGAGCTTGTCTCGGAGGCCAAACTATAGCTATTTGATTTCTGTGCTTTGTTATTTGTTTGCACAGGCTAATAAAGAGAATGATGAGGTCTACACACAGGTCACGCTGCTTCCTCTTCCTGAGGTATGGCTCTTTTCGTGTATTTCCAGACCAGATTCAATTCTTCATGATTGATTGTCTAGCTCTAACTGAAGTTATAGCTTTATAGTGTTTGCAGTGTCTATGACGATTTAAGGACTTAAAAAATTTAATGTTGCATAAGGAGTTTCTCCATTTATAACCGGGGCTTGGAATCAATGTTTTATTGATCTCAAATCGAATGTTGGTTGTTGTATAGTTGGATGGACCCAATTTAAAGGACAAAGAAATTGATGAGCTTAGTGTGAATGAGGAAGGAGGTGCAGGATCACCCAGCAAATCAACCACCCACATGTTCTGTAAGACACTAACAGCTTCAGACACTAGCACACATGGAGGGTTTTCTGTTCCTCGTAGAGCTGCTGAAGATTGTTTTGCTCCTCTGGTATGATAGTTTGTTATGTACTCGTATGATCTCCATTGTTTCTGTGGCACTAGCACGGCCACTATTTGGTGATACTTAATTTTAGTAGTCGTTGTAGAGAACTTGTGACTTGGCATAGTAGTTTGATGATTGGGTTTTGTACTTGAAGGATTATAAACAGCAGAGACCCTCTCAAGAGCTCGTCGCCAAAGACCTGCATGGTGTTGAGTGGAAATTCCGACATATATATAGAGGTATACTTTTATTAACATCTTGATTAATTTTCCTTTTCTCATTGAGAGAAGCATTTCTAAATTTCATGGTTTTAATTTATTCAGGTCAACCAAGGAGGCATCTTCTTACCACAGGATGGAGTGTTTTTGTAAGCCAAAAGAATCTTGTTGCTGGAGATGCAGTACTCTTCCTGAGGTACCATTACTTGCCGTATAAGAACTAGAGAGTGACTGAGATATGCAGATAGACCAACATATTCTTTTATACTTTTCTTACCAGCAATTAGTTACCTTCTTATGTGACTCCTGAAATATCATATTTGAGGGCAAAATATGCTTGTATTTACTTTCTTAAATGTGACATTCCACTTGAAATTAGAAGAAAATTTGATTAGTTTCCATTAACAAAAATAAATTAGCTTCATGCCACTTAGAAAAATATCACTTTTGTGAACTCATGGTAATGAAATACTGTAGTTACTACATCTTCCCTTCGTCTAGTAATTTTATATTATCTTGAAATGTTTGCTATTATGGATATGGAAGAGGTGAAGATGGAGAGCTGAGATTGGGGATTAGAAGAGCTATTCGACCAAGAAACGGCCTTCCTGAGTCGATTATTTCAAAACAGAATTCTTACCCGAGCGTTCTTTCCATTGTCTCTAATGCAATAACAACCAAGACTATGTTTCACGCCTTCTACAGCCCAAGGTAAGATTCCTGTTCAGTAACTCAAGAGCAAGTATGCACCCCCTTAAAATGGAAACAGATATTGCCTTAGCCTATTCCTCATTTAACTGGTATTCATAGTGTTTACATTGGAGGACCACATATTGATTGTATTAACATTTTGCAGAGCCCCTCCCACCTCAGCCTGTTTTATTCTAGCTTGTGATTTGCGATATTATGTTATATTCATGTGTTTGCGAGCCTTAGCAACTCCAATAGAAAATTGTTACCACAAAAATCAATAATAATAAACTGAACAACAAAATTCAATGTGACGTTCAGCAATCTTTCCTGTCTGATATAAGCTGAGCCTTGCTTGCTCAGTCAATTGACAATGTAATCTCTGCTGGAAAGCAAGATCTTAGTAATGGTTTTTTGCTTGCTTGGTGTTGGCAGACAATCCCATGCATGATCGGTTGTTCTGTGTTGGGGGTGTCATGGAATATGAATACTGAACTTGTCATGTATTAGAATCTGCATGTTGTTTGTAAAAAAGAATCATGGAAGGTTGACTGAGATGACTATCCAATTTCTGAGTACAGGGCAAGCCATGCAGAGTTCGTTATACCGTGCAAGAAGTATATCAAGAGCATTCTGAATCCAGTATGCGTAGGGACAAGATTCAAAATGAGATTTGATATGGAAGATTCACCAGAAAGGAGGTCATTTTTGGCTTGCATAATGTTTTGCAAATAATTGCTTCTTCACTGATCTTTTACTTCTAACAGCTGTTTTCGTCAACTAAAACACGTTTCATCACCTGCAGATGTAATGGGGTAGTGACTGGAGTTGCAGATTTGGATCCTTATAGATGGCCAAAGTCAAAATGGAGATGCCTGGTGGTAAGCTGTAGTTTTCTTTTTTGGTATTCCACTGACATGTTTTGACACAGGCCAGTGGGCCACTTCCATTTTGTCTCCAGATTATTTTTTGTCAACTACTCCTGCCTCAAGTAGGACTATGATTTTCAGTGATGCTAATAACACATATCGAACTCTCAAGATAATGATTTCGTTTTTCCCCCCACAGAATAGCATGATGATTATATGATCTTCATACTGGTTTACTGATGCAAAAATGATAATTCCAGTTAGATTACTTAACATGAACTTATGCTGGATTCTTAAGAATTACCACTATGTCACTAATGGTTCTACACACTGCTTTAATTAGTATGAAGTTAACTCTATTATTCATTGACAATGTTAAGATTCAATTTTGACCAGATCTTTCTGAGGTTTCAAAATCTATTTTGCAAAATTGCATTTTGTGGAAATGGGAGAAACTAATATGCCTTGGATTTCGCTAACTGTAAGATTGCTCAATATAAACGGACAGGTCAGATGGGAAGAACAAATAGATGATCATCATGAAAGAGTTTCTCCGTGGGAAATTGATCCTTCTGTTTCTCCCACGCTGTTGAACTTACAATCTTCCCCAAGGTTGAAGAAACTCCGCTCAGGCCTGCAGGCTGCTCCACCAGACCAGCCAGTGGCAGGTACAAATGTTGCACCCATAAATTTAGTTATACACTTGATTTCGTGGAGTCTTAAAGTTTGGTATTGTGACAGGAGATGGACTTCTGAACTTGGAGGGATCACTACGATCCTCTAAGGTCTTGCAAGGTCAAGAAAACATAGGTTTTGTGTCACCTATCTATGGATGTGATACTGTTAACCAGCCATTTGGATTTGAGATGCTTTTCCCGGCACAAACAAATGCGTTGTTGACTGCAACTGAAAAAGCCAACTTTCGTGCATGTAAAATGCCTCATTTCAGTAATTTTACTGGCTTTGGGGAATTGAACGTGTTTCCCAGGGTCTTGCAAGGTCAAGAAATGTTCCCATTGAGATCCCTGACGCACAAGTTTGATCTCAACCCTAGTGCTTGGGGAGCAACCAATCTTGGTAACAATTCCATCAACATGCTTCAAGCATCCAAAGCTGGTTTCCAGCCAGCTTCAGGGGGACTTGAAAACATGTATTTCCCTTGCAGCGAGATGCATAAAGCTGGCAATGGTCAAGGCATGGGCTCTTTCGCATCCTCCATCCTTTCAAGAGAGAACACCGGAGATCTGTCTTCTACTCAGACTCAGGTCATTGGGAATGTGGCTGGGAAGTTAAATCTTCCAAACGAGCACACATCCTTGGAAAATGTTCCCAGCTCCCATTTGGGAGCAAGGTTGATCAGTCATAAGGATGAATCTTTTAAAGCAAATGAAGCTGAATGCAAGCTTTTTGGGTTTCCATTGATTTCAGAAACACCAGCATCAAACTCACAAAATTCTGGTAAGAGAAGTTGTACAAAGGTGAGTTATCTTGACCATTGAAGTTCTGTGTGACACCTTTTTTCAATTCCAACCATTTCCTACTGATCCATTTACTTGTGAAGGTTCACAAACAAGGAAGTTTGGTTGGCAGAGCTATTGACCTCTCCAGGCTGAATGGATATCGTGACTTGATAATCGAATTGGAGCAACTATTCAGCATGGAGGGCCTTTTACAAGATCCTAATAAAGGATGGCAAATCTTGTACACTGACAGTGAGAATGATGTAATGGTTGTCGGCGATGACCCTTGGCAGTAAGTCTTGTTCTATCTTGCTGTTTGCCAGCAAATATGCTCAAGTGATTAGGCGAAATTGGTTTCAACTTTCAAGTGGTAGTAGCTAGCAGGCCAGAGAAATGACCATACCTAGGGAGAAAATGAAATTTAATACGATTTTAGCATGGTTCATAAAGAAGTCTCTCTTCAACACTTAAGTCTCGTAGAGAGATGCTTGAATGAGCTGCAGAGATGCTTGTTGCTTGTTCTTGTAGATGAGATCATGGTCTAAAGTTTACTTTGTAAAACACCATAGGAAAAAATACAAGGATGGTTACTTCCCTATAAACTAAGAGCAAGTCACCTTCATACGCTAACTTGTACCGGTCATCTTGCATTGCAAAAGGAAAACAACGAACACATGCCTAAATACTTTCTACATTTTATACCTGCCTGCAGTGAATTTTGTAATGTTGTGTCCAAGATTCACATACACACCCAGGAAGAGGTGGACAAGATGAGCTTCGGGATGGCCAGTGATGATACCCAAAGCTGTTTGGAAGAAGCTCCTTCAACAATCGAAGTGTCGAAGCCTTCACCAGTGGGCCAACCAATTGCTTCCTGATGGTAAAAAAATCGACTCAGTTTTCGGACTATCTGTTATAACCTAGTAACTCCTACCCCCTCTAGCTGTGTATTAAGTCATAACATAAGGCCCTAGTTTGCATTACTAATGGATATGATTGAAGCAGATGTACTAGGTTCAAATAAGACATGTTTGATACAGGGAAAGTGAAGATCAACTTGCAGTTGCTTGAGTTTTAAGTTTTCACTGTTTTGCATTGCCTTGCATCTCCAGCCAAGGTTTGTCCTTTCTGATGAAGTTTCCAGGATTATCCTCTAATTTAGGCAACTAAAGGAACAAATGAAGCTTCACCATCTTTATTTGATAGTTATGGAGCATGTCCATATCTTTGGTAGTGGCGGGCAAGACGATGATAAGAGATCAATCAGCTCCCAACACGACACCTCCAACATTCGTGTGGGCACATCATGTTCGGTTTCAGGCTTCAGCTGTCTTTGTCTGACATTAATAGACCGATATTTGTTTAATCTATCAGAAATAGAGGAACACCATAAGCTCCACCCAATAAATAAACAAATAAAAGAAAAAAAAAATGAAAAGAAAAGGTGCTAATTACGTTTACGCCAGAGGTGTCAAAATTACCCTCCATTTTCTTCGTGTTCATACTTCATACAGCGCATAAAATGATTATTTTGACCTTGAATAGAGAATCGTTTAAATTATTAATCTTTTCCCTTCATTTAAAAATCAAGAGGGTAGATTTTGATACGGCAAGAGTAATTTCTGAGAAAAGCAGAATTAACAATAGAAATGGATATGCAAGTCAAGAAGATATTGACTTTGGTTGTTTCTTTTGGTAAATGGATTTTGGTTTGAAAAAACGAGAACATACAGATGTCTTTGGCCTTGGTAACCAACGGTACACTCACTGCAGTATAAGAACTGTAAATGCTTATTAAGGAACTGAAGTTTATTGATTCCTTCCTGTACTTCCATAAAATTCTAGGGTTCTTATATTTATTCTTACAGTACAAGGTATTGAAATTGTACTGGATTTTAGCTACCATAAGTGTACCATAAGATGCACCAGTACTACTAGTACTCTTTTCTGAAACTACTTCTGAAAAATGAAAAAAAAAAAATCGACAGAAGCCCTGCCCGTTGGGGCTGGTTCAACGTTTTCCGGATCATCAGAGAAGTGCAAATATGACCAGAGGCGCATGCGCATCTCCTTGGTCTTTGCCTACATTAGCCAACGACAAGAATGTTGCTCATGCATTATTATCATGGAAGTTGGGAAAAGGAAGAGAAAGGCTGTCATTTTTATTATGGAAATGATAATTTTGTAAACTGGTACAAGCGAAACCTGTGCTGCTCAGGACCTCAGTCAACTCCTTCCTGTCAGTCTCATGAATCTTTGAAGAGCTCTCGGCCAACAACAACCCTTCTGATCTCACTAGTGCCTGCCCCAATCTCATACAGTTTGGCATCTCGAAGAAGACGGCCAGTTGGGTACTCATTTACATACCCGTTCCCACCCAAGCATTGTATTGCCTACATCACAACATAAATGAAATCAGAATAGTGACTCTTTCAACGTTCTATGCGAAACTATATGAAAGCACTATTGAATACTTGAATCATCATACTGTCATACTTTGCGAAATGGACGAAAAAAAATGAAGCATCAATGCCGAATTAACGCAGATTTTCATGGGAAAAAAAAAAAAGAATGGGACAAAAAAGACAAAGGGAATAACAAACATGAGATATGAGCAGCAAAAAACCAGGTGATAGAATTGCTTTGAGAACAAGTCTATATTCTGAGACAATAGAGCTATCCTTCATCAATTGGTGATAAATTTCTCAGTAGGGTTGTTTGTAGGGACGGAAAGAAGAGCCCACATAGCATGCATTAACAAATAGGGTTCTGGGATCATGGATTCAGTTGTCCAGAATATTGAGAGGAAAAGAAAAGCTTGCAAAAACAGAATATAAAAATGCACGGAAATGATTTTATTTTCTTTCACCTGTAGAGCAACCTGAGTCGCTCTTTCAGCAGCACAAAGTATAACCCCAGCACAGTCCTGAAATTTGAACACATGTAAGTTATTAATATGCACTGCAGACAAGTATAGCTCTCAAGAAATCTGTATATTTATTCTGGCCATAGGAAATAAACGGGGAGAAAACTGCTGTAAAAGGCAATTGGCAGGAGGAAAAGCATCAAAAGAAGGAAATGTTAGAAGCCAGCAACTATCTTCAGAAAATCAAAATCATTCCTAATGGGTAATCAGTATATCCTTTGCATTTTAAAGTTCTTTTTTTTTCCTTTTCAAAAGAAAAACAAGAAATATTAGAAATAAGCATCACAAGTTACTTTATGTGAAGAAATGACCTCAGCCATAACAATTTAGAAGAATAGTGTGTTACGTACTGCTCATTTTCTGCAGAATTGGCGCCTGAATTTATGTGAGAATGAGATGGCAAATAGAGAAAAACATGTGCAATTAGCTTCTAGATAGAAATAAACACAGAGAACCACAAGTGGTACAAGAAAGGAAAATAAAGCCCATAACTCTTGCTTAAAATGTGTGAGGAGGAAGAATCTAACAGAACTTTGAAAAATGCAGGTTCAAGTCACAGCACCTTAGGATCAATTCTCCCACTGTCACAATCTCTTGCAACAGAATACACATAGGATCTGAAAAGTAAAGACAGCAAAATGTTAACATCAGCCACATTTTTATATATATAAAGTACAACACAAGTTTTTGAGCAAATAATGATTAACCTAAATATCGTTATAAAATGTTGTTTTTTTTCTTTGAGCTCAAATTGTGAAAGATGCTCCTGAAGAAAAGGTTTCACCACACAACTCATCACCATACTGCCATAAATCCCAACTACGTTATAAGCTAATGCAAAAAGAAGCTCTTCCTGATATAACCTTCTTATGAGGGAATAAACTGATCACCAAAATGCAAAAACTCAAGAGGTGCATAAATTGAATGAAATTTTGACATAGATGTTTAATAAATTTTAGCTATAAAAATATCTTCTAAAAATTTAAAATTTTAACTGCCTGTACTTATTGTCATTACTATTACTGTTATATTACTATCAATATCATTTTTTAAGATTAGAATAATTTTTAAAGCTACAAAACTTGATTCTACAAAATCATGCAGTAGACAATGACAAAAGATAATTTTGATATACCCGCTTCGATTTGAACAGTTCACCAACCATCTGCAGAATTTACTTTAGTATGTATTAGTATTATTGTTGTTGTTGCTGTTGCTGCTATTGTTGTTGTTAAGGTTTTGTATTGTTGTTAATAAGATTACTTTTACTGGTATTGTTATAGACTATGCATTTGTTATAAGATTTGAAATAGCTAATAATGATTAACAAAACCAAGCCAAGCAGAGGATGTGCTTTCAAATAAGATGCTTAATGGCCTAGTTTTGCTACAAAACAGGAGGCATCCCTTTCTCTTCACTTAACCCCCCCACACTGAAGAAGCTGATGTTTACTAGCTAAGTTAGCTAACTACTCCAAAACTAAAGTTCAAACAACACAATGCTAGATCGGAGTACTATACCTTGAAGATTGTAGAGAAGTATACATGTCTGCAATTTTTCCCTGCATTTTCATGGAAGGCCTCCAATTCAAAATTCTACACAATCTAGACCACATAACTGAAAAGGCAGTACAAAACTAAAAACCAAAAAAAAAAAAACCTGTATAAACTGAAACTCTCCAATAGGACGGCCAAACTGAGAGCGCTCTCTGATGTAAGGAAGAACAACATCTAGACATGCCTGCATTATTCCAACTGGCCCAGCTGCCAAAACAAGTCTCTCCAAATCTAGGCCTGACATCAGCACATAAACTCCTAAAAATGGAAAACGTTTTATCAGTTGCCGTAAGATTGCTGGATCTCTAGACTCATAATTTTAAAGAATTTTAAAGTAATGCAATGTAACTAACATAGCAGAAGATATGGTAAAGTTCTTTATAGATCTTACAGCTAGACTTATATTATCCCTTTACCACAATATATAAGTATTCCAAATTGTAGTAGACCAAATGACAGGTTATATAACAAATAGAAGTCATTATGGGTAATGATGAGCTAACAGGATTCAGGAATAAAGTGACTGAGGAAAGAAAACCACAATACTACAGAAACAAAACCTTTTCCTTCCTTGCCAACAACATTTTCCTCTGGGACAAAGCAGTTATTGAAGACAAGCTCACATCTGCTCAGATTGTTCCCATCATTAGTAAGCCAAAGCAGCAATAAACTGAAAATTAGATGTCTTGATTAAGGCCATTGTAGACATACGTATCACTCCCTCGCATTCCAAGTTTGTCTAATTTTTGGGCCGTGCTAAATCTGCAGATGAACATAAACTATATCATATATCCTAATTAATCTGACCTTATTCACTATCATTATGGTTAATTAGTAAACTGGCAGTAGATGGTATCTGCATCGACATCCTTATACAGCATCGAGAATAGTTAACAGAATCTGTGGTGTATGTACCCAGGCATTCCCTTCTCGATAATAAATGCGGTGATTCCTTTTGAGCCTCCTGTTATATCTGTTTTGGCATAGACTACCTGAAATTGCATGAATTAGTATAGAACTTGTATTAAAAGCAAATTTCAAAAGAATAATGCATCGCAGGAACCATCATAAGTTCATCAACAAACAAAAGATCATAATTTTCAGTGCTTGCTACTTCCCCAACAAAGGAAACATTTTACAGGGACTGAATTCAAGTGTAGAACATGGTGTGTCCTCATGTCTCCAAGTTAATTTTAACATGATAAAACAACATTTATTAGCTCAAAAATCAAACAGGAGAAATTTCCTCGCATAAAATGTCATTTGAAAAGTTTGGTTTCCCCCTGACCCTGGGATCAGTGCTATGTCAAACTAAAGATCGTGGATGCTATATAACAAAACCTGACTACTGTGTCTCGTCATACTGCTGATCACTAACAGAGAATAAAGTTTCCTCCTTTTGCACATTCGAACTAGAAATCTGATCCTCAGCCAAATTGACCATTTACGATGTTTTATTTTTTGCCTTTTTTCTTTTTTGGGTGAAGCTACTTAAGATGTTAAATTTGTATTTTCCTATCAAATTCTAATGCAATAGTGCAATATGAGATGCAGGCTACTATTACCTGGTTTCAAACAAAAAAAAAATATAGAATAATTAAAATATGTCAATTAAGCATTAGCGATTAGGATCTTTTGTCTTTGGCAAAAGAGGTTCTATGAATATACACGCACATGAAATACAGAACTTTTACATAGCCTGACTTGTTTCTAATTGAGATAGGATTTAGAAAATCTGCAATACAATCTCTATGTTTATATACATAGAGTCTTCTATCTTGAAGGAAAAAAACAGGTAGCCCTCATGAAAAACTAATGAACTAAAATCCAAACATCAGAATGGAAACAGATCAGTAGACAAGTAGGAAAGGAAAAAAACACGAAAAAGAGGGTAAACAATCTAAGAAAGATAAATACCAGCGTCTGTGCAATAGGACCATTAGTGCACCACATCTTGGTCCCATTTAAAACATACCCTCCATCAACTCGGTCAGCTTTGCATTTCATGCTAACTACATCAGAACCAGCTGGCATAAAAGGAAAAAGAGATCAATCACACCTCAAGACAAGACCATGCATTCCTAGGCTCTGTTTTGCTTTTGTATAAGCTCAAATGGTGAAAACAGCTGATGTGAATTACCATTAGGTTCACTCATTGCTAGACCTCCCACATGCTCTCCACTGATGAGCTTCAGAAGTAGAGACAGTGTTAGTAGACTAAGACTGGATGGTCAAGAAAAAAAAGAAGTGTGCGGCACTGGCGGTCTCTGAATGCAATCAATGTTTTCTAGATAAAGGCAATACCACATTGCAAAAGCAATAACACATGGAGGGGAAATGAAGTCCAAAGTTTTTCTCTGAGAGAGAGTGAGAGAGAGAACCTTTGGTAAATACTTCTCCTTTTGAGCAGGATTTCCATTCCTCACCTAACAGATTGCAGAAGCTACATTAGCATTAGTAAGAGACAATAGAAATTTCTTCAATAAAGTTGTTTATTTTACCAACTGATTGATGCACAGATTAGAATGAGCACCATAGGAGAGACCAACAGATCCAGAAGCACGGCTGAGTTCCTCCATCGCTATACAGTGGTATAAATAACCAAGACCTAGACCTCCATACTCCTCTGCAATAAAATCAAACTAAACGTTCAGGGACCATTATATCAGACAAAAAAAATGATGATAATGCTACTCTTTGAGAATTGGCCAACAATTATCCAGACATTGATGTGTGACAGTCCAAACTGGACCATGAGTTTGGTGAAGCAGATTAATGGTATCCTGTAACTAGGGGCTAGTTCATGACTATCCTTGAATCCAAAAAGATGGTGTCTTCATATACATAAAGTAACTCAAAGTTAAAAAAAAAAAAAAAAAAAAAACAGAAAATCAGGAAAACATTGATCCAAACATCCAGCTTCTATGAAATGAACCCAAAACTGCATAACTACACTAAAAAGGTATAACAAACATAGTAATTTTGCTACCTGGTGCAGTTATTCCATGGAGATTGAAATCACCCATGAGTTTCCAAAGGTTAACTTCCTGAAGAGCAACATGAAACAAAATCAAATCTTTCGAATTCTTTTCAAATGACAAGCTAAGAGATCCATGATAAGAGTCAAGTACAATAACCTTTGGGAAATAATTTGTTTGGTCAATCTTTGAGGCATGAGGGGCAATCACCTCTTGCGCAAACTGTCTCACACTCTCTTTAAACTGCAGAAACTCAATACAGAATAAAAAGTTAAATCCCCAAAGGGGGAGGGGGCAAGAAAGAGCTTCAATCAGAATCAGCAGAATCTAAACTCACCTGCAACTGGGTATCATCGAAAAGCAAAGAGGTGGAAAAACAAACTCGCTGGTTTCGCTTCCTGAGAAGCGCAGCACAAAGGGACCCCGCTGCAGTAACCCTTTGCATTCCTTGTTTTTTTTTTCCCTCTCTTTTTGGTTGCGGCTGTGTGTTAATCTCCCTATTCAGTTGACGCGTATGGTTGGAACCTCGGGAGAGGAAAATGTAGATAAAAACGATGAATCTGGCATGGAGCATGGGACAGAAGTCGCAGGGGTTATTTTGTTAAGATTTAAGAAGGATGGCGATAGCTCCCTGATTTCGACAAAAATAATAAATAAACTATTAATGTGCTTGTGTTAGCCTAATTCATCCATTATTGCTTTTTCTGGGACTACTGATATTTTTGAGCCGGCTCAAATAGGCTACTGTGTAACTTTTTGCAGCAAACCTAATCGACTCTTAGTATAAAATATCAAGTTTAGCCCCTATATTTTCTCCTTTTGCTCTCAGTGTCTCTGAACTTTTTGGATATAACATTTTAACCACATTTTCTATGTTGATATCGATCTTTGGCCTTCATTTATAGGTAGTAATTGAGATCCTTCTGAGCTCATTGATAATGGTCACATTGTTCCTTCTCTTGCTCTACCTCACCTCATGCTATAGTATCAGTGGCCTCAAAACCTATGTGTATTCCGCAAGGAGTTAAATAAGGCGGTATGGTAAGCGGTGAGCGGTACAAATATTTTTAGATTTTATTTTTTTATTACATGGTATACCATGATATTTCACATACCGCTCACTTTTGTGTACATTTTGTCTGAAAACCACGGGGTACATACCACAATTTTTTTTTTTGGTGGATGGCTGTGAGATTTTTTTTTGTCATTTTACATCAAAATATCATAAATATAGAAAAAAAATTAAAATATAATTAATACACATATCATAAAATAAATAGTTACTTTTATTCTTTTGGTTACTTTTCTTAGTTAACATAAAAATTTAATAATTACTTTGAGCCACCTAAGAACTCAATTTGGTATTAGAAAATGTATTGTTATTATTAAAATATTATCTTTTTCACTTGTATCAATAAATTAGTTTCTTTCTGAGTATTATTTATTTTTCTCTATATATATAACATTTTTTTATGTTTTTGTATTAAAAAAATATCTTCTATCATATATATTTTATTTATATTTGACAAATTATGATAAGAAAAATTAGAATACATATAAAATGTGCAAAAAAAAAATTATTGAATTTATGTCATCTTAAAAGGGTAAATTCCACTAGGGGTACCTTAGCTTATTTTTTTGTCATAATTGGGTAACCTACATTCAAATTGTGTTGACAAGGCACCTTACCTCTTATTTCATGTCCTATCTGGGTACTTTCCATTGATTCCATTGATAAGTCTCACAGAAATTGCTGACGTGGCATTAATTAATGCTACAATAAACTTAAAATAATAACTTTGGACCCTAAACTTTTCTAATCATTAATTCTAACCCTTAAACTTCCACCAAAATCATTTTAGCCACCATCAACCTCTTCCTCTGTCGCCCACCATCCCAGCCGCCCTTGACCTCTATTTCATCCTCCCCGTCCTCCGATTCATCCTCTTCGTCCTCCCTTTGCCGTCGCCCCTAACATTTCCCTTCGCCGCCCCCCCAATCTCTCCCTCCGTCGCGCTCTACCTCTCTCTGCCACCATCAATCTCTTCCTCCGTCGCCCACCATCCCAGCTACCCTCGACCTCTACTTCGTCCTCCCCGTCCTCCACAGCATCCTCCGATTTGTCGTCCCTTTCCCGTCACCCCCAACATCTCCCTTCACCGCCTCCTCGATTTCTCCCTCCGTCACGCTCTACCTCTCTTTCTGCCACCATCCACCTCTTCCTCCGTTGCCCACCATCCCAGACGCCCTCGACTTTTACTTCGTCCTCCGCAACATCCTTCAATTTTTCTTCCGCAGCTTTCAATTCGTCGTCTACAGTGTCTTCCCGGTCCTCCGATTTGTCCTTCTTTCGCCGTCCATCTTATCGCTCCCGACCTCCAACCTCCGCGGCTATGGCAACTCCTACACGCCGCTAACCATCAAGAGCTATACCTATTTCCACATTGCCGGTGACCGCTGATGAGGAAAAGGCTTTTGTCATTAGGTTTAGGTGGATCCAACAAAAAATAGTGGTTTAGGTGTTAGATATGTAAATTTTAGGTTTAGAATTAGTGGTTGGAAAAGTTTAGGGTCCAAAGTTGTTATTTTAAGTTTATTGTAGCATTAATTAATGCCACATCAGCAATTTTCGTGAGACTTAATGATGGAATCAACGGAAAGTATCCAGATAGGACATAAAATAATAGGTAAGGTACCTTGTTAAGACAATTTGAAGGTAGGGTACCCAATTAGGACAAAAAAATAATCTAAAGTACCCCCGGTGGATTTTACCCCATCTTAAAATAATATTTTAACATTTATTTTTTTACAAAAACAGTAACGGCATGCACATGTGGTATACGTTAAAAATTTGGGGTGTAGTATACCTAGCGGTAACAGTATTTAACACCTTAGTATCCCACTCTGCTAATCTCAAAGAAGATTTAGGAGATTGTCCACCACCAATCAACAACTGATCACCACCATGTGGCGCCCCAATGGTAGAGATTCAAGTTGATATTAAAAAGGTGGAGCACCAACTGGTGTTCTTAAGTGAGGAGAGCATAAGGGCATTAAGCTCAAATATGAGTGAGACATCATTTAAGAGCAATAGTGTGGCACTGGAGGTATCCTATCTTGGCTAGGGGAGATTGTACACTTTGAGGGAGCTAAAAGTGGTGGTGAACGGACTATGCCTAGAGAATATAATTTGGAAAGGTGGTTTTGATGTGTAGTTGAAGAAGGTAGCATATTTGAATTGTTCTAAACCAAGTAGATTTATTTTTTCAATTTTAAAATGACAATAGGAAATTTTTTTAATATTTCAAAAGCAGAATGGGTGAATTGGGTCATTTGAAAAAAAAAAAAAAAAGCATTAGTGATTTATTTGACTAGTTTGAATAATGTTAGTGATTTATTTGATTGGGAAAAAAAAAACAATAGTGGCCGATTGAAGCAGGGCCCAAAAAATTAGTGGTTTATTCATTATTTTTGCCCCCCAAAAAAGGCCTAAAGGCCCTTTAACCTCCTGAACTTTGGCAACCCAGACCTTTTATCCCATGAACTTTGACTCAAGTTAACTCTTTCATCAAACTTTGGAAATTGGTACCTTTCACTCCATCAACCAACGTAATGGTTTTTTAAGTTTTATGGGGACTGAAACAAATATAAAACAGAAGATGAAGGCTTAGCTAACCACTTGACTCGAATTTTTACATTATTTCAATTATTTGCTTTAATTTTCTCGATTCAAGTAATTCAGGAAACCACCAGCCCTATAATCTACGCGATTCAACCATCATTCTAAACCAAAATATGATTCATTTCATTCTAGTACTTAACTCATTCGCAAAACTAGAGGTTTATGTGAGAAAAAATGCTAATTAATCCATCATCTTCTGTTTTATTTTCCTTTCAGTCCTCATATAACATAAATAGCCATTTAATTGAGCCAAAGAGGTAAAAAAAATACTAATTTCCAAAGTTTGAAGGGTGAGTGAATTTGAGTCAAAGTTTAGGGGTAAAAGGTCTAAGTTGGCAAAGTTCAAGAGATGAAAAGGTGATAAAAGTCTTGTTGAAAAGGAAGAAAAACAAACAAACAAACAAACTTCTAACTCTTGGCACCAAGAGGCACCTGCTCAATGGTAAATATGTTTGCCTCCTCAAGTAGGAACTTTCAAGTTTTACTCCTTACTTCTACTCACTTGCTGAAAAGGGCATGCATCTTGTTGATGTAAGGGTGGAGTTAGGGTTCACTTGAAGTAAAAAAGTCCCCCAATTATGGGCTTAAGTGAATGACCCAACTTCTACTCTTATGATGCATAAAAAATTAAGAGCCACGAAATCTATATGTATGTGTGTATGTCAGGAAAATTAAAAAACCCCATGTAGTTTGGTCTAATCTACATTTTGCCCTTTCTATTTTAAAAAATCTACACTTTACCCCTTGCTTCATTTACAATGTCCAACAACAATTTCTGAAACCTTAATTTAAGCTGTCTGGTAATTATGTTCTAGTAATTTAAAAAATATTTGATACTTTTTTCATGGTTAATCAGACCTATAAAAAATACTAATATACATTTACAGGAGGAAAATACATTTATAAAGGGAAAAACTGATAATTTAAAATATTTGTTAACTACAAAACATATTGGAGATAATGAAATTACTAGAATACGACTATTACACAATTTAAATTAGGCTTTCAGAAGTTGTTATTGGATGGTCTAAAAGAAACAAAGGTAAAGTATATGTTTCAAAAACAAGAGAGGCAAAGTATAGGTTGTCGCAAACCTCATGAGGCATTATATACATACATACATACATTCATACATACATACCTACATATATACATATATATATGAGAAACCTATCCATTCTTCTTAGTCACTTCTATCAACATTAATTTGAAATTTTATTTGTATTATTGTAAAGTTTTGTCTCCATGTATCCATATTATAGTATTTCAATGATTGAATAATAATCTTTACACATTGTCTTATGTTTTGTTATACCTTTTTAACTTCCCTCTTTCATATAAAAAAAGCAATTATTTTTCAATTCTTATGTTATTATATCCAGTGGAAACACTGTTAATCAAATTATATGTCTAAAATTTGTAAGATCAATTCTCAAAACTTATCTATTTAGATATCCTTGTAATAATTTTGCGGACTAATTTAATATTGTGCATTTTTTAATTTTTAATTAATTTTGAACTGAAGTAATTTAAACAAAATTAACTAGTATTTAATTAGACACACTACACTACTCATTAACTAGATGAAAGTAATACACATCTTTTGGTTCTATATATACGTGATTGTATGTTTTCTTAGAAAAAAAACTCTTATCCATTATTAAGGAAATTTACATGATCATTTTCAAACTTTTTGCCTCATATGTCTTTGATGAAGTTATTTTTAGATTACTAATGGATTTTCTTATGCTACAGAGATAAAACACATTTTAACCCTTAAACTTTTTGTTGTACTTAATCTTGATTTGTATGTTCCACTAATCTACAAACATTTCATTACTTATATTTGTTTTTCTTTATTCTAAATTATTGACTATAAAACATTTAATTTTTGTAACTTACCAAGGAATTAAAAGCTTGCAATTGCAAAGAAATAAAAAAATTGTAACCTATGTAACAAGCCACTTAGGACATTAAATATCTTTCTTTTCTTATGAATATATCATTACCATTTCTTTTTTGATACTCAAATAAAAAGGAGCAACGAGATAAGAGAGTTAAGAAATAAGATAAAAAGATGTAGCTAGATTATCTACTTCATCAACTGCTGATTGTGAAAATGTCACTAAAAATAATTGACTAAACCTTCAGAGAATAGGTTTTACTTTTGTAAATGCCACATCCAAAGATTCTCATAAGCTAAAACAAGCATTGAATTCTCTGTTCTAGATAAGATATGATGTTTCTATTGCCTTGTTTAGGATGATAAGCTCTTATTAAAATTGACACCAATGCTAGAACCATCTAATAGGTGAAATTGCTGATGCTTTGCCATAAATTGATTAGATTAAGCTATCTATAGAACTAGTAATTCTTAAAGGTCTTCCCTCAAAGCAAATTATAGACGAGTTTGAGCAGGAACTTGAGTCATATGGACTATAGCCTTAAATGTGAGAGGGTTGATTAGATATAGAAGTACTTTCAATCATAATATCAACCTTCTTCCTAGCATGCATCTTGGCTTCTAGAGATTTTTGTTTTGGCTTCTTTCTCTTTTCCTGTCCACATTGTGTTTGAGCATTAAACTGAAAAAATGACTAGAGAGGAGAAATAATTGATCTATTTGCTTCATAAGGACAATTGCTGGGTATCACTAAAATAGAAAAACTGGGCATTTGACTGGTAGTAACCTATGAAGGTTCATTCGAGCATTGTTTTGTAGAGCCATTTTGGAAAGTACTTTGAATATACTAAGTCATTCTATTAAGAATAACATGATGAGTAGATGACTTATGACATGGAGATCCTTTATGAGCATCTCAAGCAAATGCAACTTTTCCTCTCTTTCTTGAAACTGACAAACTTCCTATCATGAATTGATGTAGGGGATGACAACTGCTAACTTATTGGTTGACAAAAGTTGAGTAGTACTAAAAGGGTCTAATGAGTGTGCAAGCATGTTGATACCAACAAAAGAAGACTTGTCCTATTTTAATTTTCAATTTAACAATATCCAATTCTTGCAGGAGAGTCTTATTTTCTTTTTCCAATCTATCCACAAGAGTTTGAAAAGGCTAGCATTTTGAAGTACAATCCTCATATTGTTAAGATACATCTTGTAATTGTTGGAGAAGATGTGTATTCTGATATTCAAGTATGTAAATTAAAGCCTCAGCTTTAGTCAGTCTAAACGAATCTAAACTTTAAGAACATAAAATCTCTTTTTCCAAGGCTGATAATTGAGAATACATTTGGGATTGTTTTGGAATTTCATAGCCATGAGAAAAATAATTATTCACTACAACACAAATGCGATCTCCATACAAAAAATACTAAAAAAGGGGCTTAAACTTATGTTTTCTCTATTTTTTATCCCTTCCTCCTATTTTTCTAGGCAAAGTTGTTTTCTTCTTCTTTTTTTTTTACAATATAGTTATATTTGATATTGGGTTTTCCCTAAAATGAAGTTAAATATTTTGTTTTTATTTTTTTTATTTCATAAGTTAATAGTTTTCTGCAAAAAATTTTAAGTTTAAAAAAACTACAATAACAACTTTAGACCAAACCCATTACTCTTGGATTATGTTCTTTTATCATTATTTTGTTTGTTATACTTTAACATCATTTATAAAAAATATATATATTTTTTTTGGGTATTTAGTCTTTATAGATGACCTTTTATGGGAAAAGTTTCTCAATGACTCCAAACACCAAAATTTACAAGTATCATCATGTTAGAGATCAAATAATACATTGTTTCTTAGGTTTCATATATGTAAAATTTGCCAAACACAATGTAGTTAAGTAATATTACTAATTTTTTGCAATTTTTTTAATTTTTCCCTATGATCCTTAGAGCAAAAAATTTTCTATGAGAACCAAAGAATCCAATGGTATTAAGTAAAATCCTATAAATTAATTGTAAGTTTTCATATTTATAAGCTATTGTAACTTTTAATACTATTTATTTTCGATGCAAGAATGATTTTTTGTTTGGTTTGTTTGATTAGTTAACACAAAACACATATGTTAATGTATTTCTCTTCATCTGGTCAAAATGTACCATAGTGAAAGAGAAGGCTCTAATTTTAAAGAGTAAATGTTGAAGGCCTCCTGGAGAGTAAACTTTCACTATTGAAGCGGAGGATGAGCCTTCATCTATGAAGGGCTAGAGGGAATTGTGGTGGCCTTCATTCAAATCATCCCCCCCATTAAGAGAGACCAAAAGTGATTCTCTGTTCCTACTCTTAATTTCGTTAGATCTTGATCTAGGTAAGTTAGTCCATTTGGCATACTCCTTTTGTGCTAGCCTAGCCTTTATCCTTTGTTATTTTCATGTATCACTAATTCAAGTATTCAGGCACCCAGGGCCTTACTTCCTAGGCTACTGGATACGATTGTAAACCTCATGCCATAGGTATATTAGTTCATTTGGCATGCTCCTTCTATGCTAGCCTAGCCTTTATCCTCTGTTCTTTTTAGGTACGGCTAAGGCAAGTATTGGGGCACAGAAGACCTTATCACCTGTGCTACTGGATTTGATTAGGGACCTTAGGCCATCATTTGTTGCCAATGCTTATGACGTGAAATAGGCCCAAGGGATCCCTAGGAAAATGTGTACACCGAGCTCCGTGATGACCCCTTGAAGAGTTCTTGAATGATTCCTAGTCTCCATGACCATCTCCAACTAGAGATCCTTGAGGCTTAGAGAAGGAATTTTCAGGTGTCATATTTTGGCACGTTTGATAGTATGCCATACAACCTCTATTTCCTGATAAGCAAGGATGAGTCCATCCTCTAAAGTGACTCTGCCCTTCAACAAGTACTGGAGGGCCTTGCCTTACCCTAGGAAAAAATAAAGATTAAAGATCATTGATGTTATCCAACTGAGAGCCTGAGATTTGGGACTACGTCCCTCTTCTACATAAGCTCTATTTCCCTTTGTCATAGTTCATATTTTTTTAATTTGGGATGCTTTTTAACTAGTTTGTCATCATGATGAACTAGGTGACTACCAGGCTGAATACCTCAAAAGAAGATGGCAAGCAGTGGTCTAAACCTAAAATAAAAGCCTCTAGAGGAAGCTAGTACAAGTAAGGGATAATCTAGACAAGATGCTCATCTAAGTGTTGTTCTATGACTTCACTTAGTGTTGCTATCAAGTGGAGTAGGCTCATGCAATGGAAAACATAAATGTTATAGTAAGAGTGTTAGGTGCTCTGGGATGAAGGGCAAGTACTCGAAATGGCCAAGGGGTAGTTGTTGCGGCCTTAGTAATGAAGAAGTTAGGACTAGTGATGTGTTCTATAAAAGCACTTTTCATGCCTTGAGAGCCTCAAGTTGGAAAAAGACTTTAATTTAGGTCAACTCATTGTTGAAATAGATGTAATGGAGGTTGCCAAAGCCATTGTGTTAAACTTATAAGGGAACTCGAAGACCTTCAGTTGGAGATCAAGAGTTAGTTAGCGAAGGTTGTGACCTAGCAAGTCCTACATATGCCGTGGGACTTAAAGTAGATGACCTATTATCTTGCTCATGTTGCCTTTTCTATTATCTTGTGGAAAAAAATCTCAAATTACAATTGATATTTTAGGTTTGGCTCAAAATTTCCACTAATTTTGTTTATCTAAATCTACCACAAATTTTTTAAAATGATTCAAATATGCCACTAAAGTTACAAATTAGGGGCAAATAGGCCATTGCCCATTAAAAAACTAACAAAAAATGTTAAAAGTAATACATTTTGAAATTTTTTAGTGATAATGCAACTTTTAATAAATTTCAAGGGCCTTAAGTAATTAATTATGAGAAATCCCTCTCTCTTTTTTTAGGATCTTAACTAGCCACCATTGGATATTTTTCTGCTACTATTAATGGCGACTGATGATAAAAATTTTTCATAATTTAAAGGTTTTTACATAGTTTGATTATTATTTGTCTCCTTCCAAACTTCTTAAAAGCCATATTTTCAAAGTTTTCTACCAGATTTTTGTAGATCGAGGTTTAAATTTAAAAAAACCTAAACTTTTGTTTTAACTTATGGGTTTTCAGTTTTGTCCTTGGATTTATCTTTTTGGGGGGTTTGGTTTTAGGCGTAAGGATGAGGCTTTAGCTTTGATCGGTGATGGTGTCTCAGCCACTGATGGCTACACTTGAGTTCACGCATTGCCTTTACTAGCAAATAAGCAAAAACAATCAAGCGAAATCAGCTGTAAGGTTGTGGGAACACAAAAGGTTGGAACAACCTGGTCAGGTTGCTGCCCATTGGACATCATTTGTGAACTACGCTTGTAAATGGTGGTGTAAGGGCAACGTGATATCGTGGATGGATGATAGAATTGTAGCTTGCTGGCGATGGTTGGATGACTAGTTGAATATAAGAAAAAAATTTAGGGCCAATTTGAGCGCATTCTAAAACATTAGTAGAAAATTTGATATTTTTTGCTTATAAGAAAAAAAAATGTAAAATCCCTAATTATTTTTTTTAAGTTACATAATCATCCCAAGATTTCAAAATATATTTTTTTACTATTTTCATTTTTTTTAGTTGCCAACGACACATTTAAACCATTTAAAATATTAGTGATAAATTCAGACAAAAAAGAGTTAGTGGCAATTGAAACCAATCTAAAACATTAGTGGCAAATTTAAGATTTTCACCTTATCTTGTAATGGTTTTACTTTGTGAATGGATAATCTCCTGTCTCAAATTATGGCCATTGTAGCATCTGATAGATTGGTCATCCTTTATGGCATGAGGGAGGCAAAAGCTTAAGGATACCAAAGATTTATAGTAGAATCAGATGCCCAGGTGTTGTTACGAGAGTTATAGGATCTTGGAGGTCCTTCGTTGTCACCATTTGGTGTTATTATTGATGATATTAGACAATTCGCTTTGTCCTTTCATTCTATTTCTTTTGTTTATGCTATGAGTACTTTAAACTTCATTTGCTCATTCTGTTGCTTGCATAGGGTTTTTAACTATTGGCTATCTTTATTGGTCTCCTTCATATCCATTATGGTTCAATTCTTCACTTTATGATTAATCAATGAAAGTATCCTATTTAAAAATAAATAAATAAATAAAATATTTTATTTTTAACAAATTTAAATTATTTAATTAAATATTAATTTTTTCTCTATAAATTAATTTATATTCGGTAACTATATTTCAGTTTATTTATGGCTAACTACAAAATTGGAAGATTTTATGACTTGATTACAAAAAATTATAAGCTTTTAAAACTAAAATAGAAAAATGTGTGAACTTTTTAAGTAATCTTCTTCTAACAAGAAATTATAAATTCGGAATGAGCTCATAATTGTTCTTGGTCCGTCCACGACACGGATGATATTGATAAGTGTTGCACGTCAGTGCTAATATAAGAACGGAAGAGTCCATTTTGGGAAAATTATAAAAACTTTCTTGTGGTTTGGGTTAACTTACATTTTGTTCCTCTATTTTAAAAACTTACATTTTACCATCTACTTCCTTTATAATGTTTTATAATGTCTTATAACAACTTTTGAAACCCTAATTTAAACAATATGGTAACTATCTTCCAGTAATTTCAAACATGCATAGGGACAAAAAATTTTCCATCAAGTGGTGATTTTATTTCTTTTATCAATTCTCTCACCGTCGAATCATTGTTTAAAACATTGTCAAAAGAAATAAAAAAAACTTTATCGACAACAAAAAATTCATGTAAACTTTCAATAATGCAGTTGAAAATATTTCAACCCATATAATCAGATTCCATACATTTGAAAGCAATTATCCGTTTTTTAATAACCCATTCATTATCTATTCAATTAGTAGTAACACAATAATAATTTTGTCTTATTAGAGATGTGCACATATTAGATGTAAATGACAGAAATGATCAATGGTAGAAAAATATGCTTGTAAATCACTTTTTCTAGCTTCATACAGTTTAAAGCTTTCTCTTTTAGCCGTTTGCTTGGAACTTTTTTTATAAGTAGGATTTAGATTTTCTTGGATGAATCTTTCTAAGTGTTTGTCCTCAGCTTGTTTAAATAATTTTTTAGTAATCATCATCCAATTAATTAAACATTGCTTAACAATTTTTGGATTAAATTAAAAAATACTTGGATCGCTGGAGCTGCCAACAACCGTCAGTTGTGTTTGTCCATTGGAAATGCCACCGATGCCTCCATAGACTTTGCCTAAGTGCTTCGTGAGGGTGCCCGTCCCGGAGTTCAATTTATGTGCAAATTTGTTATCGCAATGTTTGCACTTGGCATACCTCGTTTCGCCTTCCCAAACTTGATCATAATGCGCCCAAACGAAAGCCTTCAAATTCCCCCTTTCACTTGACTCCATTCGGGTTGCTCGCTTTATGGTGTTTGTTGGGACCCCTCGGCACCGAGTTGGGTCTTTGGAATTTCCTCAACGTCATCATCAGAGAGTTTATAGTCAAGGCCAAGGTCGTATGCCGCCATGTCAATATCATTGTAGGCAATTTCTTGTGAATGCGAACCTCGATTTTTGTGGAACAAACGTCCTCGCAAAAAATGAACCGACCCCCTGTGCCGAATGAGAAGAAGGCAACACCCTTGCCTTTGCCGGAGTTCTTCCCTTGTGAAGCCATTAGTGGAAGAAATAATTGAAAAGATGGAGAGATGATTAAGAGGCAATTAAAAAAATATTGGTGAAAGATTAAAAAACTTGGAGAGAGATGGCAGAGAGAATGAGAGAATATTGTAGGAGATTAAAGAAGAGAAGATTGGTGTGAGGAAGTGTGGGAAGGAGAACGCCTATTTATAGGAGAAGAAAAAATTAGTTTTACCCAAAAAACCATCAAAAACTAGCTGTTAGTGGCCGTTGACTGATGTCAAAAAAGTCTAAGGGTGGAGTCGTTTAGGGGGGTAGGTGTAATTTTACCATTTTTTCAAAAATTTGAAATCTATGCAACGGGAAGTTGAACGGTTGACCCGGCTCAGCCGGTCAGCATTTGAGTAGGTTCGTGGGCCGGCCCGTCTAAATTGGGCTCCCCTCCTTTCATAGGCCCAAATTCGGCCCACCACCCTCTAAGTCCATTTCGTGCTGGGTTTAGCCCAAGTTTAACCATGCTGATCCGAGTTTGACCCGAGCCGGGTCCGGGTCGGGCCCAGGTTGACCTGGCCCAGTGGCCACTTCACTGAGTTGGGTTAGGTCATCGGATTGTGTCATATTTTGTCATCCCTACTTTTAAAAGGGTAATGGTAGGTTTTTGAAACAATGAGGATAAAACTAGGGGTTTCGCCAAACCTTAAGAGGGGGAGTTTGTAATTTTCCCAAAATATAAAGGAAGGGAAAACTTTTCTTTTCTTTTTTTTTTTTGACTCCCTATTTCCAAGTGTCATGTATTGGTAATTGAGATAGGTTTTCTATGTCTTGGGATGTCTGTCGTAGAAGAGCTAGCTCTTTTAGAACGGAAAGGATCTTAATTTCTCTTTTTTGTACTTTTAAATCAAGTGAAGTTTCAATCCAATAAGGAGGACTGGTTGGTTATGGAAGCTAATGGATGCTGGATGCTGTGAAGAAGCAATTTGTCTTAGTGCTAGCCTCTTCAGCTGCATTAGATAAAAGCTCAATAGAGAAGCAGCTCTAGCTCTACAACAAAGTTCTTACTAGAGAGGATATGTTATAGCAGTGGTAGCATCAGAAGTTTGGAATATGAATGTGAGATCCTTAGCCAGAAGAAGGTAGAGGAGGCTTCACTGTTGTCTCAGAAACCTAGAAATAATAAATGGGTGCACCAGGACTTGCTAGAAAGAAAAATAAATTTGAGTATAGACGAAGATGAGGCCAATGTGTTAAATACCGTTACCGTTAGGTATATCGCACCTCAAAATTTTAAAGTATACCGTATGGTATACCGCGCCGCATACCGTTACTGTTACCGCAAAAAATAAATGTTAGAATATTATTTTTAGATGACATAATTTGTTTAATAATTTATTTTTACACATTTTATATGTATTATAATTTTTCTCATCATAATTTGTCAAATATAAATAAAATATATATGATAGAAGATATTCAGTTGGGGTAGCATGCATCAGAAATCCAATTTAGGGATATTGTTCAACACCACAGAGATCTTCAAGTTGCTACCATCCATTAAATTGTTATATTAATTAAGAAAAGTAACAAAAAAAAAAATAAAAGTAAAATTTTATTTTATGATATGTGTATTATTTATATTTTAATTTTTTATATATTTATGATATTATTTATGTAAAATGAAAAAAAAAATAGTCGTGAAAAATAAAATATTGCGGTACGTACCACACAGTATTTGCTATATACCGCGATTTCCTAACAAAATGTATACAAAAAGAGAGCGGTATGCTATATATCGCAAAATATCACAGTATACCGTGTGGTAAAATGATAAAATATGAAAACATTTATATCACATAATTCATATCCGTGATAAACGGTATGCTATAGTATTTAACACTATGAATAAGGCTAAGAATAGGCCTTGGTTGGAAGTTTTTTTCTAGAAGGAACCAGCAAAGCAAAAGGGTGAATCATTAGAGCCTCAACCCAACAACAGCATAAAACCAGCCTCAATTAGTAGCCTTGTTCCTGCAGTTGGTCCCAAAAACCAGGTGGCACTAGCAGTGGGGGCTTGCAACAGCAATTCACCTCATCCTCAAATTCAAAACAATACTCGGCATAGTTAGGGACATCCAATTCCAAGCAGTCATCGTGACATTGAAAATCGGTGCACGGATTGTCACTATTGTAACCATAAAGTATCATCTCACAATCTTCATCTGGAATCCGCACCGGTGGCATTGCAGGCGCTTGCTCAAGTCTTGCAAGTCGCTGTAGCACTAGGGGCACAGCCAGAAAAAAGTATAAGTGAGGGTAATAAAAAATTCTTTTATAATATGTAGCTATAAAATTTAAAATCTATGGGATTAAGCTATAAATTTTATTAAAGATATAATACTAAATATGTAAGTTTCTTAAAATTTCTTCAATTCAGCAGGGGCAGTTTTAACCGTGGCTCCGCCATTGTGTAGCACAAACCCTCTCCCTATCGCTTCTGCTAACAACAAGGAATTGTGCTCAGAGATCATAAAAAATGTACTGAATTGTAACCATTAACCAATGCCTGATGCCAGCAAGGATTAAATTGTAATGAATTCTACACTTAAAAATTGGTTGAATGATATTATGGTTCCTGAACTATATCGTCTATTGCAAACTAGTCCATAAACTAAGAAACATTGCAAAGTTTCCACAACAATGAAACATTCATGTATCGTATTCTCAGCAATAATTCAAATCTTACCCCACCTTTTACCTGAGTTTCGTAATATCCATGAAGTTACTTCTTTTATGACAGGAATAGGATGTACAGTCCGGTTAACTTGCAAATGGGCCTTCGAACAACTTTCCAGTGTGCGGCTTTGCACTTGTACAAATGTTAGGTGGGCGGCAGCCCACTAGTAGCACACTTCCATTGGCCCAGATAATTTTACGAACGTTTGTATAAAACTTCATGTGGCATGAATTCATAAGACGTATGAAAGGTAATAGATTTTACCTCAGAGTAAACTATACCCCAGCTCAGTTGTTGCCTAAGAGACACCAAGGGCCGAGGTTCAAAACCCCCAACAACATTTACCAAACATAATTGATAAATATGGATCAACACTCCTTAGGTTTTGAGAAACATGTAAGTGACTCGTTACTTTTCATATACTATTATAGATATTCTCACTTAATACTTATAAAGATAATTTTTTATTTTTGAGTAAGAGAAAAAATATCTCCCTTAACCAAATGACTTCACTATACACAATGACGAAACTCTGACTTAAATGGAAAGTCCTGACACTCTAAGTTACAGTAACTATGAATAGATATTCAATCGTTGAGTCTAAACATGACATTTTATTTGGAGCACCGAACAACTATTTTATTGGTTCATAGTTGTTTATCTAAGAAGGCATAAAAAGATTGAAGAATACCGGATTAAGGTTTGACAACTTGTGAAGGGAATAGAGTGATAGACAATCAAATCCACCAAAAAAATACTAGCTTTTAAATGCTAATTAGTGGTTAGTATTTTGTTGTGAAAATGCTGATGTGCCTTTTGGCTGTTTCGAACAGTCGAAGTAACAATTTGAGTGTTTGACAAATTAGCTCAACGTCTTCTGCAGACACATATATATGTTTAAGATATTTCTTTGAAAATAGGCTTAATTAGCATGATAAATATGCATGATGGACGTGGACCAGCTGGTTATGGGCTTTAGTTCAAAACGAAACCCCAAACTTCCTACATCTATTAGGATGATATGGCCAGTAATCTAGCTGAAAAATAATGTCTCTACTGCGATATCATCTGTCTAATGCATAAATAAATAAAATTTCATTGTCTGGTCGACCTGAACCCAATCACAAACTCTTGTATTAAAAACCAAATCATGTAAATAACAAGATTAAAGGTAATAAAAAACTGCAGAAACGGTAATAATTAACCCGGTGTCTGAAAAACATCTTGAGTGAATTTAAAAAACTTCGTTCAAATTTCTTTTGGGGCAGGTTTGGGGAGGATAGGACGGTAGGATGCGATTCCTAGAGAAAGGTGGTATTGAAAAAAGAATTTGGGAGCGTGAGTGTATTAAGATAATGATAGGAGCTTTAGGTAGAGTTAGCCTAGAAGTTGGTTTCTTTGTAATTGAGTCAGACTTGGTTTCGGACTCAACTTGTTCTGCTTGCTGTGTACGCAAGTATCGAACATGTCTATATCCAAGAGCTTCGGCTACTGCTGGAATACAATTGATCAATTCAAATTTTACATGGTATCAGAGCACTGATCTGTACCTGTATCAAAACAAAAAAAAACACTGAAGACCAAGGAACGCAGCCATGGTGGATAACAAGGTCGTTGCGCCGTCTGCTTCAGCTTCGCTGCTGCCTGCTGGAAACGATCCCTCCTCCCCTTATCACCTGAATGCGTCTGATAGTCCAGGAGCTGTCCTGGTCACTTGTCTCCTCAAAGGGGAGAATTATCCAACATGGCGACGTGCGATGATCAACGCCCTTAAAGCCAAAAACAAGCTCGGTTTTGTGGATGGATCAATAGAAAAACCAGAAGAAGCGCATGTCAGCTACTCAACGTGGAGCAAGTGCAGTTCCATGGTGATTTCTTGGATTTTTAATTCGCTTGCTCCAGAACTTCACGATAGTGTTGCTTATTCCAACACCGCCAGAGCATGTGGATTGACTTGGAAGAACATTTTTCTCAAGGCAATGCTCCTAGAATTCATGAATTGAAGAGAGAACTTGCGCTTGGGCAACAAAGGGAACTCTCGGTGGCTGTATACTACACCAAGTTGAAGGCACTATGGGATGAACTTGCAACATATTCCAACATGCCAAACTGTAGCTGTGGTGCCGCAAAGGAGCTTGTTGCAGAACGAGAAGCTGAAAAGCTACATCAGTTCCTAATGGGACTCAATGAACACTTCAACAATGTTCGCTCACATATATTGAATATGGAGCCCTTGCCTAGTCTCAACAAGGCATATGCCTTGGTGACCAAGGAAGAGAAACACCGAGACGTTGTAACACAACGGAACATAGTGCCTGAGGCTCCAGCCTTCAACGTTAAAAGGACTAGCAAAAATAATGTAGGCAAGGACACTAATGAGCAATGCAATCATTGTGGAAAAAGTGGGCATGTTACTGAAAAATGCTTCGAAATTATTGGATATCCAGATTGGTGGCCAGGCAAAAAGAAGAATCCATCCAGTCAAGGGAAGAGGAATCCCAAGACTGGACAAACCTTAATCAATCAAGTCTCTGTTGATGACAAGGAAAAGTCAGCCAATGATATGCAATTGACACTGATGCAAATTCAACAACTCCTTGCCTTACTATCAAAACATAAAGAGGATGCTAAAGCCAATTATCTTGGTAAGACTTGTCATAAGAATTTCAGTTGGATTTTAGACACCAATGCTTCTGAGCATTTAACAAGATGTCAAGATCTGTTGCAGAGTTTGGAGAAAGGAGAAGGCCTCCCTGGCGTTAAGTTACCTAACGGAGCAAGTTTAGGAGTGGATGCCAAAAGGCGAACAATTGTGTCCCCTGGATTAGAATTGCATAATGTGCTTTATATACCTTCATTTACTTGCAATCTTGTCTCAGTTAGTAAACTGACATAACAGCTCAATTGCTCAGTGACATTTTATCCTTCCTTTTGTGTCATACAGGACCTTACTTCGAAGAAGCTGATTGGGAGGGGCGAATTGTGAGATGGGTTGTATTACTTTAAGGAGCTCCAAATTCCTGTGGCATCTGTAGCCAACTAAAAAACTTCTCCCACCGTCTGGCACCAACGTCTTGGCCATGTCCCATTCAATAAATTTACCCACATTCCCTATTTTTCAAATTTGTCACTTAGAAATCGTAATTTTTGTTGTGATGCATGTCATCGTGCAAAACATACTAGGAAGATGTTTCTTTTAGTTTAAATAAATCTGAGAATGTTTTTGATCTTATTCATATTGACGTATGGGGCCCTTACAAAATGCGTCTTTATCAGGAGCACATTATTTTTTAACCATTGTTGATGATTTTAGTAGATGCACATGGATATATTTGCTCAAACAAAAATCTAAAGTCCATATGCACTTTGAATTTTTTCATGCCTTGGTTAAAAATCAATTTGGCAAACTCATTAAGCAAGTTAGGTGTGATAATGCTTTGGAACTTACAGCTGGTCCTATGCTTAATTTTTTCCAAAATAATGGGATCATGCTTCAAACCACTTGTGTTGATACGCCTCAACAGAATGGGATTGTTGAACGAAAACATCGTCACCTATTGGAAGTGGCGAGAGCTTTAAAATTTCAAGCCAAATTGCCAACCAAATTTTGGGGGGAATGTGTTCAAACTGCTGCCTATTTAATTAACCATACTCCTCTTACGAGTTTGGAAAATAAGAGTCCTTATGAAACCTTGTTTGGTCGACCAATTTCTCTAGATCATCTTCGGGTCATGGGTTGCCTCTGTTATGCTCACAATAAAACAAGTGACAAGTTTGAACCTAGATCAAAAAAATGTGTGTTTGTTGGATACCCATCAGGCCAAAAAGGGTACAAAATCTGGGACATTGAGTCACAAAGAATTTTTGTTTCTCGTGACGTTGTTTTTTATGAACATGTGTTCCCTTTTGATGCAGCCATTAGCACAGATACACATAATTTAGCACCTAAACCCACCTTACCCGAAGCATTCGAAGAACCAGTTCATCTATCCCAACCAGACACTGAACCAAACCAGCCTACCTTAATTATTGACCAAACCAACCCCGATCAAGAAGCACCCTCCAAAATTGCTCAGAGTTCTAAACCACAAAGAGAAAGAAGACCTCCGTCCTATCTGCAGGAATATGTTTGTGAGCTCCCACAAGTAAGCAACTCATCAACCTCTTTATCAGTCTCTCACTCAGTAACTTCGGGTAAGCCCTATGCGATCTCTAATTACCTTTCTTATGATAAAATCAAACCATGCCACAAAGCCTTTCTTGCAGAGATCTCTTCACAAGTTGAGCCACAGACCTTCAGTCAAGCGGTCAAACACTCAGTATGGAGAGAAGCAATGAAACAAGAAGTAAAGGCACTTGAGAAGAATCATACCTGGACTCTCACTCCTCTCCCTCCAGGAAAACGACCTATAGGGTCTCGATGGGTCTATAAGATCAAGTATAAATCAGATGGTTCTGTTGAAAGATATAAGGCGAGATTGGTAGCTAAGGGTTACAATCAAATCGAGGGATTAGACTATACAGAAACTTTTGCTCCCGTGGCCAAGTTAACGTCAGTTCGTTGCCTACTTGCAGTGGCAGCCCTTAAAAATTGGGAACTTCATCAGATGGACGTCCATAATGCTTTCCTGCAAGGTGATCTTTATGAAGATATATATATGCTTCCCCCACCAGGATTCTTGACAGATGGTGATACTCGAGTGTGTAAGCTGGAAAAATCATTGTATGGTCTTAAACAAGCACCTAGACAATGGTTTGAGAAATTCTCCACATCTCTTTGTCAGTACGGTTGTACTCAATCCAAGGCCGATTATTCGTTGTTCACAATCAAGCAAGGTGCGTCATTCACTGCTATTCTTCTATATGTAGATGATATGATCATTGCTGGTAATGATTCTGCCAAGATACAAAAGTTAAAACAATACTTGAACAAGATATTCTTCATTAAAGACCTTGGTAAACTGAAATACTTCCTTGGCTTGGAAACTGCTCGGTCACCTGAAGGAATTTTTGTGTCCCAACGAAAATACACGCTTGATATTCTTCAGGAAGCCGGCATGCTTGGGTGCAAACCGGCAAAGGTACCATTGCAGCAACAACATCACTTATCCTTAAAAAATGAAGACAAGTTGGATGATCCAAGTCAATATCAACGGCTTGTAGGTAAATTGATTTACCTAACCATTACCAGATTGGATATTACTTACGCCGTGAATCTTTTGAGCCAGTTTATGCAATCTCCATCTCGGGCTCATTTAGAAGGAGTGAAACATGTGCTTCGATACTTGAAGGGTACAGCAGGTCATGGATTATTCTTTCCTTCACATGGATCTACTGTCATTCGAGCGTATTGCGATGCGGATTGGGCAAGTTGTGCACTCACAAGGCGGTCCACCACAGGCTTTGTTACTTTACTTGGCAACACACCTCTTTCTTGGAAATCGAAGAAACAACCGACAGTGTCTCGATCCTCAGCTGAATCGGAGTATCGAGCAATGGCCTCAGCTACAAGTGAGCTTCTTTGGGTTAAAGCCCTTCTTTTTGATTTAACTCTGTCACATCCAGCCCCCATGGAAGTGTTTTGTGACAACCAAGCTGCTCTTCATATTGCTGCCAACCCTGTTTTTCATGAAAGAACCAAGCACATTGAACTTGATTGTCACTTTGTTCGAGAAAGATTGCTATCCAAGGACATCTCAACCAGGCATGTTCCCACCAAACATCAGCTCGCTGACATTCTCACCAAAGCACTCAGCAAGGAGCACTTTTCATTTCTCATCTCCAAGTTGGGCATTCAAACTATCCATGCACCAACTTGAGGGGGAGTATTAAGATAATGATAGGAGCTTTAGGTAGAGTTAGCCTAGAAGTTGGTTTCTTTGTAATTGAGTCAGACTTGGTTTCGGACTCAACTTGTTCTGCTTGCTGTGTACGCAAGTATCGAACATGTATATATCCAAGAGCTTCGGCTACTGCTGGAATACAATTGATCAATTCAGATTTTACAGAGTGTGAATAGTCAATTGAGGAAGAATTTAGGTCTTATGGCAGAGTGGTGGTAGAGATTTAAATTACGAAGAAGTCACCATGGGAAAAGATTATAAAAGCCGCATATGAGGATGGACGTTGGGGAGAAAGAGGTTTAAATCAAGGCGAGTGGTCTATTTGGAGAGTTATTGTAAAAGTGAGGTCTAGTATTGTATAGAGAAGGTGTAGTCTTTGGATGTATGAAAAGTTTCTTTGACAAAACCTTGGGTGGGTGCACAGTTTGTTTTGAAAATGTGGAAAACTTTGAAAACTCATGTTATAAAGTTAAAAAACTCCTTTTTAGATTTGTTCATTTTAACATATGAGTTTTTTTAAAATCTATAAAACAAGGCTTTGCAGATTCTTAAAACAAACTATGAACTCCAACAACTAAAGAAAATTTGGAAAAAAAAAAAAAGAAAATTTTTTACAGCTAAATACCACCTATATGTATCTCAATAAATGATTTCTTTAGATGAAGGGTGGGATGGGATATGGTGATAAAATTATATTTTGGGGAGGATAATTGGGTGGGTGTAGGTCTTTTAAAAGACTATTTTCATGGATTATATAGACCCCAAAGCAAAGGTTGTAAGGTGGAGGAGATGGGTAGATGACTAGATGACAACAGGAGCTGGGGAGGTTTGTGGAGGAGGGAAGCAAGAGGAAGAGAGGTCAGAGGTGCCCAACTTAGTTGCTTCTCCACAGGTGATATACTATGGAATCTACATTCAAAGAAATGAGAAAGATTGCACTTAAATGGACCTTATCCAAGGATGGTAACTTCTCCGTTCAATCAAATTGCTTCTCTAGTGGATTTGAAGCGAGGAGCAGAGGTTTAAGGACGGCTGATCTTAAATGGAACAACTGGGTTCCATCAAAATTCAACATATTTGTGTGGAGAACTTGTCAGGGTCGATAGCCGACCAAATCAAATTTCAATAAGGAGGAGTCCACAACTAAGGATGGAATGTTGGCTCTGCAATTCACCTTCTAATTCACTGTCAAATAGCAGGAAATATTAGAATGGTGGAACAATCAGCTGCAACAAGGCCTGTCATTTAAACAGGTGCTACTTCCGACTTCCAGGGCCGAGTCGACACACAAAGTATTCAACAAAGTTTGGCAGGCTTTGGTTTTGACGGCACTGGTTGATATGGAAAGGCAGGAATAGAGAGGTCCTTAGCAGCTAGAATTCCAAGGTAGCAGAAACTCATCTATGGATCTTTACCAGGAATGCCACAGCTATCTACATTTGAATGATTTTCGAACCCGAAACAGGGTTCTAAATTGGATTTAGCAGATTCTTCTTCTTCTATGGCAAACGCTGAGAAGAAAATTTCAAACTTCTGATGAGGTGGAGCTTTGACGAGGTGAGGAGAGGTCATGGAACTATCGATAGTGCTTGCTAGTTGACAATGCCTGGGGACAATGAATTTGGAGATAGATATAAAAGAAGAGATGTAGGTGCTTGAGACCAGAGAGAAAGTTGATTTGACATTATCAGAAGACTCCATTTCTGATTTTTGAGTTTTCGATTAGTGTTGGAATCGGTTCTACTGGTGGTTTTAACACACACACACACACACACACACAAATTTCCTTAAAATTTGTCAACTAATAAAATAAAAAATGGCTAGTTGAGCAAACACAATAGATAGTTATTTGTAAAAAAATAACTAGTTTTTCTAAGAGAATAAACAAATACTAGTAAAAGAACAATTGATTTCTCTAAACAAACTAACAACTTCTCATAGAATAACAAATGTGTAATAATAAAAGAACATGAAAACAAATTGTGTATTAAAAAAAAATAAAAACTTATAAAGAATGATAAATTGAGACAAAATAACAAATAGATACTGATAAAAGAAGAAACACTAGATTTTGTTGATCTATAATTATAAAAGAATAAAAAACTAATAACAAAAGAACAAACAACTAATTTATTTAAATGAAAAAATAAGAACCAGTAAAAAAGAATAAAATCAGTTATGTGATTTATTTTATGGTAATTTAGATATGCTTAAAAGAAAAAATTCAAAATTTTTTTTCAAGAAAAACATAAATCTAAAATATGGGAAAATAAGAATAAAAATGAGAAAAAAACAAATAAAATTGAAAATAGAATATATGATATTCTTGAAAGAACATATCTGAGAAAATAACAAATAAAAACTAATAAAAAATAGATAAATTTGATAAGAAAATAAAATTAATACAAAAAATTAAAACTTAAAAAAGTGGAAAATGGATCAACCAGTCCTAAATTTTTTTCCTTTTTTCTATGTCAGTCCTAAAATTTTACGTTTGTCTAAGTGAATCCTAAAATGTTAACGCTGTAAGCACTGTTAGTCCTAAAATGGACGTCTGCTGACATGTCAAACAGAATGTCCTAGCTGGCCTCATTTTTCTATTAATCCCTTGACATGTTAGCATTAAAACCGAAGGCTCCCTTCTTCCTCCTCTCTCAAGCAAAACTTGGCGGCTCCTGCTGTCCTTTACAGCTGCTCCAACCACAATTTCTAGGTCTTCAGCATACCTCTACATATTTTCCTGTGATTTCCAGTGTTAATTCCTCTAATTGTGCCTCCAATTTGACCCATTGTCTGATTCTGATTGTGCCAATAATTTGATGATTTCAATTGCCTCTCTCCATGGCCACGACCAGCTGGTGGAGCTCACCAATGCCTCCCTATTTTGCCCCCTCTTAAGATCCAACTATTCAACAATTAGGAAGCCGTAGAAAAGCATGGGACATGAGTTGGCTATTAGACGATCTCACCCAAAAAAATTGAGCTACATCGGAGAGAGAGGGAGGTTGTTAGGGAAAAAAAGAAAAAGAGGTAGAAGTGACGCAAAAGAGAGTTGAGTGCAAGATGTACAATTTGGAGAATATGAAAAAAGAGATTTAGGAAAAAATAACTTAGTCAGTCCTAAAATTTTTACATTCTTGCTATATCAGTCTTAAAATTTTACATTTTCTAAGTGAGCCTTGAAATGTGAAAGGGGTTAGCGGAAGTTAAAGGCCACATAAGACATTCCGTTTGACATGTGGATTGTCATCCATTTTAGAACTGACAGTGCATATGGTGTTAATGTTTTAGGACTCACATGAAAAAATGTAAAAGTTTAGGACTGACAAAGAAAAAATGAAAAACTTTTAGTACTGACTACACTATTTTCCCCTTATAAAAGAATAAAGTTACACGCGCTCCATTGTTGGTAGGTAATTCGCAAATCTTCATTGAACTTTGCAGTTTGCATTAACTTTGGACTGAGTATTGCCCTCAACCAAAACATAATAATAATAATAATAATAATAATAATAAATCACAGCAATAAAATATTCAACAAATTTTTTGCCTTCATTTGTGTTGTTTATAAGATATAATTTTTTTTTTTCTAGTTAAGATGATCTGTATCAGATTGGCATAATTATTTAAGTAATTTTCTTGTGTTCAAGAGATAGACAAGGTTGCTCCAGAGCAAGTTGAACAATAATGGATCACGCTTCAGTTACTGTCGGTCATGTACTATATGTTTTAACAACAACACAAGAAAAATTGACATCCTGCTTTTCAAAGTTTAGGTGGAGGTACGCTCAAGTCCCAAAGTCAATATTTATTAGCCTTCTGAGAAACATTTTTGTTACGGAAATATGGAAAATTTACAAAAGCCTCTATTAGGCTATAGACAAACGTAACAGAATCATAAACTATTTATGAATATTTTGGCAGGGGTTCATTTGTCTTTTTGAAAGAAGTGTGAGTTACATTTATATTTGTTTAATTTATTTAGCTATAAAAATGAGTACGAAAATAATTTTGTATTCATTTATTAAACAAACGAGCTTGAATATTGATTATTGATATTGGTATTTGGCAACAATTGTTGGCTCAAGTAGTTAGGTTTAGATATCGGCACCCTTATTTATCATGTTATGGGTTCAGGTCTCCACACTTTAGATTCGGGGTTAGTCTAAGGTGTGCCTGACATTATAAGGATATATATAATTATATGCCAAAACTACCCTTACTACTAAAAACTAGGTGTGAACACAACAATTTGTGCTTTCCACCAAAATTGTACATATGTATAAAGGAGTTATGACATATGTATGAAGTCTTGGACAAGAAAATTATGATATATGTATGAATAGTTTAATACATATATACAAAGAAAGCGGGATATCTGTACAAATAACCTCTAACATATATACAAACGAAATTATAGATATGTTTTCAGTAATATTTATGAGTTTAACCTCCCATTAAAAACTTGCGTGGATGTTTCAAATTCTATTTTTTGTCAAATTTAAAGATATGTTACAGGTTCAACATCCTATAAAAAAACAAATATGAATACATCGAATTCCACTTTCACCCAAAATTTGAGATATATATAAACGTATGGTAAATATTTATGAAACTCTATGTATAAAGTAAGTAATAGATATGTATAAAACATGTGTTATGTATGTACAAATAAAATCAGAGATATGTTACAAATATATACAACTACATGTACGATATTTATATGAACAAATTTGATATATGTGCAAATAAGATGTGTGCAAATTTGTACATATATATAAAGGAGTTATGACATATGTATGAAGTGTAGGACAAGAAAATTAAGACATATGTACAAACAGTTTAATAGATATGTACAAAGAAAGTAGGAGATCTGTACAAATAACGTCTGACATATATACAAACAAAATCACAGATATGTTTTCAGTAATATGTATGAGTTCAACCTCCCATTAAAAACATGCATGGACGCTTCAAATTCCGCTTTCTATCAAAATTAGAAATATGTTACAGATTCAACACCCTATAAAAAAAAATAAGTGTGAATACATCAAATTCCATTTTCCTCCAAAATTTAAGATATGTAAAAATGGACGGTAAATATGTATAAAGCTCTATGTATAAAGCAAATGATAGATATATATAAAGCATGTGTTATATATGTAGAAATAAGATCAGAGATATGCTACAGGTATACAACTGTATATACGATATTTATATGAACAAATTTGAGATATGTGCAAATAAGATGTGTGCAAATTTGTACATATGTATAAAGGAGTTATGACATATGTATGAAGTGCAGGACAAGAAAATTAAGACATATGTACAAACAATTTAATAGATATATACAAAGAAAGTGGGAAATTTGTACAAGTAACATCTGACATATAGACAAATGAAGTCATAGATATGTTTTCAGTAATATGTATGAGTTCAACCTCCCATTAAAAACATGCATGGATGCTTCAAATTCTGCTTTCCATCAAAATTAGAAATATGTTACAGGTTCAACATCCTATAAAAAAATAAGTGAGAATACATTAAATTTCATTTTTCCCCAAAATTTGAGATATGTACAAATGAAGGATAAATATGTATAAAGCTCTATGTATAAAGCAAGTGATAGATATATATAAAACATGTGTTACATATGTACATATAAGATCAAAGATATGTTACAGATGTATACAACCGTATATACGATATTTATATGTACAAATTTGAAATATGTGCAAATAAGACGTGTGCAAATTTGTACATATGTATAAAGGAGTGATGACATATGTATGAAGTATAGGACAAGAAAATTAGGACATACGTGCAAACAATTTAATAGATATGTACAAAGAAAGTGGAAGATTTGTACAAATAACGTCTAACAAATATACAAACGAAATCATAGATATGTTTTCAGTAATAGTATGAGTTCAACCTCCCATTAAAAACATACATGGATGCTTCAAATTCTGCTTTCCATCAAAATTAGAAATATGTTACAGGTTCAACATCCTATAAAAAAAATCAGTGTAAGTACATCAAATTCCACTTTCTCCCAAATTTTGAGATATGTACAAATGGACGATAAATATGTATGAAGCTCTATGTATAAAGCCAGTGATAGATATGTATAAAACATGTGTCACGTATGTACAAATAAGATCAAAGATATGTTATAGATATATAAAACTGTATGTACAATATTTATATTTTTAATAAATGAAATGAAAATTAGGATAGAAATGCAATTAATAGTATTACAACAGTGATATGTATGAATCAGATATTAGATATATATAAACTTGGTATACAAATGAGATGTTAGATATATATGAACTTGATGTACAAATAAGGTTAGAGATATGTACAAACCAATTTATAAATATTAGATATATATAAACTTGGTATACAAATGAGATGTTAGATATATATGAACTTGATGTACAAATAAGGTTAGAGATATGTACAAACCAATTTATAGATATGTACAAATCGAAACAGGCCAAAACTTTCTTCCTATCAAAATGTGAGATATATGTGGATCCAATGTACGAAAAAGGTCAAAGATACATATAAACATATAAGACATGTGTATAAATAAAATTTTAAAATTGTCACAAGTATATTCAATTATATATGAGTTTAATTGTTTGAATATTTATGTAACACTTAATATTAAACATGCATCTTAGGTTTATAAAGATTATTTGTAAAAATGAGTGTATTTTTTTTGTACATATGTGATTATATATTTGTACATTTATACTTTCAAATTAAAATTTTTACTATATTATTTTTTGTATACATAATTTTATGATTTTGTAGGAATTATTTACTACTTACATACATATAGAAACTAAAAAAAATATTAGGGGCTTAATTTAAAAAAGTTAGGTAAACTTGGTAAAATGAGGAACAATGACAGTTAGAACCACAATAGGCCAAAAATAAAAAAACCTTGCACTACTCATTCAAACTCCCATCACCTCTAACCACAAAACCACCGTCATTGTAGCTGCCACCATCACCAGCCACCATCGCCAACCACAAATCCACCGCTTGCGTCCATATCATGGTTCCCACCACTGTTCTACGGCCACCATTGTCCCCTTGCCATAGCACCGTCGATGAAATGGAGGGGAAGATGAATTTTTTATGGTAATCAGAGATTGAACGAAGGGGCAGAGGAACTTTTAACGGATCAAAGGTCGACCCAAGGTCTGGTGGGACTTGAGCTTCAGAGGAGGAGGCGAACATGGAAAAACAAACGGTGAAAGAAGGAGGGCTGTGCAGCCAAGTGAAAGAGAGAGAGAAAAAAATATATATAAGAGAGATTTTATTTCTTGCTAGGGATAAACTTGTCTTTTTGCCCATAGGGTGCATGTAAAGTCAGGCACAAATAGAATTGACGCTTAGATTTAGACATTGTTGATAGATTATTTGTAACTTATCATTGAGATTTGTGGTTTACCTTAACTTTTAAATTGATAAGTTTCTATACTTAAAAAATGAAAAATTAAATACTGATATTAACCACAACAATAAATAAGACAACAAATTTATTATATGTATTGGTAGTTTTATAATTAGAGGTGTAAAAAAATCAGACCAAGCCTGAGTCTAATGGGCTTAAGTTTGGTCTTTTAAGTTATTAGTACTATTTGATGTCAAAGCCAAATTACTCAAGTTTGAATTTTGAGATTCGAGCTCAACTCAAAAAGCACTCAACCTCGGCCATAAAGCCCACTAGACTCGAATAAAGGGCTCTTGACAAAGCTCATTATGTTTAATTTTGAGATTTAAACCAATAACTCTTTAATTAGTTAGATAATTAAAGTATTTTATATGTTATTATTAAAGGCCCTTAAGACCCATTAACAAAATGGGCAGCATACTTACAAGTTCGAGCTCGACCTTTTAAAGTATTAAGCCCATTTTCAAACTCGAGCTCAAGCTAAAGCTTGATAAGTCTTAGCTCGATAAGTCTTAAATCGACTTCAAGTATGAACTACCTGATAAAAGCCTAATCTGTTTACATCCCTAGTATAATATATAATCTTTTTCATTTATGATGATTTATCTGATTAGCACAATTATTAAGTAATTTTCTTTGTTCATCAAGACCTTTTAAAGTATCAGGTCTGGTTTCAAACTCGAGCTCAAGCTAGAGCTCAATAAATCTTAAATCAAGTTCAAGTTTGAACCACCTGATAAAAGCCCAATCTATTTACACCTAGTATAATATATAATCTTTTTCATTTATGATGATCTGTCCGATTGGCGTAATTATTAAGTAATTTTTTTGTTCAATAAGATCGTCAAGGGTGCTCCAAGAACAAGATAAATAATAATGGATCGTGCTTCTATGATGGTTGGTTGTGTTCTATTGTTTGAACAACAAAATAATTAAAATTGTCCGCCTCATTTTCCCAAAGTTCAGGTAGAGGCGCCTGAGTCCCGAAATCAACCTTTATTAGCCTTTTGGAAAAAAATTTTGTTATAAAAATGTAGAAGCTTACAAAAATCTCCACTGAGATTTATAAATGAATAAAACATTCAATAAACTGTTTATGAACCGTTTTGCAATTGAAGTTTGTTTATGCTCATTTAATTTACTTAGTTATATAAATGAATATGTGTCATTTATTTAAAAAAGAAAAAAGGAGCATTATTCATTTGTGTACAATAATGAAGATACCGATAAATAAGAAGTAGTTAGGAACAAAAGTGTTACTCATTTATAACACAAAAAATATTTATGTCACTTGTTTTTTCTAATGAATGTGTGTAAAGGCCGCTACCCATGATCTCTTATAATTTGGATGTAGTGGTCTTACATTTAGTTAAAGTTGGCTAATTAATATTTGCAAATTCTTTAAAACTTGTATGCAACTAGTATATTAACCTAGAACATAGATGCATGCATGTGTAGTTTCTGTGTTAAGTAGGAAACTAAACAAACAAACCTTTAAGATTTTTCCAGCAATTAATAAACACTTTAACACAAACCATAACTAAAGCAAAACAACCAAGTATATGTGTTTTCAAGTATCGATCAAATGTACATTACTACCTCTTAATATACACCCAAAGGTGACTAATGTATATAAAATAAATCTTAAAGTTTTTATACACTTGTCATTACTAAAGCTTTAACTTAGTGCTATTACTTACCTAACTAATTAAGCTATCTGAGATCATGACTAAGCTCTAATCCAATCTAGCTTGCCCTTAAAGCTAAAGAGCTTTTTACTTTCCTTTTGCACAACTTTACTTAGCCTACATCAAGGCCATGAAAACATTTATTGTTAGTCTAAAATAAAGACAAATTATTAACTTAGAATCAATCAAGATTCCACATATGAACATATATACTTGCCTAAAAACAAGCGCAGTGGAAGATAACCGAAACCCTTCAAGATCCAAGTGAAACAGGGTAAATCGGGCGTTCAAAATTTTTACCAAGTTGCCAGAGATCTTTCATCCAACTACTGAGCTGAATCACAAAGACTTGAATAGTTGACGTGTTTAAGCCCTCTATGGCATCCACACGAGTTTTTCGGATCACCACACCTCCACCACATCCTGGTAAATACGTTCCTCTTGTGCCCGCAGTGTTAGCTTATGTCCTCTAAGGAATTGCAAGAGAAGAGTGTGATTAGAACTTTTCAGAACCATTCTGATTTCGTCCTTAGATAGACTAGGGCAAAAGCTGTAAAAATTCTCACTACATGATATTTATATAGTGAAGGTTAACTCCTAAGCTTAATGGGTTTCTAAACTCTAATCCAATTAGGTTTAATTTTGGGCTTCATTAATGGCTTCACCTTTGGCCCAATTATTAATCCAAAATTATTATAAAACCAAAACCCAAACAATTTGGCCTATACACTCAAATCATTCAATTGGCTCTATGTGTGTGACTTAATGGGCTTCTAATACATTGGCAATGATCATAAATCAAATTTATAAACATAAATAATGAGCGGTGTTTAGCAACACATTATTATTACCCAAGTGACAAGATAGTCAGTGATTTGACTAAACCTTTATGATTATTATTCTTATATACCATTGTCCCGTTGTCCAAGATATCAAGATCAAGCACAAGACATAGAATGTGTCACTCTCATTGAGCTTAATATATGGTTTCTTGATTCCCGAGTAAACTAACTTAAACTGATGACATTAATATCGTATATCAACTCATTTGAGTGTGACCATACATTTTCTTAGTCTCACTCAATTAAGGGGCCTGAAGATATCACTTCCATTACATAGAAAGGACAAATCTCATCTTGATTATACAAAAACCTTCACATGATATATGACATACCCAATAACCTCCTTCATATTCACTCAATTACGGGCAGCAAAGGAAAGTATCCAAGCATGTGACTCACATGTAGGGAACCTTGATGACCTTAGGTCAAAGGACTACATATATATGATCACTATGAGAACCACTTATAACACTCATATAACGATTCATGTAACGTTCTCATGGTGGGTTAGTCCAGTATACAAATTCTCCAACTTGTACCCATATGTAGACTACATATCTCATGTTAGTTTCCACACATGCTACTCTTTATGTATTATTACAACTCACTCCACAATAATACTCGATTAGAAATGTTTACGAATACTATTATTTTAGGATTATAATTATGTTTGATTATGTCACATAGAAACAAAACAATAAACACAATTACTGGGTTGATGCCTCAATAAAATATCATGACTCAATGTACAAAATACAATTATCTCATGATTAGCTTTTGGGCACAACACTAACAATCTGCACAATATGAACTTAAGGGGGTGAGAATTTAATAATTCTTAGTAAAGGATTTATAAACCTACAAGGAAAATCTTATGCCCTGAGTTCTTAAATAATGGCCACTAGTTAGGTTTTATGGTAAAAACCTATCCTCAACCTAGTCATACTTTACAAAAGCATTGTTATTTCTTACCCTTCTCATATTGTATAAAAGTTGCATTTAAACTTGGTGGTGCTTCTTGCCAAGTTTGGTAGCTAGGCTAGGGTACCCTTAAGGCTCAATACCTCCTTTGTATACTTAGTACCCATGTGTTTTCATAAGACCTATTTAGTTTACTTAAACCTTAAGCCTTTTCTTATCCACCTCTTAACTCCCTTAACATATGCATTTTCAAGGCCTTGGAAGTGGATCTAAGACCCAAACAAATGTCTAAAATATCTTAAAATGGTCTAGGAATCAAAATTGAGGCGGCACTGGGGCCTCTCTTAGGGGCATTGTCTTCTAGATAACCCACTGGGGCTGCAGCTTTAAAAATAGAAGCTACGGCCGTAGGGTTTGACCAGAGGCTCGAGCTCCTAATATGCCATGGGCTACGGCTTTAGATTCTCATGCCATGGCTCTGGGCACCTATAGGGGCTTTGCTCTGTATTTGTACATTTTTTGCATAATTCCCTCTTAAAATTTTATGCCTTGACCAAACCACCTAACTTATACTTCCCAAATTCTTTTACATATTTAATAATATTTAAATGCATCTATTAAACACTTGAAAACATAAAAATTCCTTACCAAACACAAGATCACAAGCTTGGAACTCTCTATGCATACATAAGCAACATCAACACCAATCATTTGTAAACCAACATAGCACTTGTTCTGGCCTAGCAAAATAATTGCCAAACTATCAAAAACATGTAATATAACCAAAATTTGAACTTGAAAAAGCTTAAATAGGCTACCACACCCTTACCCTTTTATGGGACACAAACTTCACTTTCTTAGACCTTCTTGCACATCAAGTTACTTAACTTGAAACTCAACCTTCATAAGTAATAATTAAGCTTAAGGATCCATCATACTACTTACTCAAGCCCTTATTAGCTCAATAAGCAGCTAATCTTCATCCCAAAACCAAGAACAAGTGCTTACCATAAAGGAAAACATGATTTAAGTTCCTTCATGCTTAAACTAACCACAACTTCCATAAAACTTACTTTGGAAGATTCAATTTCACAAAAAGTTGGTTGGGATTGAGTTGAGAGCTTCATAGCCCTAAAAATGGCATGGATAGAGGGTTTTGAGAAAGGAGACTCAAGTCCTTCTTACTTTTTCCCTTTTTGCACCTTGGTCCCCTAGTTTTTCACTTGCACACAAAATGGCCCATAAGTCTCACAATGACTTATTTAGCCACTTCACAAATTAAAATGAACTAGGAATCATTAAAAACATTTTAATATCCTTAATTCCTTAGTTCAATCTTATTTAGCGTCAAAATTTAGGATTTATTAACAAATTACCATTTTACCCTTTATGAATAACTTTTCTCGAATGACCATATTACCTATTCTTTGCTACACTCAATCACTAAACCCTTTACTTAATGTGCAAATAGAGCTTTTAAGCACAAAAATTTCATGGCTACCTTAATAATCTTGCCCTTGGTTTTGGAGAACCATAAAATATGTGATAGATGTTAAATTATTATTAGTTCATTTGTTCGTTTATAATGTTCATGAACACATTCATTTATATAATTGGTGAACAAATTTATTTAATAATGTTCATGAATACAAAATGAATGAACACAAACAAATAAATATTATTCATTTATTATTCATGTTTACTAATAGTTAAATGAATAAATACGAGGCAGCAGACCATGGACCAGGTTCTCTATGAGCCCACTATGGAAAAAGATGATTTTACCCTTAACAAGTACCAATTGGAACATAGCATCAAATAGCGGTGTTGGCTTCTGTAATGAATGACCTAACTATTGAGGTAAGAATATGCATTTTACAAAAATGAAAATGGATTAATACCTAATCATTATAAAATGTTTGCAATAAAACCAGAATAAAATTTGATAGTATATTAAAGTTGACAAAAGAGGGGTAGCCATTAGGTGAACAATTAAATGCTCCAAATGACTGATGTGGATGGGAAGGGAAAGAATAAATAGAATGTGTCAATGGTTGATCAGATGGTGGAGGATGACTGATTCAACAATGGCTTACAACCGCTCTGGGGAGAAGAAGCAGTTAAAGTGTTTGTTTGTAATTAAATAGTGCCCCAAAATAATTGTTGGAATTGTTAGGCAATGTATAGCAAGGTTTAGGGGATGATGATTCCATTATTTTTTTTTCACTATAAGCAAGTAAACTTTATTATTTTGTAGTGTTAGTGAATAGTGCTCAACATAAAAATATAGTTAAGTGCATTTGAGTGATAGCATATGGTGCTAACATAATATTACTTTTGCGTGCATAGATTTACAAATGCAAAGTGGGGAAAGTGGAAAAATGGGTAGTTTTTACTACATATAAGTGTCATAGTATATTTGTAAAGATTGCTATGTAATGAAAAAAAATTAAAAATTTTTTGCACATACTTGAAAAGCAAAAGTGGGAAAATTATAACAAAAATATTAATTTTGTGTACATAGATTTACAATTTCAAAATCATAGTATTGAAAGAAAAAATGACTTTTACTACATATAAGTGCAAGAGTATAATAGTAAAAATTGATATGCAAAATTAAAAATTTGATAAGTTTTGCACATCCTTGGGAAATAGAGAATGATGGGGAGGTCGGAACATTGGAGTACAACTTAGAAGATTAATGGTTGGGTATGAGTTATGTGTCTTGACACAACATGTTGGTATGTAATCCCTCCGGAAAAGAGAGTGTTTTTCTGAAATTATGCCAATTAGAAGTAAAAATTATAAGAAGTATACAAGGAACTATTCAACAGAGCAGTTTGTGATGTGAGTAAGAGGAAGGACATGGACATTGTGTGGAGCTCCTACCTACCAAAGCTAGCTAACCAACAAAAGCCAAAGTATGGACGAAGGTTCCACAGTGAAGCCGTGGGCTACAAGAGACTTTGGTTACACTGAAAAACAGATGAGAATTAGAGGTTATACTAATAATTCTATAACTGTAAAGTTAGATTTTCTAGTAATTACAGCATGTATTTTTCTCTCTCTCTCTTTTGTTTTTTTTTTTTTGTAGAATCTTTTAGATTATATTATATGAATTGGGAAGATGGGCTCTAGATGATATGTAAGAATAACATGAGCTTAGGATATTTTGGTTTTATTTTCATCGAATTATTAATTTGACATGGGATATAGTAATAGGTAGGACTGACATTTGCTTTTGTTTGGACTATTAAATACAATAGCATGCTTTGTAAAAAAAGGATGCATATTCATGTGAAATGTAAAGATGATTAATATTTTATGTTTGATTTTGTGAACATGATGGTACTGACAGATGACCCTTATAAACAAAGAATGATAATTCCAAAGAGCTCTAGAAATAAGGGAAAACAATCAATGATTAATGAGGTTTTGGCCAGGAGAAAAGAAAAAGTGGCAAGTAACTTTAATAGTATATGGTGATTGTATATGATATACTGGAATCTACATTAAAATGTAGTTCAAAATTTTCACTTATTGTGACATTGCTTGAAACTTTAAAGGTAAAATGACACTGTGGAAGAAACAGAAACTAATAAGGATGGCAAACTTTTTTGGGTAAGTAGGATAATGTGTACTCATTTTAAAAGTATGTTTGTTAAGTGGGAGCGTGTGCATATGTAATGGAAATGATATATACCTTTTTGTATAGATATAAATGAAAATTGCCAAAGCAGCCGAGATATAGTAACTAGTTTAGTGATGCAATGTTAAAGAAAGCTATTTGCTTTCATGGTGAAGCAGCAATTAAAGAGAAAAATATGTATGAATGTTTGAGTTTTTGGATTTTTGCAAGTCACACATGCATGGTAAAGTTTATCAATGACATGTAAACAAGCATAGGGAAACATATTATTTGTAAGTGAGAGTGTAGTTCAAGGAAGGCATATGGCAACCTTTGATTGAAACTTTTACATACATATACTTTTATTCTTTAAGTTGCAGATATATGTTTAGTACTAGAGCGTTGTCGTTGATGGTCAAGATTGTTATAAAAATTATAGCTGAAAATGAATAAAAAATAATAGCTGTAAACGAGGTAGGTTTTGGTTATTTGTTTGACATACTCTTCATTATACTAAACTCTGTCTTAGTTAAAATGGATGGTAGGCAACATAGTGTACAAGATGACTTCGACAATTATGAATGGACAGAGTTTGGAGATAATAACAAAAGACATGAAAACTATGATTGGTTTGCCAAGGGAGTCAAAAGAATAAATGAGAAGGTAATATAAAAAATGAAAGATGTTTTTCTAGCAAGATGGAAAAAGGACAAGAAAGTGAATAAAAAAAATTGCATATAAGTTTGGTTGAGAAAGAAATGTTAGAGGATGAGGATGGTGGAGAATTTTTAAAGTGGAACTTTGTTGTCTTCTTAACCTCACATCTGATTGCACCTACAAATAGAGCTACAGTGTATTATAAAATATTGGAGGCATTCAATAGTGATAGCAAGATTCCAAAGGCAAATTGGGCTGAGTTCGTGGAATAGACAATTGATGAGACAATCAAGAAGTAGAAAACAAGCATTAAACAAAAGGGACTCGGCGGTCGCTTACAATTTCCTCAAGTAACAATTTAGTGCGTTTTAGTTGGCTTACCTTTGTTTAATAGCAAAATAACCTTTCGTGTATAATAGTGGATGCGTTAATACTGTTATTTATTCTTGAGTGTTCAAGGCTTATATGTATACAACTTTACATTATTCAGGACAGGTTGAGCTGATAATCAACTAGCTATTACATAGTTGTACATGTATGTGCAATAGTATGCACGATCAAATATGTATGGTTAATAGTTTCGTAAAACTTTATTGTACAAAGCTGATGCCTACAAAACTATCTAAGATAGTAGGTCATGTGAAAATAGATTTCTTGTAGGTAAGAAAACGCATAAGTGGATATTCACATCAGTAGCCCATTAGTATTAATGGAATGAGGCTTTAGTGGACATATATGTACATATTGAATACATTTATACGATTATTATACAATAGTTTATTGTAAATATTTGTATGTGATATGCATTTTACATTACAATGCATTTTTTTCCTAGCATAAATACAAACATGGTTCATTTATATTTTTTTAGTTGATTTATAACCTTACCTAAGATTTGGGTGAAAATAAAGTTCTCTTCATTTTATTTAAAAAACCAATACTTACCCCTAACTGTAGAAACTTTTATTGTTCAAAACTTGAATCCAGCTTATAAAAAGACATCTAAGAGAACTGCTCGAAAAGAGAGCTTTAAATTATTTGAATCTAGAATATGTGATTTGCAAGCATATTTTTCTATTCTTGATCAATGTGTTGCATTTATAAGTGACATATAAGCATCTCCTATACACTAGGATTATTATTGTGTTACAGCACATTAAATAAATAATGGTTGAGTAATTCAAAAGTGCATAATTGCATTCAAGTGCATGGAATCATATCATATTGGAAAAAATATCATTTCATACATTTGGATACTCTTCGTGAATTTTTTTGTATGGTCAAAGTTTTATCCATCTCATTTAACAAATGCATTAAACAATGATTTTGTGGTCCAAGAATTTAAAAAAAAAAAAAGTTAAAACCACCATTAGATGACATTTTTTCATATTTGTTGTTTGTGTCAAATTTCGAACTGGTGTGTTCAACAAAGGTTGTAGGTTTTGCAAACCAAAATAACCTTAATTTGAAATACACAATTTTATTTTTAAATAAGGCCTAAAATGTCTTGTGAGTTTTAAAGCTTTTGCATTGAAAACAACATGAGTTTTAATTCAAAATATTTTTTATTAGATTGTCCTATATGGTAGAACTTAAGTTTTGAAATGTTGATTGACGCACATCCATATGCCACTTTTTTGATACGCTTTATAAATTTGAAAATGGGTTTGGAAGTGCTAATTGACATCATATAGGATAGATGTTTCAAATTTAGGTAAGTTGCTAAAGTGTTTCTACGAAGCAATTTTATATTTCTCTGGTATTTAAAAACATTATTTATGTTTTCCATCAGTACAAAGATGATGCATTTTTTAAACTTACCATTGATGCCATGAAACTAAAATAACTTGTATATTTCCAAGACATCTCCCAATCTTTTTAGTTGTATCTGCACTTGACTCAAATGTAAAAATTTGGGTACAAATCAGTTACTTGAGGCATATGATAGGGCTAATCCTGTAAGTGCATAGGATCAGTTAGACTAAGTATTAATTTCTAGGACAAACCAATGTATTGATCCCATGAACAACATATATTTAATTGTTTATGAAAAATAAAAGAAATAAGTTTAGATTTTAAAGGAGTAAAATTAACAAAAATTAAACTAAGATTAAATTAAACCAATGATGAGAACAACAAACCGGGAAGAAAAAAAATTATGGGATAACTAAGACTTCAGTTTCACATAGTTGAGGGTCATCCAATTAATTATTTGGGCAGGTTTTTACTTGTCAACAATCACTCATAGTATTATAACTCTCTCTCGAGAAATTGTAATATGTTCAATTAATCTACAATTGTCTCTTGATCTCTCGCATAATTAATCAAACCCATTAAGTTGAGGTTGTCAAATGGACGAATCACAATAAATAGGTATATCTTTATCCTAATTATTGTAACTCTACTTCCTTAGTGCATGAATCAAATTTCATCTCTCGGTCCTTCATTCAAATCCCTAAGATAAATTATCTATGGTGATCAGGCATAAACAATACTCATTATTGCAAAAGTAGTAGACTAAAACGCAACCCAAATAAATTAATTAAAATAATTCAACTAGACTACATCTCTAACCTTAGCATAGAAATTTAGCCTTTCATACTAGATTTAACATTAATAAAAGCCACTAAATCAAAGAAAGCCTTTGTCATTCTCACTTCCATACTATCAAAGAATTTGATGCCTTTTTTGAGAAAAAATTCTATCTTCGTCTCAAACTTGAAGATGAACTACAACTAGACATAATTCTAGTATAATAGAATAAAGCCAAAGATGATTTATAACTCACAAACACCAGAAAAATAGCTTACTGCTCCCTCCTAAAAAATCCAATTCCAAACTTGAGTTGTTTCCAACGAGCAAACAAAACAAAATAATAAAGAACAAAGGAAACTTTGAATTCTCTTTCTCATTTCTGTCTCTTCTTTAAAATTTTATTTTGTTTCCTCCATTCAGAATCGCACCTATTCTCTGTTTGCAATTCGTCTCCTCTTTCTCTCTTTGTGTAGCTGTCCTCGTTTATTTTTATATATGTAGGGTTCTAATCTATAGCCCTTAAGATTTCAAAGAACTAAAATACCCTTGACTTAAAAGTGCATCATAATATCATAAAAAAAGGTATTTTAGTCAACTATGAGAGAGTTTCTTCCAATTCCATGTGCACCTCTTGCTTTATAGTTTCTTGCAATTCAATCATTTTACTTCATAAAAATCTCATCAACTCCTTTGGTAAGCTCTCTAACCTAAATAAAATTAAAAAAGAAAACAAGTAAGCGTAATAAATTACTTAATTATAATAAAATTAATCTAAAATATGTATAAAAATTAACACATTAATTAAGCTGATCAAATTCCCCCACACTTAATTCTTTAGTTGTCCCCAAGCAAACTTAAGCTGAAAAAAAAAATTAAAAAAGATAGATCATACTCTTGAGCAATTACACTGTAGAAGAAGATTGAAACTCTAAAACCTTCAAGAATTCAACAAGAGAAATTAAGTATGTAACTCCTTCGATCCAATGTAATTCAAATCAAAACATGTTTACGAAAATAATTTTTTCACAAGCTAGCAACCACGATCCTTTGAAACTCAGTAAAAACGTCAATCTTTCATGCAAAGTATAAAGTAGGAACCACACTAGATTATAGCTCATATGCATCTAACCAACATACCACAAAACCATGAACACTGAGTAATTAACTGCAATTTTTTTCTTGCTGATTTTTTTTTTCAAATCCTCTTCTTGTGTTTAGCCCTTTAATAAGAGTACTAATAGGGGCTCATAAACATTTGCCTTAGAAAAATACCTCTACCTACCTCGATACTATGAAACAATGAAAGAGATATTTATTCCACAAACAACAAAAATTTTCATTATCCAAATCTTTTTATCAACCAATCACCCATATATCCATCAACCAAACAAACCTCATAAACCAAGCATATAAACTCATAATCCAATATGTTTTGAAACAGTGTACTAAGCACAAAAAATTGATGCAAAAATAGCTTCAAAGATCATCATTCACTAGCATGATCCAAAATTACAAAAATATTTGAAAAGTAATTTTACATATGCAAAATATCTAAAGATTACTTACTTAATACTCAAGTCAAGAATTAAAGAACTAAAAAGTGGCAATCATCCTCAAGAATTTCAATCCATACTCAAAAGTATGAATAAAAAAATCTCAAAAAATAAAAAATAAAAATTTATAGATCAGGGCCTAAGCTACCACTTCCTCACACTTATTTCACACATTGTCCCCAATGTGTAGAAGAAAGAAGGAAGAGATAAAATAAATCTGCCATGGAGTTGAAGAGCCAAAATCTTGATTAAGGCCAACGGGCTACAAAAGTTATCAAAGACATCCATAACTCAAAATTCCAGGAAATTCTGGCAAGAAGCACTAGTGCATTTATCCTTGCTCAAAATTAAAATAAATAAATAAAAATTAAAGTAAAGCAATAAATGATTAGGTTGCTTCCCAACAAGCATTTGTTTATTGTCATTAGCTTAACATAACCATGATAGCTTTCATTTAGGCTCTTTTAGCATAATTATGGTGTTGAGCTTCTTAGCATCCCCACTGTAGTAATGTTTCAATCTTTGGCCATTAACCTTAGACGTCTTTTGATGGATGAGCGACTTCAACTGCCTCATAAGAAAAGACTTTAGTAATAGTGAAAGACCAAAACCACTTAGATTTCAACTTACCTGTGAACAGATGTAAGCATGAGCTATATAACAAAACTAGTTGTCCAACCTCAAACTTATCCTTAAGCATCCGTTTATCATGCCATTTATTAGTACGCTTCTTGTAGATCCTAGTATATAAGCTTTATGCTTAAATTCATCCGATTCAGACAATTACAACCTTTTTTCTCTCACAGCTTTTAAATCAAGGTTCAAAGCTTTAATAGCCCAAAATACTTTATGTTTAAGTGCCATAGGTAAGTGACATGCTTTACTAAAAACTAGATGATAAGGAGACATACATATAGGATTTTTAAATACAGTTCTGTATGCCTATAATGTATTATCTAATTTCTTAGACCAATTTTTCCCAGATGCACTTACTGTTTTCTCAAGAATCCACTTTAATTTTCTGTTTAAAATTGCAGCTTATCTATTAGTTTGAGGGTGATAAGCCAAAGGTACTTTATGTGTGACACCGTATTTTTCCAAAAGAGCTTCAAATTGTTTATTGCAAAAATGCTTACTGTCATCAATAATTATAACTCTCAGAGTTCCAAAATGAGTAAACATAAATTTCTAGAGAAAATAAAGAACTACCTTGGCATCATTTGTAGTAAAAGTGCTGCCACTATCCATTTTCATACATAATTAATAGCTAGCAAAATGAATTTATTAGAAAAATAAAAAAGAAACAGTCCCATAAAATCAGTACCCCAAACATCAAATAATTCCACTACAAAAATATTGTTTAGAAGCATCTCATAATGTTTAGAAATATTTCCACTTATTTGACGTTGATCACATATAGCAACAAAAGTATAACAATTCTTAAAAATGCTAGGCCAATAAAAACCAATTTCTAGTATCTTTGCAGCTATCTTAATGGCACCAAAATAACCACTTACCTCTAAGGCATGACAACGATGTAAGATGCTATTAATTTCACTCTTAGGAACACATCTTCTAATCATTTGGTTAGCACAATTTTTGAATAAAAATATATCATCCCAAAAGTAATATTTAACATCAGAAAAAAATTTCTTTCTTTTTTGATATGACAAATCAGGGGGAATGATATTATTAACCAAATAATTTGCAAAATTCACATACCAAAGAGAGTTAAAATTATTTAGCATAAACCAATGTTCATTAGAAAATATTTTTTTGAAGTGAAATTAATCAAAAGGTAATTCTAACCTAGACAAATGATTTGTGACCACATTCTTAAAACCTTTTTTTATCCTTGATCTCAATATCAAATTATAGCAATAAAAGAATTCATCTAATCAACCTAGGTTTTGCATTATGCTTTGCAAACAAATATTTCAGAGCAAAATGGTCAGTATATACTATCATGTGCTTTGTTCAAGGTTCTACTGGCATAGGATATTACTCAAACAATTCTATCGTTTCTTTGACCTAAACCAACACTAATAGCTGCATCACTTGCATCACACATTACTTCAAAAAGTAGCTCCCAATCTTGTGGAACAACAATACGGGCTAAATCCAACTTCTTATTTACACCTTGAAAGCTTGCAAACATTCATCAGAGAAGTTAAAATATGTATTTTTAACAAAATCACAAAGAGGTTTGGTAATCAAAGAAAAATCTTTTATGAATCTTCTATAAAATCCAATCTTTCCCAAGAAACTTCTCACTTCCCTGACATTGGTAGGTGGTGATAATTTTTCAAACACCTTCACTTTGCCTTGTCTATCTCAATTCTTTTAGTAAAAATCTTGTGACCAAGAACTATACCTTTCTGAACCATAAAGTGACACTTTTCCCAATTAAGAACTATGTTAATCTCTTCAAATCTTTTCAAAATCAAAGACCAATTTTGCAGGCAATCATCAAAACGGTATCCAAAAACAAAAAGATCATCCATGAAAATTTCAATGTGTCTATTCACCATATCAGAAAATATTGCTATCATGCATCTTTGAAAAGTAGCAGATGCATTGCATAAACCAAAAAGTGTTCTTTTAAATGTAAAAGTACCCTATGGACATGTAAAAGTGGTTTTTTCTTAGTCTTCTAAAGCAACAACAATTTGATATATCTAGAATATCCATCCAAAAAGCAATAAAATGCATGATCTGCTAGCTTTTCTAATATCTAATCAATAAATGGTTGTGGAAAATAATTTTTTTCTGGTAGATGCATTCAATTTTTTTATAATCCAAATAATTCTTTTATCCTATAATGATCCTAGTATGAATAAGTTTATTATTATCATTTTTTTACCATAGTCATACTTCCCATTTTAGGTACCATTTGTACTGGACTAGCCTATAAGCTATCAGATATAGGATAAATAATACTCATCCAAGAGTTTTAACACTTCAGCTCTTACCACTTCCTCCATTTTGGGATTTAGATGCCTTTGTAGTTGCATTGTGGGTTTATAGGTCTCCTCCATCAAAATTTTGTGCATGCAAATAGAAGGATTTATGCCCTTTATATCTACAATGGTTTACCCTAAAACTATCTTATGTTCCCTTAGTACTTTCAAAAGCTTTTCTTCTTGAAAATCTATCAAGAATGAAGAAATAATTATAGGTAAGTTCTCAATGCCTTCTAAAAATGCATACTTCAAATAAGAATATAAGAGTTTCAAATCAAGAGTAGGGGTTTCTTAATAGAAGGCATCAGCCAGGATGAGCTTTTTCCAAGTTCTTTTACACTTTGCCTTATGAACAAAGGTTAAGATATATTAGCATCTAAATAGGAAGTAAAAAGGCTCACTTCTTAAGTAGTTGATTCTTTGGTTCCTGCATTAAGAAGACATAGCTCTAAGAGTCATAAGAAGGATTAATCTCAAAATTCTCATCCATTAGTTGGTCAACAATATCGATCTGAAAACAAGAATCACTTTTAGCTAGATATTTCGTGGCTTTAAATACATCAAACATGACTTGCTCATCTTGGACTCTGATTATCATTTGACCCTGTTAAACATCAACTAAAGTTTTGGCTTACCTACCTAAAATAAAAGAAATTTTCTTGCCTTCTTCCATGTTCAATACAACAAAATCAGCAAGAAAAATAAATTTATCCACTTTAACTAAAATGTCCTCAATGATTCCTCTAGGATAAATTATTAACCTGTCAACTAATTGCAATAAAATTGTTGTAGCTTTAACTTCTCCAAGACCCAATTTCTTAAAACTTGATAAAATCATTAAATTGATATTAGCTCCTAAATCACATAGTACTCTATCAAATTTCAAAGATCAATAATGCGAAGAATGGTAAAACTTCCTAGGTCTTTCAATTTATATGGAAACTTCTATTGAATGGCAATTAATCACTCTTCAGTAAGCTTCAGAGTCTCATATTCCTCAAGTTTCCTTTTGTTGGCGAGAATGTCTTTCATGAACTTGGCATAAGTAAGCATCTTCTTCAAAGCATCTGCAAAAGGAATGTTAATGTGCAACTTCTTAAAGACTTCAAGAAATTTAGATAATTGTTCATCTAAACTTTTCTTTTTCAATCTTTAGGGAAAAGGAATAGGAGGAACATAAGGCTTAGCATAAAAAGGACTAAAGTTAGAAGCTCCATGTTTTTTCTCTGCTTTTGCTTCTTATTGCTGCTGATTTCCTTCATCTTTTTGTCCATTTAAATGCTACCCATCAATTTGTTTAGTCCTTTCTCCAAGAACTTTCCCACTCCTCAAATTAATTGCTTAAATTAGCTATTTGAGGTTCTTCTTAGTGTAACTTGGAAGCGAACCTGGAGTTTTCTCAACTATTGCCTTGGCTAATTAACCTACATGCATCTTCAGATTATGAATTGAAGCTTGGCTAGATTGCATAACCTGATCAATCTTTGCATCCATCTTTTTCATAGTGGCCTCTTGATTAACAAGATATTGCATCATTAATTCTTCTATAGATAGCATTTTCTCTTCTACAACCAGCTGTTGATATTGAAATTATGATTGGAATTGTGGCCTTTGTTGTTGTAGAAAACTAGGTAGTCCATTTCACTTTAGGGCACTCTGATCCTTTTAAGAAAAATTATGATGATTTTTCCAACCAGGATTATAAGTGTTTGAAAATGGGTCATTTCTAGCCTGCCTATTTGGAAAACCTCCTCCAACATAATTCATTTGATCAGGTATCTGTGTCTCCTCAGTATAATAACTAGAATTTTCATGAGCTCCTCCATTGTTCATCTTCAGCTTCATTTGCTTAATTAACTCAACTACTTGCATTGTCAAGTCATGATGAGAAAATACATCATGAATTGCAGTTCTTCTTCCTCTTGTAGTTTTTTTTTAAAGTTGGTAGCTAGCATCTTATAAATATCCCAATTTCTTTAGCAGCCTTATTTTCTATATAGCCACCTATAATAGTATCAACAAATGTCTAACAAATAATATTTAGTCCATTATAAAATAATTGAACCTAAAGCAGCAAAGAGAATTAATGATGTGGACATTGGTTCAAAAGCATGTTGAACCTATCCCATGCCTCATGAAATAACTCTCCCTCCATTTGTGCAAAGCAACAAATCTTGCTTCGGAGATTAATTGTCATCTTTGGAAAGTAATACTTGGTAATGAATTTGATGTACACCTCCTCCTATGTGTATAGTGATCTTACCGCCAAATTGATCAACTAGCTCTTGGCTTTATCCTTCAAACAATAAGGAAAACACCGCATTCTCAGATCATCATCTCCTAGGCCTTGTAGTGGGAAGGTCTAAACACAAGTGTAGAACTTCCGAATAAAAGACAATGGATCCTCTGAGCTTATCTCGTGAAATGAAGGCAACATGTTGAAGTGAATGGTTGTCAGCTTATAGTTTCCAGCTGCATCACTCAGTCTAATGCAGGATGGAGAAGCTCCAATAATTGGCTTTTGAATCAAGTTGAGATTTATTCAAGGTGGTGGGTGAGCTCCCTCAAGCAGATTGAAGTGACGACCATTGTTCCCTTCCCTTGCCATCTCTTATATTTTCCGTGCTCTGTTTGCCCAACAAGTTCTTTCAATTTTAGGTTCCAAAAGAATCAATTTAGCATTCGTGCAACTTTTTGACCTGTGAAGGTTTATAAACTATCTGTATACTCAAGAAAAAGAACTATCAAGGTAAATCAAGATAAAAGAAATAAACCTAATAAAATAAAATAAAATAACTAAAAATGAAAATAATAACAAACAATCAAATATAGTCATTTTCAGGCAACGACGCCAAAAAATTAATATGGCTAATCTTGCAAGTGTACAAGGTCAGTTATAACAAATTTTAATCCTTATGACAAACCAATTTATCGATCTCAGGAAGAACAGATATTTAATTGTTTATGAAAAATAAAAGAAATAAGTTTAGATTTTAAGAGAGTAAAATTAACTAAAATTAAATTAAACAAATGGTGAGAATAATGAACCGGAAAGAAAATAATTACGGGGTAGCTAAGGCTTAGATTTCACCTAACTGAGAGTCTTCCAATTAATTATTTGGGCAAGTTTTTAGTTATCAACAATCATTAATAGTATTACAACTCCCTCTCGAGCAATTGTAATGTGTTTGATTAACCTGTGATTATCTCTTGATATCTTATATAATTAATCAAACCCATTAAGTTCAAGTTGTCAAATCGACAAATCACAATAAATAGGTATATCTCTAATCTAATTATTGTAACTTTATTTCCATAGTGCATGGATTAAATTTCACATCTCGATCTTTCATTCAAATCCTTAAGATAAGTTATCTATGGTGATCAAGTATAGACAATTCTCATTATTGCAAAGATAATAGACTAAAACGCAACCTAAATAAATTAATTAAAATAATTCAACTAGGCTATACCCTTAACCTTAGCATAGAAATTTAGCCTTTCATACTAGATTTAACAATAAAAGTCACTAAATCAAAGAAACAACAAGACATAATTCTAGTGTAATAGGATAAAGCCAAAGATGATTTATAACTCACAAACACCGGAAAAATAGCTCACTGCTTCCTTCCAAAAAATCCAATTCAAAGCTTGAGTTGTTTCCCATGAACAAAAGAGCAAAATAATAAAGAACCAAGGAAACTTTGTAATTTCTTTCTCGTATCCGTCTCTTTTTCGAATTTTTGTCTTGTCTCCTCTGTTCACAATCGCTCCTATTCTTTGTTCGCAATTCATCTCCTCTTTCTCTCTTTGTGCAGCTGCCCTATTTTATTTTTATATGTGTGAAGTTCTAATCAATAGCCCTTAGAATTCCAATGAGCTAAAAAGCCCTTGACCTAAAAATGCATCATAATATTATAAAAATGGTATATTAGTTAATTATGAGAGAGTTTTCTCCAATTCCAGGTACATCTCTTGCTTTATAATATCTTGTAATTCGGTCATTTTACTTCATAAAAATTTGGCCAACTCCTCTAGCAAGCTTCCTAACCCGAATAAAATAAAAACTAAACAAATAAGGGCAATAAATCACTTAATTATAATAAAATTAATCTAAAATAGGTATAAAAATTAACACATAAATTAAGCTAATCAACATACTACCATATATTCTTAGAGCAAGCATATATTCAAGTTCTTGCTTTATCTGCTACTGCTAACCACTAATTAAGTGAATTATACAAATTATACTATATGTGTCATTCAGATAATATAAGATTTACAGTGCTACAGCCGAGCAATGTTTCAACCTCAGCCTTAACATCATAGCTCAAACCCTGCCGCCCAAATCCTGAAAAGGCCCCAAGCCATTGCCATGAGGTTAATTGAAATGGATAACTACATCACCACTTCATTCAAGCAAAATGAGGTCGACATTTTGGATTGGTGGAAGAACAAAAAAGACAGATTTTCCATTTTGTCGATCATTACCTGGGAGATTTTAGCTGTATTAGTCTCAACCGTGTTTTCAAGTCAACTTTTAATGTAGGAAAAAATAGTGATATCAGGGGAATTGGCAAGGCTAACATCATAGGTGGTTAAGGTATGTGTTTGCAATTGTGACTGGGATCTTGCTCTTATACGACAATAAAGCAAATATCTTAAGAGCTCCTATGATGAGATGCTAAATGAGGATGGGGGAATAATTTTTTTTTTTGGCTTTATCATTTGCATTTTTAGTTTGTAATTAGTTTGACTTTATTGTTATACACAGATCCCTGTGTTTTAAATTTAAATAGTATTTTTTTGAAATATTTTGCTATTATTTCATCGAAAGCACGTTTCAAATTATTATAAATGCCGTTGGGTTTTCTAATTAATAAAATTTATACTAATGATAGTGTTTCCTTTTCTATAAAAAAAAATTTACTTCTTCAAATTTATTAAAATATTTTTGAAAAAAAAAATACGCACGCCCTACTCAAGCCCACCTTTAGTTGGACAGTGCTTGGAATAGCCATTGCAAATGGCCAAACAGTCTATTGTTAGTAGCTAGAGGACCATCGTGGTCCAATGTTAATCTTCAAGGACTAAAATGACCTAGTTAACAAAGTACGGGGGTGAAAGTAGAGCCAACGACGGATCTAACTTAGGGGTGAAAAAATGAATAAACAGTTTAAGCTCGGCTCAAGTTCGACTTCATTTAAAGCTCGTTCATGACTCGTTCAAAAAGTTATCAAGCCAAGCCTGAACAAAATTTAAAGCTCGATATACAATTCAAACAAAACTCGAATTACTTACTATTCAGCTAGACTCGATTTAATTTTATACTTTTTTCCTTAATTTAAGTGACCAATTCGAGCTCGACTCAAACTTGATTGGATAAAAGCTCGTTCACAGCTCATTTATATTGTTTTTAATCAAAATATAAATAAAATATCAAGCTCAATAAATTATTTTAGCTAAATATGATTAGTCTATTACTCAACTCGGCTTAACTCGTATTTAGCCCTAATCTAGCTCTTAGTTGATGCCCTTAAATGGCAAACTCGTTAAAGTTCAATTGAAAGGTTGTTTGAGGACTTAAGCTGACAGGGTTCAAGTCCGTCCTTTTCCTCTACTGGTTCAAGGCAAAGACGGAGATTTTCTCTTCGCTGTACCTTTGAATCTTCCTGTGTTGAATTGTTGACTGGTATTTCTGTTCACTCTTGTCTTGTCCATTTAAGAACTAGACCTCTAACGAAGACGTTGGTCGGATCTGAGGGCATAAGCTTCTTAGAGAGAGAGAGAGAGAGAGCGAGAGAGAGAGATCGGGGAGAAATGGGAAGGACGATGGCATGGGCAGTCTCAGAAACTCATCTAAGAGGAATACCCAGAAAGCTAATTTTCATGGCGGTAGGAGCTTTCGCGAAGGTCGTCGTGTCGCTTTTCAATAAAACCTCCGTCCACAATGCCGACACCCTTATTCGTCTCGTCCGCTCTCGACCCCCCGGTGTGCCTCTTCTCACCGTCAGCAATCATATGTCGACGTGGGTGGCCATAAATTTCTCACGTTTCTTCCTCTCTTGTCTGCTATCATTTTTTTTTCTTCTGTTATTAATGGCGTTTGACAGCTAATTGCAGCTTGGACGACCCGCTTTTGTGGGGATTCAAAGGTTTTCCTATCTTTGATGCCAAGTTGGGTCGATGGGTTCTTGCTGCGGAAGACATATGCTTTAAGAACTCGGTCCTTTCTTACTTTTTTCGACTTGGTATTTCATCCTTCTCTTTTTCTTCTGCTCTTTGTCATTAAGAGTTGTAGGTTTGGTGCTCATGAGTTACTACTTGATATGCCTGCTAGATGCAATTGGACAAGAATTGGTTATATGCATTTGTGTTCCCTAAAGTTTTTCCCTTTGTTTTATAAACCAAAGGGAGATATTGCTGGACTGGTTTGGTAGAGCATTTTCGTCAGAATAGACTGTAAATGTCTTTATATTTAGCCAACTTTCTGGGAATGGGATTGTTTACTCTGTGTCTGAATCACATCGCAGCCCAACTAGGTTACTCGCATATGAAGACTGTTAAATTCTGAACTTTGTGGTCTGAATCATGTTTCGTGAAGGAAGCTAGCACTCTTTTATTTTAATTCAAAGGAAAGGCAAGGAATCTTTTTTCTGCTGTGACTGTTAGAAGCTCTCTCGTCATTAGCTTGTTGTTGAATCCTCTTGATCTCATGAGTCCAAATTTAGGAGACATTGGACGATGTAGTCTGATGGTTGACCTTGATGTGCACAAGCACTCTGTCTATGTGGTTGGCCGCAGCTGGGTTAGAAAAAGATTAAATAGAGAAAGCAGGCTCTAGGTTTGTGGTGCATCATGTTCTCCAAAGAAAAAATTTTTCAATCATTTTGATCCAATAAGCTGTTAGGGGCTAGCAGCGATGGTCTACGAACTGACATGATGTTCCTCAGTCACCCTGGAATTTTAGAGAGCTTGAAGATTTGTTTGTTTTGATATTTTGTTCACTTAATTTTGTGGTTGTGATCACTTGATGCCCATTTGTTAACCATTATAAGATTACTTCTGATTTAGAAATATTGCTGCATGAGCAGGAAAGTAGAGAACATTTTGCTATTGTTGATTAGTTTTCCATTCCTGAGTTCACAGTTGGTGAATCAGTTTGTGTTTTGAGTAATCATGCAGGCAAATGCATTCCTATTAGACGAGGTGGTGGAATCTACCAGGAACACATGAATGAAGCAGTTGAGCGCTTAAGTGATGGATCTTGGGTATTTTACCTACTCTACTATATTATCTTCATTTTCTCTTGTCAGATGGAGTGATCTGCTCCATCTTCAAGGATTCTCTCTGCAATACTAAGAAGATAAACCTTTCTTGTTTTATGGGCTTCCATTTATTTGTTCTTTTACTTTCATTAGCCCGATAATAGTTTTGAGTGTTTCAGAAGAAGTATTGCTGCATGTTCCCTCTGAATTGTTGATATATGTTATAATGCTTTCATCTGAGTTGATTTGGCCCATTTGGGTTAGGCGTAGATTAGTTTTATCAACTATAGTGAACATGCTTCTAGAAAAGCCAAGATTGAATATTAAAAAAAAAAAAAAAGGGAAAAGCCAGTATTCGTACAATACATATTTTCACTCTCCTGCCTGTAAAGCATGTGCTTTGAAACACAATTAGGATTTCTTCCAATGTATTCTCCTGCTTGGGTTTGGTGAGGAACAGAGATAAGGAGGAAAAAGAACTCACAAGATTTTATAAAGCTATTACATCCATGGTCATCATCTCCAATAGAATCTCTATTTCTATTATATGGAGGGGTTCTAGTCAAGCCCATTTTCAATTTCTCTACTCGCAGATTAATTTACAAGTTTTGGCTCTTTTTTTATCAGCAAACTCCAGAGACTAGCTCAACACACAACTGTGCACACAGAGCCACAGAAACTACCAAAACACACACACACCCTTGAATGAAATCAATTGTGTACAGCCAAAAAGATCCTAGAAGGTTTGGAATTGCTGATGCTGGTGTAATAGAAAGATGCACATACTTTTCCTTCATAGGTTTTCTGTGCTGGAAAGCAGTGAGTATCTTGTTTCTTATCTATACATAATTACTGCATAATGTTCTTCTATAATTTCTCTTATTTGACAGCTACATACATTTCCTGAAGGTAAAGTATCCCAAGAGCACGCAGTAATAAGACGATTGAAATGGGGAACCGCAAGTCTCATTGTTCGTGCACCTGTAACCCCAATTGTACTTCCGATAGTGCATCGTGGTTTTGAGAAGGTAGGCAATAGAGTTCGCTTCTTGTTCGCTTTTTGCACCAAATGAGTGCTTGTCATCTCATGGTTCCTAGATTGCAGGTTTATTTCATTGTTGCATCTTTGGTTAACCCTCCAGCTTATTAGGGTAACAGTTTTCTCTCAGACTATAGAATCAGAAGATCCAGTGTCTTCATTGAAGCTTAATAACCCCCTAATTGACCCTATCATTTTGCTTTGCCGCTGATTCTGATAACCATGCATGCTCATCAACTTCTGGTTTGGCACACAGGTGATGCCAGAAGATTATTTCCTCGGCAGAAGACCTCCTGTCCCATTGTCCAATAGAAAGGTTAACATTGTAGTCGGCGAACCATTGGAGTTTGACATTCCAAGATTGAGAGAGGCGGCTGTGTCCATGTCTCGACATCAGGCATTCCCTCGAGCCGGATGGCCTAGTATGGCCCCACCACATTCTCTGGATGAAGCAGCACAGAAATGCCTCTACACAACCATTACAGAAAAGATACGGACTGCCATGGAGAGCTTGAGAGGTTTGGTTAGCGAATCCTAAATTCTACAAGTATTTTTTACGTCCATACCATTTAAAAAATCGAGGATGGAATAATCACCGGGTGACCCATTTTTGCTCAACTCAAAGAAAGCCTGATGAGTTGGAATTTACGTTTCAGTTGTGATTCTAAACAATTTTGTTTTATTTCATCAAACCAAATAAACGGCGGTTATAGAGAATGTGCTTCTGTGTTATGTGTATCATTCCGCCTTTATTCCATTCATTTACAGCCGAAGTAAAATTCGCATGGCTTACACGATTCAAGCCTAGCAAAAAACTACCTGTTCGAAGCAACATCCTTCGAACCCATTTCAAATCTCTAGATTGCCTTGCTACGTATAATGATCAACTAATTTATATGGATTGACCTTTAATTGCGTTTCATTTCATCCTTGAGTTGTCCACTGTTTTTTCCAATCTGGAACATTTCCAAAAAATTTTGGTGTTATAGAATTACCGTCTTCAACCAGAATTCAGTGCACGTTGGGGGATCATTGAGAGATACCTACTACAAGAACAATTTTAAAAGAGTGATAAACAGATATTGCCGTTGCGACGAGTAGCTTGGAACGATTATCTCAGCTCTGTAAAGCTCAAATATCAATCCTAGGTTTTAATGCCACGAGCAAGCAGGAAGGTAGGGCACAGGACTAGATTACAATTCCTATTAAACTTGGATGTCTTCTGGGGACAAATAGGCTGACCACTGAGCTGATGTTACAATTTTGTGCATTTTAAATTGCGTTATAACCGCATTCAATCTTAGAAAATGGCCCAAGCTCAGAGGAGGCGGCCAAAACCACAAGGAAAAAACAAGCTGAAAACTGCTGGTAAGCCTATGCATATAACAAAAAAATATTTCCCTGTTAATTAATCACCGAAAGTCCTGGTTAAAACCAATCTACAGGGCTACTTGTTCTCATCTTAAAACTGAGACAAAACCTGTGGGACTTAATGACATTCCACCGCACCAGACATTCTTTTATACCCGGATTTTCCAATTTTCTGCTATCAAAACTGTACAAATTTTACGATCACCGGACCTGCAGATCTTTGTGTGTGCATGAAGCTTGAGGCCACCCTGTTGCATTGCTCTTAGTAAGTAGTGATTCATCAGATAGCAAATTTACTTGCAAAAGCATAACAGTGTGCACATTTTAGGTGAACTTGGAAATTCGAACTTCAAAAATTTTTATATGCACACTTGAAACTTTTTGGATCTTAAATGTCCTACTTTGTAAAGCTAATAATTCATTGCCGAAACAAACCTAGAAAAGAAATGGTCGACTCATCCATTCAAATTCTCTCTGAAGTTAGAATTTGCTTACCCATTCATGACCATCTCTGCAGGCGCCGGTGACATTCTCCGAAACCACTTCTCATCAGCTATTGCTTCATCTAGGAGTCCTCGCCCATTTTTGGTACCCAACATTAATCAACTATCTTCGTCTGATCACCAAATTGCTCCATGAATTGCCTTTTATCCCCAAAGACCTCTAAAGGGAGAATCAGTAATTTTATGCAAACAATGTCCAATTACTCAGAGTCTGAGTCAATAGAAAGGTATAATCTTGGTCTTACGGAACGTTTTTGCCGTGGGAATGAGAAAGGGCTATCTGATCTTTCTCTAACCGGCTTCTCAGATCTGCCAGAATTCATGCCTAACAGCAAAGAAGCTGCAGATGCATGATCAATCAGTACCAAATAGTCATATAGATGAATACAACAAAAGCAAGCTGCACAAGCACAATACCAAATTGAAAACTTCAATAAGACCACTCATTAATCGAACACTTCAAAATCAGTTTAAAGCAACAAAGTCCTCGACTCCAATATATAGACAACCTAAAGCCCTTTGATAATCAAGTTTCAGGTGGAAACCAATAATCAAAGGTGCAGAAGTGAATCCTAAGACATGCAAACTTGTTAAGACCAGGATGGAGCCTCTTAGTCCTGTTGAACAAGACAAATTAGACAAAACTATAGTTCTTCAAAAGGAATGGAAAGACAAACCATGGTCAGCCAGCGAATCCATGGCACCTTCTCCTGAAGGCACTTGCTGCCTTGAATTCAATTCATTTGTTCCCACTGGCTCGCCCTGGATATCACTCACTCCCCCACCAAGTGTAAGTGAAATCCAATCATCAGTACGAATGCCATTTGAAAGATCAGCCTGATCCCTCAAATTTGAATTTGCTGATGCATCTGAAGGCCGTGTTGGGAGAAAAATCTGAAGTGATGGATCCTCCCCACCAAATAGGGCATTGTCAACCATCCCCTCACCGATATCTGCCTCAGAATGACCAACAGAAGAACCTGGGACTAAAGCTGCAGAACCCATGGTTGCCTCCGGAGCCAAAGTGTAGCCATTCATTGATGTACTACCGTTAATAGACCCACGATGCAAATCTACCAACGCTTCGGAGACATCTGGATCAGAATTGAATAGTTGAAATCCTGCACCTTCCTGTGTTCCAGGGGGTAATGCCCATATCCCAAACTCATCATCATTTGAACTGAAAAGGCCGAGACAAGAACTTCCGGCACCTGCAAGAGTTGGGTCTTCCACATATGAATGAGAAATTCCAGGAGCCATAGGGAAACTAACCCCGCCATTCCGATTATTCTCATAGGCAGCAGCCGTAGAAGATATTAAGCCATCATTCTCTTCATCAGAATCACTAAGAACAATCACTTCTGCGTCTACAGCTGGGGCAGTTGGATTCTGATCAGCATATGCATATGCTGTATCTACATTCAGAGGCATCGAATCAAGCTCAATACCATTGTTCGTGAAATCAAAACTCCCACCACCATCCTGATTTACACTTGGATCTTCACCATCCTTACCACTAGCAGTTGGACTGCTGCTCATTCGAATAATGCCATCATGCTGTTCAAATTTTCCAGGAAATCCATTACCAGAATTGCCATTCATATCCTCTGGTTTGCTCACTTCCCAAAGCCCATTGCGATTCTTCCTGAATCCAAATTTTAAACCTGTATGACCTTCTGAAGCACCTTCTTGTTTTACCTGCTTAGACATTTCAGCTCCTAGTTTCCCTTCTCCACTGCCAGGGAGACAGAGAGAACCATCAGGTAAGTGCCACTGGACAAGATCTCCAAGATCTCTTAACTCATTCTCGGTTTTCGTCTTGACACGCCAAGAACCATCTGGCTTCACCTCGATCTCTGCAGTATCTTCACCACAATTCCTCATCTGCAAAGAAAAGTAGAAATAAAAAAACCAGGTATGCATTCAAGTAACATAGCTAGATCCAGGAACCAAAAGGCACATACCTTGGATGTGATACGATTGAAGTAGGGGTCGATTATGACATGCTCCAGTGAATAGTTTTTTAGACAAATAGGGCATTGCCACTGCAACCACAGAAAAGGCTGGTCAACATGGAAGAGAGGTATAAGGAAGCAGGCAAACATATATTTATTTGCTTGCCTTTCTAGACCGTTGGTTTAGCTCCACAAAAACTTCAAGATCAAAGCAACCCATGTGGATGCAAGGCCTAAATCTTCCTGCTATTTTCATTCTGGAGCCACTCATCTAGAACAGGTACACATTAAATCAGATTATAATCACAGAAACTAAAATGTATAGCAGTACACTTGCTAAATTTCCATTATGACTGTAAATTAGAAAGAATAATGACATCATGCTAGATAGTAGGCACTGGGTATCCAAACAACAAAATGGATAGAAGCTGCTGACAACAAAAACTCACGCCAGGCGCCACGAATGATGTCATCGCAACATGAAGAAGTGAGAATGGTACTCATAGGCCCACACTAGGCCAAGGCTGGAGGTGAACATAGAGGTTTCCAAAATGCCTTGAGCAAAGCAGACCCATTCTTAAAAAATGGAGCACCTCAGCTAAATTACTAAGAAACATATTACCATTTTTACAGTGGCTCTTATGCTAGTTGATGTGTGTAATTGTGATCCTTATGCTTGTCAATCAGTGGCACTTCCACTGACTTGAATATTACCATATTTTACAGAGGCAAGTGATGATGGGCACTTCCAGTCACAGCAACCCTTTGCACTAACAGGAATATTACAAACCAGATACGTGGTAAAAGAACAGAGAAGTTCATGTAAAACATAAATCCAGCCACCCATGCAAGTGGTTGGCTGCATTACACAGGAACATGAAACTTACAGGACAACGCAGATTGACAGTAAAATAATCTGCAACAACTTCTATATCACTGTCACTGTCGCCATTATCTGCAGCTGTTCCACCACCAATACAACGACAAACACGAGCAAGAGCATCTTCAAAACGTTCACCCTCAGACTCCTTCGGAATTATGTTGAGAATCTATAAGGTGAAGAGTTGTAAGAAGCAACTACTAAGAGCATGGTAATCATGGATATAGAAGAAACACTTGTAAACAGGATAAGAGATCAAAACCTAACAGTCCTTTAGAAAGCAACAAGTACAAAGGGTCAAAATTCAAACAGAGTAGAGCAGATAGACAAATTTCTTTTTTCTTTTAATAAACGAAACATGATATTATTCTGTTTGACAATTAAAAATGTTGCAATGAAAACTCATCACCAAGACCATAGTGCACAAAACTATAGGGAACTACGAATGACTTCAAATGTTCCTCTGTTAGAATACCTGTTGAATTGTCCGGCGTTTAACTATTCTGACTCCTAGGCAGAAGACGCGGGTATCACAACCGGTCAAGGAAATCTTGTTTTGCCCATCTCTTGTATATGGAGTTATCTGAAGATGAAAAGCAATTAAAGAAGAAGAAGAAAAAGAAGAAGAAGACGAGACACCAGGAGAAACAAGGGGGATGAAGAGCAGCTACCATTTATGTTCATGATCCCACATAATTGCCATCAATACAAACCCACCCACACCAGGGAGAATGATTGTCAAACAAACTGATATCAAATAGATGCAGTCACGTGTCTATCAATCTAACAACAGTACAAAGCACAACAGCTTACAATTGGGCCATCATCACGGCCATTAGCTCCTAGCAGTTGTGAGCCAGGTCTGTTAATAGCACGAACAGGTACACCTACCAGCAAAAGCAGCTCATTACACACACAAAAAAATGCTAACAAACAAATAACTAAATATGTTTTAACACAATGGCAAAGATGAAAAGGGGAACAGAACTTGTAAGCAGATCATTCCTACGCAAAATTTGTTTTCATATTGACAATGCAGACTGAACCATCATGTACAGTTTTGGCAACAGCTTCTACAATTAGGATTCAGAGTTCATAGTGATTTATCAACAGTGAACATGATCTCCCCCAACCGCTAATGCTAAAAGCTACTTTTGGATAGCTTTCCTCAACCATTAACAACTAGTCACCTACATTATTGCCAAACAAACCCATATTCCAGAAGTACAAAATTCAATTAAATTATACAATGCCACCAAATAGAAGCTCAAGAACCTCACCATTGACCTGAAGATCAGCATATTGTGGCCACTGCATTCTAAATGGGACTTTGTCATTCAGAAGCATACACCATGCCTATGCATACAATCAGATGCAATTCATAAGCAAATTTAACGAAGAAGGAAATAGGACAAAACACAAAAATATAAAATAGTCAACCTGAACATCATATTCTTGTTTAGACAGTAAATCCCTATCTACTCTGGTGAGCTGAAATGTTTTCTCCACACTTTGCACTGGATTTGTACTGTAAATTTTGACAAAAAAGCATGAAAGTGAGAAAGCAAAAGGTGGAAGCAATTCATGAGATACAAAAATATTCATATCAAAACTCATTGTTGGTTCCCTTGTGAGCAAGGCTCTGCCAAGAGATTATAAAAGTTCAGCAAGAGAAAGCAGGGTTTGACTCATTGGATCAATAAAGGCATACTTACCCATCAGTTGGTATACTTGCAACAGCCAACTTCCCTGGGTTCAATGGGTGCGCAATTGTTAGCCAGAAACTGCAAATAAAAGAAAACTTCAAGACACAATTCCAATATAAAAAATCCTCACCAGACACACACAATGAAAGAGAAGGTCTGAAAAACATTCAGAAGGTTATCCAACTCTCAATCATGCATATAAGGTACTAGCTATCAATAACCTTCAATGTCTGCATGCAGAAAGGGTACAATACACGCATCACTCATTCATGTAGATGCTAAGTTGCACGAATCACTACTTATTGCAAATTGTTAAAAACATGAAGCGAGAAAGGGTACATACGGGTCAGCTCTGCTGAGTCGGCAAATCTCACAGTAAAATGGATCAGGAACTGGAGGGGTTCCTTCTGTGGGCTTCTCGGGAATCACTACACAACCTATATGTTGCCAGACATGACATCTTGGATCCTCACACTGAAATCCGCCAGGAAGGCAGAATTAGTGAAAAAGAAGGCAACAGGACCTCAGAACCAAGCATCATGACTATAAAAGACAGTCCAAACAAAGCTTTCTTGAGAACTTTTTTCATTTTGAAATTGCAAAATTTTAAGAAGGAACAAAAGGTAAATGCTAGAAGGCGACTTGATGGCCAACAGAAAAAGCAAAATTCAGTAATCCCTAACAGCTAAAGTACATCACATGAAAAACTTGAAACCAGCACAATAATAGGTGTTCATATATCAAACTAAGTAATTAGTATTTATTAATCAATAAATTTCGCATACATAAATTTGAGAAGAGAATAACAGAATGCCACCATTTACCAACATCAATCTAAAACACAAAAGGGCCTTCAAATATTGAGATATTAAAATCCAAATAATCAGTTTTAACAAAAAGGCAAAAACAGTCAAGTTCAACAAAACAAGAGGCTGCATGAAAATAGTGAATAGATTTTTTTATGACATCTGTTTATGCTTGTAAAGTAGTCAGTACAAGGCCGGTGTAGATGAGGTTTGTGATAAAGGTGACAACCCATACAATTATCATATTCACGGACAGGGATCTTGTGGGTACAAAGCTACATTGACAGAGTTGAGTTTGAACAAAATAATTCATCATCTTGTGATCAAAGAAGCCTAAAATTTGTAACTGAAGGTATACAAAAAAGTTAAAGAGATTATGCAGCAACTTCATCGGTCAAGTAATTATTAAACAAAAATACAGGCATTATAAGGATGTCTGATATCACCTTAACAAGAGACTCCATATCTGAAGAACTTCCACAGGGGCAGCGAACTTTCATATCAAACTGATAGGAATCCTCCGTCTCTCCTTTAATTTTCACATTACTGCTGTCTGACATAACTTGTGCCTTAGATGCCAGATCAGTGGCCCCAGAGACCTGCATCTTTCTGGTTACATAAACACACCAAAAAAAATGCAAATGAAATTCAGGGGTTGCTATGAAAAAGAAGCACCTAGCACAAGCTAAAAGTCCTCCCATAATCCAATATTCAGATATCAGAAGTAACGAAAAATAAGCAATAGAAATCCAGATGAAAAGACAATGAATAGGTGGAGAAAGAAATGAAGCAGATAAAAAGGGGGAAAGGGTGATAACCCTCAAGATGTTATACACTTACCTGTAAGTGTCATCAACTACTTTTGCTATCTCCTCCTTCCCAACTGCATTTTTCTTAGCCCACATTCTCGAAACTGAAGAAAAAAAATAAAAAGAAAATAAGTCCCAGTGTTTAAAAATAGGAAAGTTACGAGATCAAGCACATGGAAAGATTTAAACACAAAAGCAATTGTTTATTGATCTGCAATATCTGTTAACTCATTTCTTAAATCAAATCCATAAAAAACCTTCTCCTAACCAACCCAGAAATATATATGCAGAGCTATAGCAAACAGAAAAAATCATCCTTGACCCCAACTAACAAAAGAGAAACTACACCTCAAAAAACATTTTTCTTGTTTTTGATAGAGAACAAGCATTAGTGCACAGTTAATTATTACCTGAAAAGTAGATAGCCAGATTTAGATTCCCTAAAGTTTTAAGTTAAAGCATTCAAGATGAATAACTCAATACTACTATAAGTGTCAAAGCAACAGTATGTCAGAGCAAGAGAGATGTTAAATCAACAGTGTCCAAGACATTTGCATGTTATACAGAAGGCAATATATCATCATTGTAGGTAGCAGCTTATTTCATTGGAGGCATTAAAATTGGGGAAAATTAAGTTGAAAATGTTGACATAATATTACCTTGTTCATCTGATAGAACCCCTAATATCCTGTCAACAAGGTCCTACATATAAAAATACAAGTCTCAGCATAATTCTCCAGTGAGAACTAACACACACAAACACGAGAGAGAGAGAGAGAGAGATTATTCTTCAAAAGTGCTATGTCCTCTGCACCCTGAGGAATGAAAATACTTGAATATGACCCACATTCCAAAGCACAGAGCTATTGGATGCAAGCCTAACTACTGTACATGGTAGGAAAGCACGAGAACAAGTAATAGTCCCTATATGGCGAGCTTCATCACAGAATTAACAAGCAAGAAATTTGTATTTGAAGATGAGTTCAAAAAAATAAATAAATAAAAGCAACCTCAGCATCTACGTAGGAGCAGATACTCAATAATCATCTCCCTTCGACTTACACATGGGGAAAATGAAATAGAATGCATCCATTTCTAACCTGCTTCTTCCCCTGCTTTGAGAGTCCAAGTTGAGTAAGGACATCCTTGAGTTCCTTTATTCGAAAGTAAGACAGCTTATCCTGCACAGGGAGTGGCAAATTGTCATAAACTACAGGAAAAATTCAACAAAATAAATTAACTTGATCATAACGAGCTTCACAGTCATGTTCCGCCTACGACCACTACCTAAACTAGCTTGTTACTCAACACTTTCGACATCACATGCCATATTCTAGGGTAACCGCTTTGCAATAACAGCTGGGAATGACAAGCCATTGAGAAATGCCAGCCCAGCTAACTGAATTTCTACCGAAGCAACCCAGAGCAGACTCATCCAATAAACCCTTATGATGAACGTTGAAGTGCCAGTAAACATTCAAAACACAGCTACAAGCAATAATATGATCAAACTAACACAAAACACAAATTACTGAGCTAATTAAGCAAAAAAAAAAAACAGAGAATACATAAAAAGTACTTACCCTGCAACTTGCAACCAAATCCATTTCGGCAGCCCCAAAGACTGAGAGCCAATCAATTCCCAATCCACAGTTGAAAATCACCAATCATCAAAAATCAAACCCTAATAATTTAGCCCATTCCCTCTCCGTTGAGCAAATTGATCTAATCAAAACAGGAACCCACAAACTCAGAATTAATCCAGAGATTTCGACAGCAATGAAAACCTTTAAAAGGTGCGTCAATAATTACAAAAACGTACAACTTCTGGTTACGAATTGCGACGAAATTGGAAGAGAAATCGGCGAAATAGGGTTTGCAAGTGCCAAGGAAACGCCGACTTCTCTTTTTCCCGAGCGCTGTGGTTTTTTACTTTTTTTTTTCGTTCTTTTTTGACCAGGAACTCAGGCAGACCCAACCAGCTTGCAGCAATCTCCCCAGAAATTACAAAATGGGCCGGACCTATTCTCCGATTATCAAATCCGGTTTATTCACCGCGAACACGTCCGGGGTTTTCTTGGGTGCGACCTAGCAATTACGTATGAAAGTAAAACTCTGCCCCAGGCGCGGCGGCCTCGTGCATTCTACCGAAGTTTCTTTTGTTCGGCGCTTATATCATACCACGCATGTTCCTGTCCGAATGAGTTCCAAATCAGCAGATCGCAAAAGTCGACAGATCTAACGGTGGATAGGCATTTTGATGAATGAGCAAAGCTTATAATTGCTGGGGAAATTTGCTGGCGATTTCGTTGAAAAGGACGTTCACACAATTAGCCAAAGGTCCACGATGGACGGGCCCCACGCGTAATTTAATTTCCATGACCACCCACAACTATTGTCATTGTTCCATTCTGTACAGATAAATTACAGGACCCAACTATAGTTTACAATTCGTAACCGACTGTCATCAGAATCTATAAAATATCAGTCACAGAGTCGCAAACTACCCCTGTGGTTGTTGATTGTCACAATCTATAGATCAAAATTCTGGTGCTCATGGATTGTGACGAGCAAGAATAGTTTGTGACTTTGTGATTGATATTTTCCTAGCTTATATTATACTAGCCAGACCTTGCGCTTCGCTGCAAATGAGGCTTAGCACTGTAAGAAGGCCACATGTTTCCAGCACGAGGAAATCAAGTCCCTTGACGGTTTACTATAGCAAATTGTCCATTTTCAAAATTGATAGCCTCTATCGTAAATAAAGAAACTTATGAATAACTTCAACTAAATTTAACCCAATAAATTGCAACTCTTTAGACAGATTGCTCCCTAACATTTTCCTTGTCACATATAGATCTGTGTCAACTCCCCCAGAAAACCCACATCATAATGAACAACTTACTACATACATAAGTTTCTATTCTACAAATCTTAACAACCAATAACCCATCAACAAAAAAATTAGCAGTAAAAAAGGCCGTAAAACTACAATTTTACTCAAATAAAATTGCAATATATAAAGAATCACTGTTTCCAATGCAATGAACAACATATATCAGGAGATTAGCTGAATTAGGACAGTCGAGCTGGGGTAGGTGGCATTATACAAGATTGGATGCAACTGCCACATATAAAACATCATGACTCCCTTTGCCAAAATATAAAAAACTTGAGGCCAAAATCAAGCATTGCTCCACCATCCCTTGGACAAGTGTCGCCACCTCCAACCTCTCTCGCACTTAATACATATAGATAGATATGTCTAATGTATTGTTAACACTTGAAGATTAAATAATTTACTTAAAACTTGAACAATGTGATACTATAATGGGCCCGATAGCCTAAAGCCCATATTTACTAAAGTAAAGGAAATATTTATGAGGCCTAAATCCTACAATGTTTAGAGAAGATGTTTGGTTATTAAGTAAAGGAGTCATAATTATGAAGGAGAGTCAGCCTCTTACAAGTAGACCCTTATGACATTATGAAGGACTTACAAGAAAGCCTTAAACACCTTCATTGCTTTTAACCCTAAAAGTCAAAACAACTTGAGCGTCAGACAATTTTCCATAAAGACATGATTCTAGGGCTTTCTAACAACTGGCTTTGGGTATAAGTTCCATCATTTCCTGATGACTTATTAGCATCCTTGAAGTTTAGGCTATCAATGTAGCATTGATTATTTGAACTCAGCCATGGCTGACACAACAAGATATAGGCTTAATGCCGATTGAATGAAGGACCTTTTAAGGGTTCGAATGGCAAGGAAAACCCTCAAAACCTGCTAGAACTCCCCTTAGGTACATTCTCAAGACAATCAAAAGGGAAAATGACCTTTAGTGGTACTGTGACGGTATCTAGATACCCCTTTTAAAAGGTCGTTATAAGGGCCAAAGTACAAGCCCTTTTTTGACAAGGTGTGAAATAACACTTTCATCCTCCTTATTAGACAAGGCCTCTTCGACCAGGGGCTTAACTAGGGGATTTATTCCTAATGGCTTTACTGCTGAAGCCAAAATAGAGGCAACATTTTTCGCCTCCTCAAGGTCTTCGATCATGCCACCTCTTATCTTTCTTATTACTTTAATAACTCTCCCCATCTTGCGACCTACAAATTCTTGGTTAGATATAAAAAAATAAAAAGATAATGATAGCTACGAATTAATTAAAGTACAAAAAGCAACCCCATAGCTGCCTAAGTCGCTAACTTTTTACTATAAAAAGTCCCCTGGCCCCTAAAGCCCATCTTTTGGGAGTTGTTGTGCTCAAATATAGAAGATAATCCCTATTAGCCCTATGGTATTAAAGAATGGTTCAACTAGGCATATGAAGGGGAAATGGAATAATTCCAGGTAAGCCTTGTTTGTTACCTTCTACAGTGATATGCATTTTTACTTGTAGAATTAGTGATAATCAAGGGCTTCTCACAAACAGTGTGTCAAATATTATTATTCCATTCTAGAGGAAAACCCAAAAGGGGTTGGCATTTACATAAAAGTAATTCATCTTTTATGACACTGGGAATCCTTTACAATGCAAAGAAAATGAAACATATCATCCCCTCTAAATATAGAGGTAAAGTGAAAAAAAGGCTGATTTTGTTAACAAAACCAAAAAATAAAAAAAAACTTTCTACATTATACATAATCCCTCCCATGTGACAAATAAAGATCAAAACAACAATATAACTAAAGAAATTGGGATAAAGTTAAAAGAAAGGAATATTGAAGTGCTCATAGAGTTACGAAACTAAAGGATGAGGGGAGGAACAAGGCTGGGGTTTAAGTAGGGTTAGGTAAATAGTTATTCAATTATCCTTAAGCTTGTTGGTGCGATTATCAAAGGAAGAATGACCTCAACACCCTTAGGCCAAAACATGCTCTAGGTGATGTTATTTAAAATTTCTTGGTTAAAGTGACTATGTTGATTATGTACATTTCAGATATATAAGAAAAAATCTGCCTGAAGTTGTTCATTTGATGAGCATGTCAGGATCCTTGTCAAAATAGGTTTTTTTTAAGGCTCGTCCTCTGTTTTCTTTATAGGGCTAGCAATTGTCTTCCTTGCAGTCATCTTACATATTGTCATTTAAAGGAAAAAGCAAACAAAATCCTAATGAGAAAGGATAAACAGGGCAGGAAGTGGCAGATGACCACTAAAAATAAGCATTATAAATGAAATTCCTCACAAAATTAGAAAACTAGAATGGAAAAATTAATTGAAGGGGATAAGATAGTACCTCACAAACTTGAGTAGTCCTTTGAGAGCTTCTAGAACCCTGAGTCACTTGTTGACGTATGCTAAAGGTGACTGTGGTGAATGAAGGCAAGATAATAGAAAAGATGAACTAATTCAAGATAATAGGACTAGAAGGGCAACTTGCTTTGGGAAAGAGAATAAAAATAAAAATAAGTGATGAGGGGTGAAAAAAGGTTTAATGTGTAAGAGATCTTTTCACCTTCCCACACATCAAAATTGTAAAAAGCATAATGACCAAGATTGGAAATGTGCCAAAGCAAGCTTGCCATGTTAACCATGTGTGCTTACACTTGCTTTGTGTGAGCATATGAAGTGATGTACATTTAATGCCGTCATTCATGCATGTTTCTTCAAAATGGGTTTAAAAGAAATGTTAGACCCTATTCCTGCATTTTTATGGGAAAGGTATGTTGATACCATATTTAGCCTGATAATCTAAGGCTCACATTTGCTAAAATAAAGGAAATATTTAGGAGGCCTAAAACTTGCAATATTTAGAGGAGATGCTTGACCCTTAAGTAAATAAGTCATAATGAGAAAGAGGATCTACCAGGATAGAACTTTCATTAAGAGAAAGATCTTTTCCTAAATATACTTCCTTATAATTAAGGAAAGTTAAACTCTATAAGAGAAGATTTTATAACATTATGAGGTATATATGAGAAAACCCTAAATACCTCAATTGTTTTCAACCTATTTGAAAGTTGAACTAGATTGAGCATTTGAGGGTTTTCTCTAAAGACATAACTATATGGCTCTCTAATGATTGTCTCAGACTATAGGTTTCATCTTTACTTGAAGGCATGCTAGCATTCTTCAAGTTTGGCTATTACAATGATCTATTAAAAAATAAGCTTAATTGTATCGAGATTAGTTAGTTGGTTTTCATTGATAGAATTGTTATATATTCTTGAATCCCAAAATGTCTTAGAAATATAAAATTCAAACTCTAGAGAAATTGAACATTAATGTTAGAAAAGATAGAGTTTTCTTATAATTTATTTTGGTTTTTTCTTAACATACAACCTTTGTGATATTGTGGCTATAGTACATGTTGATCTTGACTCTATTGATTGATATGTAACAGTTTACAAAATAAAAAATAAAAAGATCAAATTTAATTATTATATAGTAATATAATAATAACTTTTATTGTTATATATTACCCAATCCATTCTAAAACTATTGCAACATATTCTATTTTGTGTGGTTTAAAAACTTTGCAATATATTCATATTTAGTAAATTATTTTATCATACTATCTTAAAACTATATTTTTCAACTCTCACGATTTACATAAAAAACAAATGGAAACAACTAACAAATATTTTCCACTTTTTTCATCTTCATGCCAAACTAAATAGTTCACTAAATATGAGATGAAGAGAGTAACAAAATAGTAAAATTTTACTTTCGTGTAGTAATTATGATGTTATTGGTTTTCTTAAAAATATTGATTAAACTAATATTTTCATACTGAAAAGAATTAGATCATACTAATACAAAAAAAAAAAATTCTATTTCCTTTTTTTCACAATTATTTCATTAGCATTCATCTTGCATTGGTCTATTTTCTTATGTTTTGCATGCAATATTAAAAACTTTTAAGACATTTATCATTCATCTGATCAAACTTTATTTGTTATAAAACATCTATATAGTATAGTAAAGGTCATGAGACATAAGCATTAGATGAGGAAAAAAAGCTTCTACAAGAATAATCAAGGAGATGAGGGTTGAGAGAAAAATTGGCACACAACATAATTTCCATACATTTGGCGGATGAGGTTCAATGAAAGGTTGCTGATGAAACAATAGCAGGTGAGCTATGAAAACGATTATAGAGCAAATATATATAAAAAATCCAAAATTTAAAATCTCATATTAGATAGTGTACCATTTTTTCTAATGGTACGGTATAGTATTAGTATCATGTCGTATCATCTTAGATGTATTGGTTTCAAATATTTTAGGTATATAGACATATATAAAAATAAAATATATATAAATATAACATATCAACACATAGAACATATTAAAATTTGAGATTGTAAGAGTGTGAAGTGTAGGTTATATGTATGTAGATTAATTAAGAGTTTTTCTTATATAAATATTCCACTAAAAAAATAAAAGTATAAATTTTATTTTAAATAATAGTAAATTTTTGTCATAAAATTAATCAATTACACAAACTTATAATATATTTTACATAAAAATATAAAAAAAATTTTAAAAAATTTAAAAATAATATTTGGCATGTACCAAAACGGTATGGTCGACACAGGCCGAGGCAGCCAATACATCTAGTATTGGCTAGTACAATTTAGTACATAAAAATAATAGCTTTTGTTCTGACTATTTTGTACTATTTCCAATCCCGTACCGGTATGTACTAGATGATACAATATGAATTTAAAAACCATGAAAGAAGTCTCTGACCAATCACTTGTACTAGAAATAAAGACTTTACACCATGAAGATGGATGTGGTACACCAATCAAAGACCATTGATGACTACAACAAAGTTATAGTTGATGTACAAGCGATCAAGCTCAAGCTTGATGAAGAAGACAAGACACTTATTCTTTTGTGCTTATTATCACCTTCATATGAAAAAGTTCTTAACAACATACTCTATATTAGAGATAAAATTATTATCAACGATGTGAAGAATGATTTATTTGTCCAAGGAGATAAAAAGGAAAATGTAAATTCTGGTCTATTTGATAGTATGGGCAAAACAAATGAGTTGTTACTTCTATAAGGAGCTATGACATATTCAAAATTATTGTCCTAAAAGGGAAAATAATGCCCAAGATGAGGAGTTAGAAATAAGTGTAGACATGATATGAGGCAGTTCTAGTGAACGAAAGGGTGCAAAATTATTGACAGTCAATACTTCAAGTGATGATATATGACTTATGGATACTAGTGCATTTTATCATATCACCCAAACAAAGACTTGTTCTAATATTTTCAAAAAATGGGATAACAATGTGAAGTTGGTTGATTATAAAGAGCTTGTTGTCAAAGACGATGGACTTGTGTAGATCAAGATATATAATGAAAATTTTAGAATATTTGATGCTTCGTATGTTCTGAGCTAAGAAAAAAATTGATTTCTTTGAGTACTGTTGATAAAATGGGTAAAAGTTTACTGGCAATAATGGGTAAATAAAAGTTGCTACACATTCTCTGGTTGTGCTAAAAGGGAAGTTATAGCATGGAATATATTACTTGCTAGGAAAGTTGATGATGAATATTGCAACTTAGCTTTTTCTTCAAAGCAAAATAATGATTATATAGAATTATGACTGCATAGGCTAAGAAATATGAGCTAGAGATGACTTGAAATCTTGAGTAAAAAAAAAATGGTTGAAAGAAGTAGAAATCAGGAAATTAAATTTTTGTATAACATATGTTATAGGCAAATAACAAAGAGTAAAGTTTGGCTATGGGAAGCACATATCCAGTCCTTGATTACATTCACTCAAATTTATGTCTCCTGCTCAAATTCATTCATATAAATAATGTAGATATTTTGCTACATCCATTGATAATTTCTCAAAGGTCTGGGTGTATTTCCTAAAATCTAAAGATGAAGTGTTTAACCAGTTTGAAAAATTAAAATCATGGCAGAAAATTAAACTCATAAATAGATCAAGATGCTTAGAACAAATATACAATGGCTTGGATTTCTATAATAAACCATTTGATGAGTTCTATAAGAAAAAATATATGGTGAAGCATAGCACTATATGGAAGATATCATAACTAAATGGCATTGCAGAATTGATGAATCAATTATTTTTATCATGAGTTTGATGTATGAGATTAAATGTTAGGCTTCCAAAGGTGTTTTCTACGAAAGTAGTTAACATTGTTTGTTATCTAGTGAATCAATTTCTATTAATTGTATATGAATTTGAGACTCCTCAAGAGCTATCGTATCATAGTCTGTTGATTACTTTGGCTTGAAAATATTTGCTTATACTTATATGAACAAAGAATAATGAAATGCATATTTCTAGCACTTGCAAAAATGGTGAAAAGTTACCAAGTATGGTGTATAGAAACTTATCAGTCCCTTAAATTCATAATTAGCATAGATGTATCTTTAAAATGAGCCAAATGAAGGAGTTTGATAATCTTGCTAAAATAGACCACGATGCAAAACAAATAATGGAAAATAAGATTGTAACTTGAAAAAATAGTTTTTGAAAATTCTCCAACTCAATCCAATAATGTGTAAATTAGTGATTTTGTAGATGAGGATTATATTCCTAATGATTAGGTGGAAGAGCAACCTTATAATATGACTATAGGTAGAGAAATAAGTGAGATTAAAAAGCCCTTAAATTATTCCCTGATTGTATTAAAATATATTGTTGTTTATGTTTTGGTTATGTCAGAAATGTGGAATCTGATAAAACATATTCATATTGAGATGCATTGCAAAGCAATGAAACAACACAAAATGGCCATGAAGGAAGAGATGCAATCTCTTGAAAACAAAATATGGAAGTTGGTACCATTACAAAAAGGTGTTAGACCAATTTGGTACAAGTGGGTTTTAAAGAAGAAGAAATTTCTAATACTAAACTATCTAGGTTTAAGGCTCGAGTTGTGGCAAAAGGGATATTCACAAAAAAGGAAAATTTACTACCACAAAGGTATTTTCTCCCTTTGTCAAAACTATTCATGTTATTTTAGCTATAGTGTGTGTTTTGAAAATGGAGCATGAATAGCTTGATGTCTAACATGACTTTCTTGCACGAAAAGCTAAAAGAACAAATCTATATGTCATAACCGGAACATTCCTTGCTACTGGAAAATAAGAAGACCAAGTACGCTTGTTTGAAAAAAACAGTATATGGCTTGAAACAGTCATCCAATAGTGGTATAAAAAATTTGATTATCTAGCTTTAAAATTATAGTCAAGAGACATGGTGAGAATCTCAATTAATTTGATCCATGACTCTTATGTAACATTTGTCTAGTAATAGAACAATTATTTGTTTAGGAGTAAAATTGTTGACTTTTTATGTTGTTTCTTTACGACTAAGTGATAGAACATGGGAAAATGGAAATGATATTTGGATGATTGGTGGGCATGCAATTTATGTGAGATGTTCAAATAACTAAGTATAACCGTGAAAAATTATGCTCCAATTTTACTATGAAAGAATATCAGATAAATTCATTAACTGAAGTATGATATTTTTTACAGTTTATTTCCAAGGTATCTTAATCCTAGGCATGTTACCATTTACACCATTACAAATAGTACTTAAGTAAATGACTTGTATGAGCTAATTCTATCCCTAACATTAGTAAATTTATACTCCCTTTATCTTAAAAGTTTTGCTCCATTTGTTTTTAGCAATTAATTTATGATTTTTTATTTTCAACAATTTAATATATAAATAAAAAATCTTTGTATATGAATGATAATTCAAGATATTTAGTTTCTAAATATATTTTTTTGATTTTTTTTCCAACAAACAATAATATAAATAAAATTAAGTCAAAATACAATAAAAAACCAAATATATCAAAACTTTTGGAATGGAGGGAGTATTATCCATGGTTGTGTCATTAAAAAGATACTTTTCTAATAACATGGAGTTGACTGTTCAACATCTCAAGCAACATTATCGTCCTGGGTTTCAATCTTACACCTAAATAATATTATGGTTAAGTACTTTGTATGTATAGCGTAGTAATAACTTGTAAAATTTTCTAGTTGTGTAGTGAAAGGAGTGCACTCTTGATCCATTGTGAAGTTGGTACTATTGTATTTGAAACGGATAATATAAAAAAAAAACATTTAACACAATCAACATTAGGTTTTTTCATAAACTATCTCCAATTATTCAATTAGTATTTACATCATTAAATTTCTTTATACCTTTCGAGCGATTTTCATCAATGATCTAATAGATTACCTTTCACTTTTTAATTGCGTTCTTAGATCTAATTAATTACCTTTTACTTTTTTATTACATTCTTATTAGTTTCTATTTAATTCTATATCTTCACATATACAGTGGACTGTAATTCAGTAATACTAGTAGTGTTAGTATAATTAATGTGTCTTTACTGTACCATGAGTCATTGAAGACATTATTATCGCAACATTCTGGATTTGTTAATGCAATATAAGTATTATAGTTATCACATATATTTACATAACAAGCTTTCTTTTACAAACCTTATTATTTCATGTGTTTCAGCCTCCCATGATAAATGAGATGCCGGTATTATTAAGTCTCCACACATGTAATTATTTTACTAACCTTGTATGTTTTTTTAAATAAGATGATAATATGTCTACTTAAATTAACGAATAAATTTATTAGCAATATCAATATTATAAGTGTTGGTTTGGTAATAGTATCTTCCTTAATAATATTTATATAATATTCAAATATATAATATTCTGCTTCTCAAAAGTTAGTTGCTTTACTTTTGGGTAAATTACAAATGCCCTCCTGTGATTTAATCTAACCTACACTTTACCTATTTTATTTTAAAAAACCTATACTTTACCTCTACTAACTTTATCTGAAATCCTAAATTAAACTATCTAATAATCATGTTCAAGTAATTTCAAGATTTTTTATATTCTTTTCATAGCTAACTGACCTTAAAAAACTATTAATATACATTTAAAGGAAGAAAAATGAATCTACAGAAAAGAAAAATTAATAATTTAAAATATTTATTAACTATAAAAAAATATTGAAGAGACTAACATTACTAGAAGATGACTATCATATAGTTTAAATTACAGTTTCAGAAATTATAAAAGAACCAAGGTACAAAGTGTAGATTTTCAAAAGTAAAGAGGGCAAATGTAGATTAGGGTAAACCTCACGGGGCAATTGTAACTTTTTTTTTTTGTTTTTTACTTAAATCATGTCTTTATGGTATTATTTTCATATAAAAAAATTATATAACAAATTATAGATATTTTACTAACCTTATATGTTTTTGACATAAAATGATAATATGTCCACTTGAATTAACGGATAAATTTATTAGCAATATGAATACTATAATTGTTGGTTTCCCCAAATTAAAGTCAGTTGTTTAACCTTTTTGTTTTACGTTTTTTACTTAAACCATACCTTTATGCGAAAATCATAAATCAATTACGAAAGAATTTCTAGCTGTGCCTTCACATATAATATACAACATTTTCTCAACTATATACATAATTGCATTTTCTTTACCTCAAAAAGAATTAAAATTTCTTTTTCTCTCTTCTAGATTATTTCGAGTTGAGAACAAAACCCTTAATACCCAAATTGAGTCGGATCTGACTAATCCATTTAGGAAACAAACTCTCTCAAAGTGTATTTTATCATTCACAAAACTTTCCAACGCATTGTTCAAAGGAAGAGTTCTTCTCCATTACATATATAAAGCTCAGATGAAGTATAAACAATTTCTCTACACTTCATCATTATACCATGAACTTAACCTCCATAATGAACACACAATACAAATGACCAGCAAGGAGGGAGGAGAGGAGCCGGGGGGAAAAAGCTCGAAGCCTGAAACTACTATATATATGTCGCTCGCGTCCAGTCCACGTTAATTACCCGCAAAGCTCACCGTACAAATCGCCTCTCAGCCTCATCCGGAGGCGCAACCGACGGCGAAGGGATGATGACCGCCTCCCTCTGCGCATCGAGAATCCCCCCGATCCTCTCCTCGCTCACGCCGAAAGCCGTCGCCAGCTCGGGCCCCCTCAGCGCATGGAGCAGCGAGTTCGCCCCTGCCAGGAACTGCGGCCGGTTCCTGTGCGCCGACGTCGTGAATCCGAAGAACTCGAACGGCCCCGACCGCGACGCGATTTGGCAGAAAGCGAAGTACCTCGGCACCCAGAACACATCTCCTTCTATAACGTTCGCGTCCATTGCCAGGGTTCCGTTCGGGAAAACCACTTGTACCCTTCCTCTTCCGCTCAGAACAGTACCGTACTCCGTCGCCCTTGGGTTAACGTGCGGCGCCAACATCGACCCCTACAAAATTCAAAGATTTATCAACCAAGTCACCACATTTTGTTATATTGTTCACTATTAGTTCGACCAATTACCGCAGTGAGATTGACTAGGTAGACGCCCATGCCGGAGTGCTTCAGAGGGCTGTAATCAGAGCCATCGACAGCAATGCTCCATCCGTAATCATTCTTGAAGTCGGGTTTTCTTTTGTAGAGATTGTACGCTTCAGGAGTCTTCCTGAAGCCCTTGTTCGTTTCCTCCTTCCCCAAGACTAACTTCAAGAGTTTCTTCCACGGCCGTTCGACCGTCTGCTTTGCCTCTTCAAACGGTTGCTGCTGAAACTCCATCACTCTCTTCACGTGTTGGAGTCTGTCCTCCTCCTTCAGCCGTGAGAACTTCGCCCAGATACTTGGGGCTCGCGACTCAGTTGTGTATAAAATCGGACCCTCTTGCTGGCTGGTAAACAGATCCCTCAATTCTGAGGATGTAACCTGTCATTGATCAACATTCAACAGAATCAACATTACATACCAATATACCAATTTGGACAAAGTACTTCAGATTATACATTTTGCTTACATTGAAGGCAGTTGTGAGTGTCTCCATGTCAAAACCAGCAAGCACCGACGCTGGGTGGCCACCGCCAGCAATGAAGAATGACTGCAAACAGTACATTTAATCCAGTGATAAGTTCTCCGAAAACCTGGTCCAGAATAAATGTGGGGCTGGTATAAGATTTCAAAGAGAAACGCTATACTTACTTGGAAGGTGCCGATTCCTAAGCTCTCAGAGGTGTCGATGCTACAGATGATGTGAAGCCTCTGGCCCTCCTGTGTGTTGAGAATGTAGAAAGCAGAACCAGCAGGGATTCTGTAGATGTCACCGATTCTCAGTTTCCTCTCCACCAGGTCGTCCTTGTAGATGCGCCCAACTCTAGCCTCACCTGCAGCAGGGACAAGCCAGTCAGTGAGCAAGACAAGGCTGAGTTAGTTCTGTAATGAAACAGAAGGAATGTTGTATTTGGTGGTGCCTCTGCGGAGAAAGAGCAGCAAGCTGGAGTCGGAGTACTGAGGTACGAAGAGAGTCTTGGGCTCCATGGTGATGAAGCCAATGTGCAACGGCCGGTCGCTTATTCTTTCGGCGGTCATTCTCATCACGGTCATTTGTCCGGCTTCCGTCCGCACCACATGCTTGGATTCCTGCAACAGGAACCCCTTGCTTCCATATCTACTCGGCTCTTGTTCTTCTCCTCCTCCTTCCCCCCAGCTCCTCTCTCCTCCACGGCTTCTCTTTCCCTCTTCTTTGTAGCCAGCTACCCCATGGCTCAACGCGCACGTTGCTAGCAGCAGAAGCAGCAATACCGAATTTCTCATTTTGGGTTTCTGGATTTTGGTCGCTTGATTGATCGATTCTTTTTCACAGGGCAGGTTGGATTTAAGTAGAAGAAGAGAGGAGACACGAGGCGCTCATGCACTGTTCTGGGGTTTAGCTGTCACGGCTTCGCCTAGACACAGGCACAGATTTGTAAAGTTTTGACATATTTCCTCCGTTCCTTTCTTTATTAGTGTTACACGTACTTGTTTAAATCTTTATCTGATACGAAGTCCCAAACCTTTAGTTGCCGTTACAAATAGGTCCGCAATCTTTATGTTATTACAAATTAGTCGCAAGCTTTTACCATTGTTACAAATTATGATATCAATTTCTCGTTTTAGATAAGATTGGCTTAGTACAGAAACATATTTTACAGAGAAAAAGGACTGATAGTTTAAATAGTAAGTACAAAAACATATTTTACAGAGAAAAATGACTGATAGTTTAAATAGTACATTAACTTTAAAAAAAATTGTGGCACTACTTAAATTCATTAAAAGACAATTAGTGAACAGTTTGAGTTCACTTACTCTACTAACTATTTGATATCAACTTTTCGTATTCTAATTTAAAATTTTTAGTAATTGTCTTTTGATAAATTTATATCATGTCATAATTTTTTAACAGTTAGTCAACCATTTAAGTTATCAGTTTTCCTATTTGTAAATTAGATTTTTGTATTTGCCTGATAAGGGTGAGCATGAGTCAGGTTTTTTATAAAATTGAACTAACCCAAAATTAGTCATGGTTCCAGATGAGGGCAGAGTCAGGATCTCAGATTGAGGAGGTGAGATTTAGAAAATTTTAATATAAAATTTAATATATGAAATTTATTGAAATTAATAATACAAAAAAAAAATTAAAAGTGAGTCACCAAATTAAGTGGTTGGCAATTTGGAAAATGGAAAAGTTACAATTGCAAGTTTCAACTTGCGAAAATTATTCTGGCAGCACTGACACTATTTTTTGCCGAGATGCAATAGTAAGGATTCTATGCTGTTTGGATAAAAAAATTCATATCAAATCCGCTAGATAAAACTGATAAACATACAAGTCAAAGAATCACAAAATAGGGGAAAATTATCACCCCCTAAGGTATAGGTTAACCTGTACTTATGTTTTCCTTGTTTCAAATGCCTACACTTAGCTTTTCTGAAGGTTAATTCCGTTATTCACCATTACTATAAAAAAGATAAAACACATGATTTTGCCCTCATAGCCTTCATTCATAGAAACTTTAACCCTCAACTTGAAAAAACAAAAACCATAGATAAAAAATGAAATATAAAACATCGAAAGAACAAGAACTCAAATCCAAATCATGGAAAAATTAAACTAAGCCCAAATTAATCCTAGAAACAAGCATTACTAGTAAATTTGTCTTCTTTCAAAGTGATGCGCCTTGTGTGTGAGGCCTTGAACATTTTGGAACTCTTCAACATGGCAGGGGATTGTAATTGACCATTGTTGTTTTCAAGATGGCAAAATGAACAAAGATCTGATCAATTTTGCTCGTCTTTGAAATTGGTGCCTTTTTTCAGTAGTTCTCTAAATTTCTGGGTTTTAGATGTGAATAGATTGAAGAGGGAGAAACTAACTACGACATTTTTTGTTAATTGAGTTTCTTTCAAATCTTAGAGAGAAAGAGATATTGGTTAGGCTTGGGGTCAACCCATCAACAACCGCATGGATGAAGAGGCAGTGTTGCAGTCAATGAAGAAGGTGCAGGAGGTGAATGGGGAGGGGATGGGATGGGAGGAGGCAAAGTTAAGTTGGGGGGCAAAATTTCTAAAGAAGAAGAATAGGAGGGTAAAACAAACATTTTCTCTTTTCTTTAGTAACGGTCAATGACGGTGTTAACTTGGCAAAGGGTAAGTATAGATATTTGAAACAGCAAGGATAAAACTATAAGTTCGACCAAATCTCAGGAAAATTTTTGTAAGTTTCCTAAAAAAAAAAAAGCTACCTAATGCTTTTCAACTCTTTGTTGTTGCAAGTTATTATTTTTCTCATTGTTTTTTGTGATCTATTTATCTCGATTTCATACACCCTAAAAATTTTCATCAGCTTAAGCCATTGATATATTTCCAACTGTTAAGGCCGTTGGTATTTTCCGTCAACCTGAGCCATTAGAAAATTTTCAACGGTTAAAGCTGTTGAAAAACTGTTCAACCATTAGAAATAATTCTATGAGGTTTAGTTGTTGGAAATTTACAATAGCTCACATTCCAATGGCTAGTTGTTGGTAATACCAACAATTAACTTTTGAGTTATTGGAAAAAAAATTTTCCAACGCTTGATTTGCTAATACGCCAATTTCCAATGGCTTCACATTGAAAAATTGATTTTTTTTCAACTTGAAACCATTGGAAAAGGATATTGGAAATTAACATTTTTTTAGTAGAGCCTCCCCTCTGATGCTCAAATACTTTAATTGTATGTGTTGAGAAATCAACTGAAAAAGGAACTAGAATTGGAGATTCTTGGCCTTATAGAGATAATTAATTATTTCCTCAAGTTATATGTGTTGTAGGAAATGTCAAAAAAAAAAAAAAAATAGAGAGGAAGACAAACGTTTCGGGTTAACTAGAAATACTAGTTTCTAGTCACTTGTAATGAACCTGTCTGCCATGCCTAAGTTGAATGAATCATCGGTCTTAAGGCACGTTTGTATGGCTTCACACTAAAACCAGAACCTTTAGTCATATGTACCTAGCCTGAGAACAACCCATAAAGTTAAACTTACATTCTCACTCTTCTTTCTTGATCCCGTCTTTGTCTCTAATAAACCATCCAAGCCTCCTAAACTCATTGTAAGACAATCTCTTTGCTCTGAATTTTTTCCTTGTCCCCTTTCTTGATGTTTGACCATTGCTTATTCAAAGTATGAATCTAGGCAATCTTGATTTGGACTCAGTGGAGCATGGCAAAGCTAGAGAAGAGCTCTTACATGGGGTTGGTATGGGTCATGTGGAAGTGGTTTTGGAGAAGGGGGTAATTCAGCTAGCCAAAAGTGGGGATGGTGGCAGACCGAAGGAGGATGTAGGAAAGATTAGTGGAAACGAGGAGGGTGGCTTGGGTACAATTTGGGATGGGTTTAGGGGTGTTCGCGGTGCGGTTTTGACCGGTTTCACTCTAAATCCAAACCGCACATCATATATGTGACCGGTTTACATATTATAAAACCAAATCGCACCGTTTACCATAAACTCTGATTGAAAACCAAACCGCATAAAATGCGATTCGGTGCGGTTCGGTTTGACCGGTTTATCTTTTCTATCCTGTAAAATAATTTAAGCTACTTCACAACACTTGTTTTAATGTTAATACGTTATTCTAAAACTAAATAATTTTATAAAACATCAACAATTCCGTACTTTAGAACATTACAAACACAAGATAGCCTGATTTGTTTACTTTTACCCAAATCTGTTCAATTCATTTCATTTGATCAATTGACTCTTCTTTTCTCCGCATATATTGTTTCCGTCTTACAATTGAGAAAGGGTATGAGCATGAAAATGGGAAGAGCATAGACAAGTGGCATAGCTCATTGCCAAATCATTGTGCTAGACTCAGATTTGATCAGCTCAAAAAATGTTCAAGTGACACCAGTCAAAAACACAGATCAAGCAAACAGTGATCAAACAACATCAATCAAAATAAATTGAGCAACCTTAAGTTGTTTCTAGAAGAGTTAATTCAAATACCCCAAAACGTCCAAACAAAATCAATTATTTTCATGAAATGGGTACTTAATAGGACGAACCTTGAGAAAAGCTTCCACTTTGCAGCCGTTACAAAAGGAAGAGAAGAGAGGCCGAAACCCGAAAGATATAAGGCTGCGACTTACGACTACGAGTGTCGACGCCTCCACGCGAGATTGAAAGAAGAAAGGTCAGACTGAGAGGGGTTGTGACTTGAGTGTAAAAAAGTGAAAGGATGAAAAAGTAGACGTGAGACTAAGACAAAGTAGATGAATGTCAAGGGCATGCAATGCGGACGTGGGGCATGCGGCAGAGGCGTGGAGGGCTTGGAGGCTGAGATTCTGAGAATGCGAGAATGGAACTATGGAAGGGTAGCTGGGCAGATCGTGTGGCAACAGTCAATACTTAACAGGGGAGGCCCAGACCTAATATAACTAAGTTGAACTTAGGCTTAAACTAGAAAAGGGGATGGACTAATGGGCTTAAAGTTTCTACCAAGTTATTAAAGGTGCGGGTTCGATCCAGTTTTACCGGGTTTCAAAATTAAAACCCGAACCACACCGCATATAAATCAGTTTTTAGTTTTTAAAACCCAAACCGCACCATAACCCGCATAAACCCGTATAATCAACGGGTTTATTTGGTTCGATTTGTGCAGTTTTACGGATTGAACGGATTGGATGAACATGGATTGGGTATAATGCCGCCTCACTCTAGGACTTTTTCTATCTTTCCCCAAGTCACATAACGAAAAAGGCAAATAGAGCTTGTGTCAAACACATCTAAGTGTAGGTTCTTGATATATAGGGGTAGCTGTAGGTTAAGCAAATCATACGAGGTTTTTGAAAATTTCCGAGAAGTATTTTCAAAAGTTGCGACCTTAAAGCTTTAAAAGGTTCCTGTATTAACATGAGATACGAGTAATAAAAAAATGATCAAGTACTTGAAAAACAATGATATAATTACATAAGAAAATATTCCTACGTGAATTACTCCCTCCATCCGCATTGACTAAAACGTTTGACCTGCCCCAAATTTTTTAGGCGAGTAACAATTTTTTATTTTTTTGACATTTTTGCCCTTTCATCTAATTCTCTTTCGATGCTGTCTGTAAGAGCAGGAGGCAAACAAATCTTTGATTTTGCAATGTCCGGCGGCAATGACGGCGTCCTCTCCGGCACCAATCTCCAAATTGGGATCGTCGTCCTTATGAATCGAAGGAGAACAAAGGAGAGGAATGATTCTAGCAGCGCCCTCGATCGTGTTCGACTGTTGTCGAATCTCCGCCATCTAGTCGCCGTTTGATCGTCTTCCACCGCCGTCGAATCTCCTTTAGATCTACGTCATCAAATCGCCATTGAATTGCCTTCGATCTCCACTATCGAATCATCTCCGATCATCTTCAATCTCCTTCGAATCTCCACCATCGAATTGTCATCAGATCGTCTCCGACAGCCGTCAGATCTCCATGTAATATCTTTAGAATTTGCTGGTTACATTGAACATTGACTAATCTGGATCTAGCCACATCAAATGTCATTTTAGGGAGAAGTTCTCCCAAAGTTTGTTTCTTTACTCATAAGACTCGAGCCTAAGACCTACTTAAGAGATGGGGAGGTTTTTCTAATCAACCATTTTTATATTTCAAAATGTTTGTCACTTTTACTTATTTATTCAATTCCTTATAAATTTTGTCATTTCCCATTAACTCGTATATGTGAAGGTGTTCTGAAGCGAGGGAGAAGATAGATGAAAATTTGAACTAGATTTCAAACTTTCAAATTGATCAAAATTTACATAGGTTTATTAGTATAGTTTTCAATTTTTTTTATCTTAAATTAGTGTGGTTTTGTCTAAATTTTCAAAATGATCCTAGGGGCTTGGTTTCAAGGACTCTCAAAATTCTTGGAGAGTAAGGGCTAATTCATTTTAATTTAAGTCAATTTAATTCAAAATAACCTATTTTTATGTTTATATTTTTTTTACTTGAAATCAATTTTATTTGAAAGTTAATATTATTTAGGTAAAATAATCCATTGATTGTAAAATTTTTATAATACTATTAATTTTTTATGAATTTTTCTTTTTTAAACATTAAAAAATAAAATTTCATAGAAATTTAATAACATGATAAAAATTTTGTTTCAAATGGATTATTATATCTACATAATATTGACTTTCAAATGAAATTGGTTCTAGGTGAAAAAAATATAAAACCATTTTAGATTAAATTGACTTATGTTAAAACGAATTGGGCGTAAGAATATAGTAGAGTAATGATTCACACTTTTTTAAAACATATAAACAGTTGAGAATTAATGGTGGGAAAAACATTCAAACAATATTGTATTTGGTTGTCCGCAGTATGTAGTCCAGTTGATAGCGTGCTCGGACATCCACCTCCTTTAACAACGTTCAAGTCGTGCCAGGTGTATTGTGCACCATTGTCTACCAATTTACAGCTTGACACCCTTCAGGTTTCAATAAGCAGCCAAATTTCCCACAAACTTTTTTTAGCTTTTCTCTAATATCCTCTATACATCATACATACTTTTTGAATATCAAACAAAAAAATATATCGTATTTGGTTAGATTAAGCAAAATAATTTATTAAGTTGTCATTTTTCAAATAGATAAGCCATTTATAATTTTTGGAAAGCTGCAACTCCACAAATACGAACATAAAGTTGCAGAAAACTTTAGATGTAACATACCTTTAGGAGAATAATTTTGGAGAATAAGAATTCAAGAAGTCGTTTTCCTAACTAACTAAACATGATATTGTTTGAATTCTTTTTGCACTGTTGATACTCAGCCATTTTTATGCTTAAAAAGTTGTAAATTGCTACTTTCTCAAATATTACTTTTCTACATATTTAGCTTTAATTCTTTTATGATTAATTTGAATTAAGTGGAAATGACTAATTTTATTTTTTTACCTGTTTTTTTTTCTAAAACTAATTTTATCTAAATATTAATATTATATATGTATAATAATCACTTACTAACATTTTTACAATATCATTAAATTTATATAATTTTTTTTACTTACTCACCCTAAAAAAAAAAATCAATTATATTTAAAAATATTATTCAATAAATGATTATATTTGTATAGTATTGCCATTTCAAATGACATTGGTTACACATAATGATACAAAAATTTCAGCTTAATCCATATTAATCTTAAACGAATTGAAACAAATTCAAAAAATTTTAAGGATCTTTGAAACAAAAAATTTCCAAAAATAATTGTATTATTAGTCCAGAGTATTTTTAAAAAAATTGTAGCGTTAATTTTCTCTTTAAATGTCCTAATCTCCAAGCCAATTATGAAACCACCAAATACTAATATACTATTGCCACTCATATACGTTCACTTATGTGAGTATGTGGAATATGGTATATCAATTTTCATGTAATGTCAGAATACCTTGCAATATACCGTGTTTATCGTAAGTGTACCGTTTACAACTAATTTTTAATGTGCTTTTATCAACTTACCAGCATATATAATGGTATACTGCAAGTTAATTTTTTTCATTTTAAATTAATGTACCACATGCATAGATTTATAAAATAACACAACATAATTAATAGACATATATAAAATGAAAAATATAATTACTACATAATTCTTTTTCTTTCATTTTAATTTTCATTGTTTCAATTTACATAAAAAAAAGTAACTACACCCTAAGGTGGTGCGTCTCTTTCATCTCTAAATTATACTTTCTTCTTTTTCAGTTTAATTTGTTTTAGTTTATTAATTTTTTTCTAAATAATATTCCATCTGTTTTCCATTAATTGACATTTTTATCTTTTTTTACTGAAGTTTAACTTGGACATATTCATATTAATATATATTGAAAAAAATTCTTAAAAATGATATTTAGAAACTATAATATTTAAAGTTTCATTTTTCATATAAAATATTCACATTTTTATAATAAATTTTGAAAGAAATAAAATTATAAATTAATTACTTTGAATAGTAAAAGAGTCAGTATTTGTGAAATGGATAGAGTATTTATTTTTTTTCTATATATCTCTTTTTTGTGTTTTTGTATAAAAACATCATCTTTCATATATATTTGATTTACATTAGAAAAATTATGATAAAAATAATTAAAATATACATAAAATATACAAACACTATATTTGATGTTTTTTATCCTAAAATAATATTATATATTTTTTTTTATAAAAATGATAACAATGTGATGCAATATACTCATAATATGCTGTACACCTAAGGTATTGAATACCTCGCTGCGACTAGAAATGAGAGAGGGAGAGAGTTTCTTTCCCACTTTTCTTGAACTATACCTCTCTGGTCAGGTTAGGACTCTCACTTCACACACTCTTTTTTCCTTTTTCTTCCTCCATACGATACAGCTCACTGCTGCTCATTTCTTTTGCTTCACAGTTAAGCAAGATTAGTTTACTTAGCTACCAGAGCTTGAAGATCAAAATGGGACTATACATGTAATTTAACCTGGAAATTGTTCTGCTCTGCCTCTGCAACTGCAAGCTAATCGCAGAGCTGCACGTCTTGCTTGCCCTTTAACCGCGGCGTTCTCAACGGCCATTTTTCAATTTTTGAACGTGAAGCAACAAAAGCGGGCTCACCCAGCCAGCCAGCCCCCGACATGAGCGAGTCAACCGGCCCCGTCAATGAAAATTCGCCACCCTCTTCCCCACCCGAGATCCCGATCGAGATCATCAGCGAGGAAGAGATGGCTCTCATTGAAGCGGCCCTTGCAGCAGCAACAACTAGCTCCTGTCTTGCCTCCTCCTCAATCCCCTCCCTTCCTTCCATGTCTCGGTCGATTATGTCTTCCGCTCAGCTGCAGAACAGAGCCCGGTCGATTCAGTCGATTACTAACTTGTCTAAGAGGATTATCGATGGCTCCGGCGATCCAGATGTCGAGGATTTGGGCAATATGAGGAGTGGCCAGAAGAGGAAAACATTGCAGGACTCGTTTTTGCATCGGTTCAGGAGATACAGGGGCTTGGCGGTGACAGACCTTACTTCCACGGTATGGAAGTTTCTTCTTTTGCTGAAGCTTTTGCGAGCTGGATTTTGGTCTGCTTGAAATTCATGTTTGAAATTGAATGTTGCCTTCCGGGGCTCAGAGAAGTTCTGTTTAATGGAGACACCCTTTGTTTAGTTTCTAGTTCCTTGGCCCATTCCCCATATGATCTGGCAAAAGAAATTAACTGAAATGGTGATTGAATTGGAATCTTGTTTTGTTTTAAACCTCTAGCAGTCATGTGGCACAGGAACTAGTGGTTCGTGGATAACAGAACTTTGGGAAAGAATAGTGCTTGTTAGTTTTGAAGTTCGATTCTGTCTTATGAATGCAGTATCAATCATTTGTTAGCCTGTTCTAGTTCATTTGGTTCTTTAATTATTTCCGGCAGTTGTATTCGGAGTCTTTGTTAATAAAGGATTGGTTTTGTTTATGTGGACCGGTCAAGTCCATGGGATTTTTTCATTTTGGGAGAAAAGTGTTGAAGGCTGAAAAGCAGATGGTGGATGGCCGCTTGGTGTCCGTAAGCTTGAAGAGGCAGAGATTGGCCGAGGTGATAGACTGATACCTTCTAGGCTATTGGTCAGTTGCAAGCCCGGTACATGAGCAGGGTTGTTATAGGTCGATGGCCAAGGAAAAGTTGGTTGTTCTATGAGCACAAACTAGTGGGTTTTAGTTTGATAAGAACATGTATCTAGTTAAGAGGGAAGCAGTGCAAATCGCCACAAAGCTAGTTATGCTGTGTCGGGAAGTGTTGGAGAAGTATTAAAAGAGAACATTTTATTAAAGCATATAGAGAAAGATACATGGTCTTGTTTCATGTTGTAACGGTACAACCTAGTAACAGAACATGAATATAGTAACTATCTTCACTTTTCTATACAAGTGTAGAAAACCTATGAGAATGATGGTTTTGGAATTTCATCTTATTATTGCCTCACAAAAGCCCTGCCTTGGGAAGTCATCTAACCTAAAAAAGTGCCAACATTGCTTTTGCATGTATTTATAGCACCAGTGTGGCTTTTAAATGTTAATTGACACTGAGAAATCGAGGTGCAATATGATGGTGATTATGATGATATAGAGAAAAATACAGCTAACAGGGCTTAACAGGGGAATAGGGGATCTATAGTTTTCCTGGTTCATAGAGTGAAAAGAAACTTCCAATTGCTTAATGTTTAGTTCTGGAAACAGGAATGGTGTGAAAAGCAAATGGAATTCAAGCTCTTATTCGGGAGGAAACCATTGACTGAAGCTATGAAAGCTGGCCAGGATCGCCATTTGAAATTGGAGGAGGAGGTACACTTTAAGCTTTCAGAATTTTAGAAATTTCTTTGTGCAGTTGTTCTTTTAACAAATTTCCTTGTTATTTTATTTGCGTTTCAGCAGCATGTCGACATCTTATCTGACTTATGTGCTTCCTAGTTTCAGTAATGAAACATTCCTGGTGCTGATGTTGGCAGGTTGTGAAAAAAGTCAAAGTTCAAGTTGAAGAAAGATGGGTCATAAAGTTGATGAATTCCATAATCTGTGCAAAGCAATTACTTTCAGAGGGATTAACTCGTGAACTCTATATGTAAGTTGTCCTAGAACCAGCTTGTTGCTTCCAACGCTCAAGTTCTCAATTACCAAGTGGCAGGGAGCTATGCCATTTCTATGCAATAGCTACTGACCTTTTCACATCCGATCACTAACTCATATTTTTAGCAGATCAAAAACAATTGCCTTGAACTTGCTCAGATTTAATTCTTCCCTTCCTGCTAAGTACTACTATTTTGTTTTGAGAAAGTGATCCTCTGCCAGCATTGTCCAAAACTAGGAGTAGAAAAAAATTGTAGACAAGTATTTAAATCAGATATCAAGCAGAAAACAGGGGTTTCTGGATAAAAAGTATGACATCTTAGTATTTTCTACTTTTAAATTCATAACTGGTGAACTGTATCTAAGTGTCAGCCTTTTGAAAAGAATCAATTCTGTTCACCCTAATTATTTCTTATTGTTGTGTAACTAGGCTATAAATTGGTAGTTTAATTTCCTTTGTAATGGAAAAATACTTCCTCATTACATCAGAATTGGCATGGTCGATGAGGTTTGGATGTTAGGAGTCATTGATGAAATCCAGATGCTTGGAGAAGAAACCCAAAGATGGTCAATGTTAGTAGACACAAAGACTCGTGTCCGAGAATCAATACCTTCTGAAGCACAAAAGAGAAATGGCATGTAAGCTTGCCTTAGTTCAACAGACATACTGAATAAGTTCAAGAGTTGCCTTATGTTATTTTACTTGGTCTTTCTATTTTGCTGCATAAAATATCTCACTGCTCCGTTAATGGTGCCATTGTTATTCTGGCAGGTTCCAACTTATGTGCTACAAGTATTTGTGGGACAAATTAGTAGCCAGTAGCTTCCCTTCCAAAGAATTTTTTGAGTTCTTTTCATTGAATCCTTATCATATGTTGCCTAAAGAAATTAGAGAGATGACCACAACGCATGGATTTCCGGCCGAGGTATATGTTTATTTTAGCTTTTTGTTTTTGTTTTTGTTTTTCTCTTTCAAAAGTTGGCTTACTTCTCCGTCTCCCTGTAAGGCTGCAACTGCAACTATGTGTACAGGTTTTCTCGTTTGACATTGAAGTGATTCTGCAAGATGTTCTCCCTCTCCTTGATTTACTGAATTGATTTTCTTGTTCAATTTTCTTGTTCCGTTACTTATCTGGGAAACACATGTTGCCAGATAGTAGTTGGTTCAAGTTTCTCATGCGGCCTTTTTCTGTCCTATATATTATTTGGCTATACAGACCCTTGAGGACATTGTAAGGCATTATCAGAACACATGTAGCATGCTCCCCCCTGCTCAGGAACAACTCTTACTGAGGTGAGTAAAAAGAATATCTCAAACACTCTTGATACAATGCTTCCCCTTGATGTCTAAAGCTTAAGGGCTAGTTGTTAAATTGATTGCTAAGGACATATGACTACCGGGTTGTAGAATGCTTCCAAATCTATCAGGAGCAGTGTTACGTGAATTTTTTCTCGTTGATAATTTAGAGTAGTTAATGGATAGAAGAGTATAATTGAGGACTTAGCAATCCGTTTTCCATTCTCTGGAATAGGTATGAATCACAAAGAGATCACTCGGTGATTAGTGAAGTAAAATTTGCATATGACCACAATTGGGTCACAGAGCAAATTCAAGCTTGTCTAGAATTCTGGTTGGGTATGCGAGAAGCCAATGTTGTATCAGAGGATGAGCGGTGGAAGTGCCAGTGTTGTCAGTTTGCTTCCGTTTGCCCTGTACAACCCAATCTTTATAGTAAAGTAGACTCAAGGGGATCAACAGACTCACCAGTACCCCAAGCTTTTGCAAAATGAAAAAGCTGAGGGCATTTTTCTGGGATGGAGTAGACGGAAATTCGACAGCCAGGTGAAAGTGTGGATGAACCTTAGAACTTGTGCATAACAACCACAACCACAACCAAAATCTTAACAACTAGGTAAGCATTTATTAATCATGGAATGGCCACAAATGATCACAAATTGCTGAAACACCTTTAGCTTCCTGCAAAGAAGCAGAAGTTTTACAAACTCCTTTGTGGATTGTTTCCTGACTGCAGCAGATTGCTGCATGTTTATTGTTGCTGTCATGTAACACTACACAGTTGTATGTCTTGAATTGTCTGATTTATTGCAATGGAAATCATTAGTTTCTTCCATGTTTAATAACCTTACCCATAATGCTTGTTCTCCTCTTTCTCCTTTCACCTTTTAAAGGGCAGCCTAAATATGTGAGAAAGCTCAAACGAGAGATGTAAAATTTGCAAAATAGTGTCAATCAAATTATCCCTTACCGATAGGATTGCTATTGAGACTAAAACACACATACGCATAGTGAATAAGAAATGAAATGCTTTTTTGTTGCAAGTTGGATTAACCAAAGGCAAGGCATTATCCCAGTCCCATGACAGAAAAGGATTAGAAATCACAGTAGACAACACACAGGCATTTAAATGTGATCTGCTTGCAGTTTGAGATATCACTGTAGCATTTCATAGAACCAGAAAACAAGCAAAATGGTGTATTATCAATGGGAAAGTGTTACAAGTAGCGCAAACGATGCAAAAGAGGAAAAGCTTGACCAGCTAATAGAATGAATCAAGCTGTTTTATTTTGCTTCCCTTTCCACTTATCAAAATAAAACTGGAGTATATACATTTTTTTTACTTTCTAACTGATAAAAGGTACGTATAGACTCAATATTTACCAGTGGTACAAACAGATTCAGTGAGACTCACCGGATCCTCAACTTCTCTGTTGTTGGATGAGCTTCTTCTAATTTGCCAATGCTCTCCTGTTCCTGCACTTCTATATCACTACCTGGAATTTCTTCTACTAAAGGACTATCGTTTAGGGGCCCTTGTGGAGTTCCAAAAAGTGTTGTGAATATCTGTCTGTGGCATTCGTCACAAAAGTAATAGCATGTGAAGTGGCCTTCATATGGAAGTTTATGTATGGCAGCCCCTGGAAGAACTCGGTGCACAAAATCAGTCATGGAGGGTGGGACCACTTTATCGTCCATACCCTAAAAGGGGATAAAAGAGAACAAGAGAGAAAAGGTGAAATGTAAAGATGGGAACTTTAGATAATTTAATCTTCCGGATTTGAACCTAATTAGTAGAACACAGTATGCTGCTGTTTTCTGAGGATCAAACTTATCAGTCATCAGTAGCTAGTAGGAAATTTGTATGTTGCTCATTGTTGTTGATTTATCCAGAACAGATGCAGTTTTCAACTAAATTTACCATTTCAACAAAAGTTATCAGCATGACCAAACAGAGGAAAGCAGCAACCTTTTTGCTAGACTAGATTCGGTATTTTCTTTCATTATCATGTTTGATATTTTTCCCGCAATCCACACTACACAATTTCAAGGATAGTGACAAATGAAAAACAGGTCTCCTCTTGTAAATGCAGAACAATTCTTCCAACCAAACTGCTTAAATTCATAATGTCACAAAAACATGAAATAAAATACCAGCAGTATTTCTAGTGCCTAAGGTATGTGATAAAGGAACAAAAAGTCACTAACCTGCCAAACATGTATTGGACCCAGGAAGCCAGTAGTTTGTTCTCGAAATCCACTAAGCAAAGACTTGATCAAATTAAATACACCTTTCCCTCTCTGTTTCTTTTGCAATTTAAGTTCTGCAACGCTGAATCCCCAGTTGGAGACCTGCAGCACAGCTTCTTCAGTAAAAGGTTTAACATTTCCCTGTCTGATTGATTCTTCAACATCTCTTTGCCAGTACTCTTCATAGACAGGGTCTTCTATCAAAGCCTTATCCTGGAAAGATAACAATTGATTTCAGTGAGTCAGGTGAAGGTAAAGTGAAAATCTTGTGGGGGAAATAAACTGGGTTGTAATTCTTCTTAACAACCATGCTAAAGCTACTACTCACTCTTTTCCCCAGTGACAGAGACAGCCATTTGTCAATCTGACCATGCTTTCCAGAAAGGAAGCTTCTCCGATAGAAGTAGGAAAGAAGATTAGGAAACCTTCTAGCTAAAAAGTACATAAATTTCCTTGTGCGAGACCATTTCTGCCACATTTTGTTTTTCTCCTCCTTAGTCATCAATGAATCATATGGATTGACAAATGGAGCAAACATAGCAGCACCTGCAAATTGGTTATTGTGAATAAATGGTCAATTCAATGTAACATACTGTCATAATGCATGAGGAATGTTTTGTAAAGCACAAATCACATTCATCATAAAAAATGTTCTATAGCAAAAATAAATAAAGTATATCTTCACTCGTATTTTTCCATGTTACCCTTTCTTGAACATTCAAATAGTGACAAGTACATCCAGGCATTTGAAATGCTCTTAGCATTTTACAATTATCAACGGTCCAGTTTGATGCACTGAGGTGGAGCCCAAAATTTCGACCTTATACAAGCGTAACATCAACCCATACTCTTTTGATGAAATATTATGGTCCGAGTAATATGCTAAAGGTGGACAAAACAAGTATTAATAATGATATCAGACAATTAACTAGATTCCACCACCTCACAAAGTTACATGCATCACGGGCATTAGTTCATTGTAAAAATTTATAACTACATCCCAACCTGTGATATACAATAGATGGAATGTTTCCTAAGCCCTGGGAAACTAGAAATCGAAACCTATATGTTTATGTGGGAAGCAAGAAATTGGAAATTGTTCATTCATTTACATAAATGGCAAGAAATTGGAAATTGTTCATTCATTTACATAAATGGCAAGTGTTGTCAAATCAGCAAAAAACAAGAGGATATCATAATAGTAAATATTTGGTTCTTAGGTTTTGGCTGGAAAACCAAAGGTAATGCAAAAGGACTCTAAGCATGTATATACAAAATGTTATAGGTTTGTGTGATTATCACAAAATGGGAAGAGCACAACACCTGCCAGTCTATCAGGAATGTGTCTAATAGCAGCCCAGGCATGCAAGGCACCACTCGAGTACCCAATCACCCAAAACTTGCCATTAACACTAAGGGCATTTGCCAAAAACAACATGTCGAATGCTGATGTCGTAAGGTCCCGACTGGGATGAGGGTCACTCTCACCAAAACCTGGGAGATCATATGTTAACAAGCGAATGCCAAATTCTTCCAACAGTGAAACCTGAAGTCCTGGTATCCCTAATGTTGGAAATGTCACAAGAAAAATAAGAATGAAGCACAGAGTATATGGGAACCATCAAGCATACAATCATGTGTCTTACCTGATAATCTTGAAGAAAGAAATGAATGTGGTGCAACCAATGAATATCTAGCTTTATCAGGTGAAACGCCTTGTTCCCTATATGCCATGTATCTACCATCAGGTAGCAAGATGCGATTAGCGCTAGGAGGATGTATGTACACTTTCTTTGTAGCGGACACTGCAGTATTGTGTTCCATACTTACACTCAAGACTGCAGATAGAGTTTTCCTTCAGTCGATATCCATGAAATACATGGAACAAATTACTAAATATCAATTTTTACTTTCTTTTTTTTTTCCTTTTTTAATCTCTAACCAAATGCAGAACTACCATACATGGAAACTGGGTAAAATTCAGAAAACAGCTAAGTAGAAGGCTATGGATGAGAACTAAAAGTAAATATAAGAGGAGCAACAGTATACCGATCCAGTCATACTTTCCGAGCAAGTTTACTGCTTGAAATGCTAACCAATATAAAGATCACCTAGAAATGCCAAATCAGAGTCTAGTATGTAGACAAGATAGTAACTTCATGAATCCCAAAACTATATTATCCATTCACATGAACAGAACTGTGCTGGAAAACAGAGTTGCAACAAGTAATCGGAGAAATACCAGCAAAAGCGAGAAGGAAGACGAGGAAGAAGATGGACCAAACATGGAGCGGATCCTTGTCCTCGGGCACTAAGAACTCGTTGAAAAGCTTCAATCTCCCACACAACTTCCCATAAGGCCCTCTCATTCTCTTGGCCAAAAACGAATCTTTCCCAAAATTCCTAGCTACAAAGGAATCATCTGCGCCAAGGCTCTGCTTCACAATATCTCTGCACCCTTTCCCCAGTTCCACGCTCATCTCCGCCGCGCCCACTACGAACTCCCTCACTACATCTCTCCAACTGTGCGGCGGCAGAGGCGGAGGCGGAGGCGCCGCTCCACCGCCGCGGTAGTCCTCCTGATCACCCTCCATGAATAAGATCTGTATTGGTGAAGAAAATGGGGGAGATGAGAAGTGGGAGGCTGGTAAGAGGGGTGTGGAAGCTTGGAGGCCTGTCTGGTGGGATGTTGCGATCTATGCATGTGGAGAGACCCAGAAAAGTTCGAAAGAGAAAGGTGGGAAATTTCTGGTGATGTTAAAAAGAATGGCGACCTTTTAAGACCTTTTAGTTGTCAGCAACTAGGAATATTTTATTTTTTCGATTATATAAATAGAATAATGGCCAAACTATACATTTGACCCCTGAACTTTTATAACTCGAGTGAATTAATCTATAACTCACTACTCCCTAAATACTAGCCCCTGAACTTTGTAAAAGTTCACGAGTTAATCCACAATGTACTGTACAGCCCCTTCACTTTTTTTTTTTAAACCCAAACAACCATAACTATCAAATCTACCAAAAACACTATCATCCTCAATGTACCAATGGTCCCAAAAAATAACAAGCTCCGATGCTGTCTCGACGAATGAAAAGGGCCGATTACATCCTCCAATCCCTCTATCAATTCCCCTGACTCATCAAGTTTCAAATTCCTGTTGTATTTGTCGTTAATTTTGTCCCAAATGTTGTAGGTAATAGCGAGAACATTGTAGCCATCTCCGATTTGTAGTCATCGTCACTGTCGAGTTCTCTTCAATTTGCTATCCTCCAATCACCGTCACCATCTCTAATTCACCGTTCTCTAATCACTGATTTGTCATCCTTTAATCTCCAATTTCACCACTGATTTCACCATCGCATCGTCTTCTCTCTGATTCGCCATCCTCCAATCATCATCTTCGATTCACTGTTCTCCAATCACTGATTCGTAATCGAAAAACAATATACGTAACCGGAGAAGACGAGAGAGGAAGCGAAATATACGCTAACCCTGAACTTTTCATTTCTATGGCGACATTCTAAATGGTGGGCAACAACTAGATAGGGAGGATCGGGATGAGGCACCGAGATTGAATGAAGGAGGGGCAATCTTTAGGGATAGCGACAAATGGGTAATGGGATTGAGAGTACGAGCTATAGGATGGGTGGTGAAGCACATAGGTGTCGAAAATCAGATGACTCCAGCTTCAGGCGCGCGATGTTCCTCCTTAACCTCAGAGTTCTTCCTCATCTTCGGCGGCACCCCATTGTCGCCACTTTGTGGTCCAGGTGGTCTCAAGCCACAGAGTGATATAGCGGCATCATTGGGAAGACGTGGTAGTAAAAATTGAGAGAGAAGTTGCTAGTGTTCAAATAGGCGGCGAGCCAAGGAGAGATTGACGAAGATACTATTTTTGGTAAATCTAAAAGTTATAGGTTCTTAGGTTAAAAAAAAAGGTGAAGGGGCTGTTTATGTATTTTTTGTTGATGCCGTCAGTAGTTACAGTACATTGCGGATTAACTCACAAACTTTTACAAAGTTTGGGAGCCAATATTTAGTGAGTAGTCAGTTTTGGACTGAATCGCTCGATTTGTTAAAGTTCAGGGGCCAATTGTATAGTTTGGCCTACAATAATTCATTAAATGATATATTTTCATAATGTAACCAAGTTTTTTAATTTTTTTAGTTATTTGACTTTAAAAATTAATAAAACTCTAGTTACACTAAAAGAATTATATATATGATGTTAGGTTCTAAGTTTCATGAGTTGGTATAAGAAAACATTAAAAATATTTTAGACTAACTTAAATTCTTAACTTAAAACAAAATCTATGGTAGATTATTGGAGTCGTCGTCATGTGGCCTTGTGGGGACTAGGACGTGGACGTGACCAAGCGGAGAGGTGATTCTGCTGGTGAAGCGGAGATTTTGGTATAGAATAATGCTCTGCACAGTGCACCTAGATTAATTGGATGAATTACATGTTGCCCCATGATCTTTACCTTAAATTACATTATGCTCTCTTCTGTTTGAAAAACCTCGTAAAAGCCCCCTGAGATTTTAAGAAATATTTTTTTTAGTGGCAAAAAAATTTTTTTTTAAAAGAAATACAAATTACAGTCATCCGCCAGTTAGTTACTGGCAAAACTAAACACAACCCCTCCTCTCCTAAAAGACACACGCCCCACTCTTAAAATCTCAATTCGGACCCATGAACAACGACCCACATCTCCCTTTCCTAACAACCCACAACTAGAACCTTACAAAAACAACACTAAGACTTTATACTCCATCTCAACCTTCTAAGTTTATTTCTCAAAGCCAAATTTTTCCTAATGGCCCCTAATTTTTCATGACCCTTTTTTTCTACCTTTAAGAACACACATTTCATCATATAGCTCAAGTGTCAAACCTTCACACCCATCGAAAGAAACTCCTAACTAGCATCCAATTTTGAAGTCCACTCCTTTTTCATCACTTCTTGCTCCCTCGGCCTTTCCAAGTCCTTCAAAATTGGCGGGACTCCAGGAAAACCGAAATTGTAATTTTCCTTTTCTATCCTTTTTCCAACCACTAAATCCACCTTATCAATTTCCCTCACATTTTTATATAGCCTTCCGTAGGAATTTGTTTCCAAAACTGGGATTATGACCAAACTGAAATGAGACTCAGAATCAGCCTTTTGGGCCTCCTTAACTATTCGACCTTCTCTTACAACCGATGTCACAACGGTAGCTATATCTCCATTTGATGGAGCCAGATCAATTCGATCACTTGAATCCAATATCTTACCCTTCTCATCTTGTTCACTTGCAGCTTCAACTAAAATCTCTCTACTTGGTTGAGCCACATCTATAGATACCTTCTCTTTTTCATTTTTCAAAATATGCCCAACCATTACCTTATTTGAATTTGGATCCGATCTAAGAACCAAAGCCAGCACACCCATGATTTGTGCATTTAAAGATGCATTTAGAAGGCAAACTGCTTCCACCCCTATGCTACCATCAAGTTTTTCGGTCCTAGCACAGTTTGTATCATTAGCAGCCTCACCACAATTTAAATCACCATCCAAACCCGTACGCCCACAAAAATTGACCTTAATAGAATCCAAAAATTTTGGGTTAAAAAACTTACCTGAAGCCCTTTTATCAAAGTTACCTAAGCCTAAAAAAGACTTAAGCCTAAACTTAATACTTTGATTAGGCTTGGCCTAAGTCATTTAAACCCACACCTTTGTCAATTCCTTTCTTAACCTTAACTCATTCGGGAACATCCCGCCTGAAGATTCTTATCATTCGACTGCTTCCACTGAAATTATTAATTTTGAATTGCAACAGGAGCAGAAAAAAATGACGATGATGAGAATTGATCATCATAAGCCCTTTTGACACCACCACTAGTACTGTAAGATGAAGCTCCAGTGAAGTTCTTCAATCTGCCACCCACAGTAGTCAATTGTGCCACCTCTGCCCCCCCAAACTTGTTTTTCCAGCATTGAAATAGCAGTACTCACACTCTACCATCCTTCTACCTCCTTCCATTCTAGAATAAAAATCTTCCTACTTCTTGCCCCAACTCACACCAAAACTAATAACAACCATCCCACTGAATTTCTATCCAACACTAATTCAATTTCTCTGCCATTTACTTCTCATTGTCGTCTCCATGAACTTTTTGTTTTCTCATACCATAATTGACTCCACATTCCCACCCACCAACAAATTTCTTCTACCTCCAAGACCAGTGCCAATTTGAAATGCTTCGCAAATTCTGAAAATTGCACACCCACCCATTTTTTCTGGCTTCGACTGACAGCCCAAAGTTTTTTCTTTCCACCAGTATAAGCATCTTTTTACCAATCCCAATTGGACCAACCATCTCATTTATGAACAAAATCACCATAAGTTGAGAGAAAAAAGACTCAAATATTTGAAAATTGAATCTTAAAGAGAAGGCAAAGCTTCTTTCTCTAGCTTCTATAATTGAAGTACTTATAAAACCTACATTCATCCCCCTGCTATCTCTTTTGAAATTTAAAATCAATGGATTAATTATACTTTAAGACCTCAACTTTTAGTTCTCTTTTAAGTTTTGTCCTTAATATATAAATTGCTTCAATATTTTTTTTTTAAAATGACATACTCTCTTTGTCCTAATTTAGATAAAACATATTCCTTTTTAGGATATCCTAAAAAGGGTGAAACATTTTATCTTTTGGAAAATTTTAAACAATCAATTTACCTTTTTACCCACATTTAAACTCTTATTACATAAAACCCAATAAAGAATCTTTTTTTAATCTTCACTCAATCTCTCACTGTACAAAACCCCCAAAAAGAATTTTTTTTCTTTTTCAATCATTATTTAAACTCTCACTACATAAAAAATAACACAGATTACATACATCTTAATCTCCGTGCCCAGAGAAACATTTCATCTATTATGGGACAGAGGGGGTAATTTATTTATAAGTACTATTCCTTTTTACTTACCTTATTATTTTCCTATAATTCAGTTTTTATTTACTTTTCATTGTTTATATGTACTTTCTTTTATATTTTTGATTTTTTAATCACCTCTAATTAATAATTCCATTTTTATTTTTAAAATTGATTGTTATTTTCTATCCCCTTCACCTTTTTTAAAATTGGTAATGATAACTATTAAAGTAAAAATTAAAGAAATGATATGGCTCATTTTACAATAAAAATAAAAACTTTAAAATTCATTTTGTTCAAGTCAATGGAACGTTTGGTCATTTTAATGTAATTTTAGTTTTATATACTTATTAATTAATTTAATTAATTAATTTTTAAGAAGCTCTTATTTAGTAAAATATTTATTGATTTCCTTAACTAAAAAATATACTAGCCCTTGAAGTAACGATGAAAACTAGAAGATGGAATACAATAAAGAGTAATATTGTTCATTAAATAACACCATCTTTTGAGTGAGAATAATGACAAGAAAAACTTTCCAAAGGAATATAAATATGAAAAGTTGATGAATTATAACCCAAAAGATAATAATCTCTTAAAGATCTCAATTTCACTCGACATCAAATATGAAGTCAGAAAATTATGATTGGTCATTTGAACACTTGAAAAATTATTAAATATTCAATAAGCATTTTGTTGAATGACACATTCTTACGAAAAAATTAATTAATAAATAAATATATAAAATTAAAATTTTAACAAAATGACCAACTATATATCAATTGAAATGAAAGAAATTTTTAAGTTTTCATATTATTGTAGATATAAGCCTTATCATTTCTTTGATTTTATATTTAATAGTTATCGTAAGAAGCTTTGAAAAAAATGAGGAGGATGCTTGTAAAGCTTCTAAATATAAATAATAACTAAATAAATACAATCAATTTTAAGATAAAAATGATATCCTTAATTAAAGATACTCTTGATGATATTTTTAATTAAAAATAAATGCAATCAATTTTTAAATAAAATGATATCTTTACTTGAAAATATAAAGGTAAAAAAAAGTACAAACAATGAAAAATAAATAAAAACATAATCATAAGAAAATAATAAATGGAAAATGGTAAGTTGCAAGGAACCTTTTATACATCTTAAAATTTGCACAACATGTTTTACATTTTTATCAAACATCTTAAAATTTGCACAACATTTTATACATTTTCTATTGTATCCAAGGCTTACAATTAAAGAATCAAGTACTTGATGCAAGTGTTACATACTTCAAATAGTATAAAGATTTGATCAACCAGTCAAACCATGTTTTCTTTTTTCTCAATTTTTTATGGCTAGAGCTTACAAAATGTATTCTTTTATAGCAAAGTGCATAGCACATATTATCAAGACTACTAGGACTTTAGTAGGACAAACCAAGTTTTTTTTTCTCAAATTTTTATGGCTGGAGCTTACAAAATGTATTCTTTCATGAAGAAGTACTTAGCATATATCATCAAGACTACTAGGAATTTAGTAAGCCATACCACCAAAGAAAATAAGTCAATTCCTTCTTTCTAACCATAACCTTTCACTACCAATATTGCATTAGTCATTCTATTGCATTTGATGCCTTATGTTTTAGAACTACTTTGAAAGAATTTTAACTACATTTTTCCACTCGTATCAGTCATTACTTATGAAATGCTTTTGTTTATCTCATCATTTTGTACATTATCTCCTACAAAGATAGTGTTTCTGCTAATGAAAACTTATAGATGGTGTCATCCTACAAGTGATACCCTTTATACAATTGATATATCCATAGTTTGAAGCTTGGAAGATAGTAGACACATTTATTTTTTTTTGATAAAAAACACCTAACATCTTTTAAAGTACTTTGCGCCACCTAGAGATACGCTTGGTATTTGTCAACCATCAGAGAAACCTTACTTTTTGAGCTTGATGTGTTGAAATTCATAAGTACAAGTGCACTTTTTATGATTTTGTGCTCAATTTCAAACTTGTGGCTAAGACCATCCAATTGTCTTTGGACAATTAAGAGGTTTTCCTTTTGCTTTATTTATTTTTCTTTTCTTGTTATAAGCCATCCAAATGTTGAACTTGTATAATAGTACAAAATATGCCATCATACATCCTTAACTTGATGGTTTCAATACCAATAAGCTTTAAAGCTTTTTTTTTTTTTTGCTTCTTATTATCATCATGGCTTTATAAAGGATTTTCATTATCTATTGTGCTTTTAGTATTTCCTTGAGGATCAGAACTCTTATTTCAACAATTCCTTTCCAAGTGGCCACAATAATGACATTTCAAATTCTTCTTACTTTTTTAATACTTTTTTAACTTTCCAAGGATCTCCCTCAAATTTCATTAATCTTCCTACCACCACCAAAAAAGGCCTGTGTTTATTATAAATAAACCTGCATGTCATCCTTGTGTCTTGCACTGATTTTCTTTTTTCTAAAATAGAAACTACAACATCCTCAAAGACTAGTGATGAATACTTATAAATATATAACTATTAAAGGTTTAAATTATCATTGCACACTTTGAGAATGATTAATTTCTCTAATTTGAGTAGTAATTCCACCGGGTTACCATTCACCCAAATTTACAAAATATGCTAAATAACTGTTTTTTATATAGGTTGATAAAATCATGATATCTCACAATTCTTAGACCAATGAATGGAGTCTCAAATGTCTATAATTTTCAGTTTATGGTCCAGCCTAATTAAGAGATAAATGAGACCAAATTTGAATCATAAACAGAATTAGTTCTAGCATTCGAGCACTAGGTGATCCTTCACAAGAAAAATTATGTCTAGCCCGTGGATTTCAGAATTAATTGATTTCAAATTCTTCCGGAAGCCAATACATAGATCTTCAACTTTACTTTGTATGCCAAGAACTAATTTGATCAATGAAACTATCTATTCTACCGCGCTCTAAAGAGCAAGTTTGGTAGAAAAATCATCATTTGGGCTATAGATGTTGGTTTTGAATGATCAAGATATCATTTCAAATCTAAAGAATAGATCTACAAAACTCGTACTTTAAGGAAGAGTAAATTAATGTGTATGGTGGTTAAAAAAATAAACGAAGTTTGAGTTACCTTTGTAGATTTGTATTCTCCTACCTTTATTATTTTAACTACCATTTACTATTTCACCTATCCCAAAGCTCTATAAATAGGCAAGTTGGGGACAAAATTAAGCTTGTTTTTAAGTGAAATTAGAGTTTTTGTATCAAAGATAACTCTCCTTATTTGATTATGCTCTTGTTTTCAATCCTGAAACTTTGTTCAAGGTGCTTTCCTCTTGTTTTCACTTTAATCTTTCAATCTATGTTTATTTAATCTTTATAAATGTTGTTTACTCTTATTATGTCTAACTAATTATTCTTTTATTAGGGTAAAAGGGTGAAATTTTTTGTATAAAGGTTATTGCTAATTTGAATAGATCCTAACATTATTGGTATTAACTTTCTTAATTGATTTAGCTACCCTCCTTGATTAAGTGAGAGTCTTGATTCATCATAGCTAATCATTAACACAAAAGCTATTTGATTTCTTCTATAAAGCATCGCTTTACTAGCCATATTGGAATCTTGAGTTATTGTAGGCAAAGGTTGACATGATAGATACTTGAACCTATTTGCAAGTGTTAGTGTTATATGATCAATGAAGGTTAATATGAACTCATGCTTAATGTTTCTGGAATTTGATTATTAAATTCCCCGATTGGAACTTCCTTTATGTGTGGATTTCAATTAAGTGGCAAGACAGCCTAAAATTAACCATAACTAATATATTAAAAGTGAAACCTCTAACCTTAGCTATTTATTTAAGTTTGAGTTTTAAACAACACTTGTTTATACCTTACATAAATACTTTCCTTGTTAAAAATCTTTAATTTGTATTTTTTTAATTTACTTCCTTGTGGTTCAACACTTGGACTTCCAAGATTTTACTACTTGCAACAATCTATGCCTCGGTTACAACTACTAAAATGTAATAAGTTTTTTACACGGTTGTCAGGGAAGTAAAATTAGAGTGTAAGTTCATTTTGTATTTCTTTATTTTGTTTTATTTTTATTGTTAATTATAGTGAAGGTTAAATCTCCTACCTCTTATTTTCTGTTAATCTTTTTTTCTTATTATTATTATTATTGTTGTTGAATGGAAGGCTAAGCCTCCTAACTATTATGTTATTGATATTGGTTTTCTTGTTATTATTGTATATATATATATCTAAAAGTTTGGTCACATACATCAAGTAGTAGACTAGTAAGAGAATCTTCATCTTCTTCAAACATGACTGAACACATTAATGACCAAGAAGATAATCATTGTCTACATAATGACCAATATCAACCTAGGACCCTTAGTGAACACATGAACCCCATAAGAAATAACACACCATCATGTCTAGTCTTTCCTTCTAATGCATCTCACTTCAACTTCAAGCTAGGTATTATTCAACTTTTACTGACTTTTCATGGCTTTGATTCTGAAAATCCATACTTACATTTGAGGGAATTTGAGAAAGTTTGTCACACATATAATAATTACACATATAATAACCTAAACTGTAGCATAAACACCATCAGACTTAAGCTTTTTCCTTTTTCTTTAAAAGATAAAGCTAAAACATGGTTACAGAATCTTAGGTCATACTCCATTAATTTATGAGATGAATTGCAACAACATTTTTTGAAATTTTTTTTTCTTACCCACAGAACAAATTCTTTCAAAAGGTAAATCACCACTTTCACTTAAAAACTGGGTGAAATTTTTTACCAGTGTTGGGATAGATATAGAAATTTACTTAATACTCACCCATACTATGGTTTTGAGATATGGAGAATAGTCTCACTTTTTTATGAAGATCTGACACTTAGGGAAAGGCAAATGGTGAAATTGATGTGCAATGGAACATTTGAGGATAAGGATTTTGACGAGGCAATGAATTACCTAGATCTACTAGCTGAAATGCATAGAATTGGGACACAGCTGATACCTATGAAGCCCCAGGTAAGACTCAATCTCCTATATCTAATGAAGACATATATCATCTTAAGGAAGATAATAACCTTTAAATAAAATTTGCATCTCTAGCTAGAAAGGTGAAGCATTAGAAATGAAAAAAACTGGTCAATTAAAATCTGTTCAATAAGTTGTTTGTTATGTTTGAGAGACCAATGACCATTCCACCAGCAATTGTCCAACTTTGCCTTCTTTCAAAGAATGCCACCATGAACAAGTTAATACTTTGAACAACTTCAAAAGGTCAACTTAAAATCCATACTCACAAACTTACAATCCTAGTTGAAAGAATAATCTAAACTTCAATTGGAGAAATAATAATCATGCTCAACCGTCACAACCACCTTTGCATACCCAACAAAATTTTCAACAATCTAAAGGGTATATACCTTATGTTCCTTCTTTTAGGAAAACTCTTGAAGATACATTACATTCATTCATTAAGAAGCAATAGTCCATCAATTCTCAAACAAGTCAAACCATGATTGATTCGAAAGATACTATTACAAAATTTACATATACACTTAACATTTAGGAAAAAAGAAAAGTTCCTTCTCAACCACAACTGAATCCCAAAGGTTAAACCATGGATCAAGTGAAATCAAATATTACACTCTGGAATGGTAAGGTTAGTGAAAATTCTATTATTGATCATTGTGAAGGAAACGATAAGCTAACTTCTAAGAGTAAAGAATTGGTTCAACCTATACCAAGTGAAGAATAAACTGAATCTCCACTTGCGCCTTTATTTTCTTAGGCATTAACTATTCCTAAGAAGGTAAATCATAATCCTAAAATCCTTAATATTTTCAAGCAGTTAAAAATTAATATCCCCATGTTGGATGCAATTAAACATGTACCTTCTTATGATAAATTTTTGAAGGATTTCTGCACTATTAAAAAAAACTGAATGTAAAAAAAAAAAAGCCTTCTTAGCTGAGTAGTTAAATTATATTATTCAAAACAACACTGCTTTGAAATACAAGGATCCTGATTGTCCAACAATTTCATATTTCATTAGAGAACATAAAATTGAGCAAGCATTATTTGATCTTAAGGCTAGTGTAAACTTACGTCCATATTCAATTTACCAAAAACTAAATTTTGGTGAGTTAAAACCAACCGAGGTAACTTTTTTGCTTGTTAACAGATCAGTAAAAATACCTAGAGGAGTTGTTGAAGATGTGTTAGTTGAAGTTAATAAATTTATATATCCTGTGGATTTTATTTTTTTAGATACACTGTCAGTAGAAAATTAAGAATTCAATACTTGTTATTCTAGGACATTCATTTTTAACAACCTTTAACACTTTGATTAATTGCAAGAATGGACTAATGAAGCTGCCATTTGAGAATATGACATTGAAGCTAAACGTTTTTAACTTACTTAACCAACCACATGAAAATGAAGATAAAAGTGAAGAGGTTTACATCATTGACACTATTAGGGACAATTATATTCAAGAAAGAAGTATCTCTAATCATTTGAAAAATTGTCTGGTTAGTTCATTTGAATTGAGTATGCAAATGGATCAAGATACATCTAACATATATGCTTTGCTTAATTCTTCACGGGTAGAAGGAAACATATGTTGGAAAGCAAAAGTTAAGGAGTTAAGACAACCCAAAGTTGAGTAGCAAGATGAAATACCCACATCTAAGTTGAAGCCTTTGCCTAAAGAATTGAAGTATGCATTTCTTGGAGAAAATTCTTTTTATCTAGTAGTAATTTCATCTACTTTCATTTTCGAGCAATAAGGTAAGTTGATTGAGTTACTTAAAAGGGATAAAAATGTAATTAGATGGACATTAAATGACATAAAGGGCATTAATCCTTTAATTTGTATATATAGAATAAACTTGAAAGATAATGTTATGTCTTCTTAACAACCGCAAAGAAGACTCAATTTACACATGAAAGAGGTAGTAAAATTTGAAGTTGTTAAATTACTTGATGTGGGAATTATTTACCTTATCTCTAACAACAAATAGGTTAGTCAAACCCAAGTTGTTCCAAAGAAGTCTAACATTATAGTGATGATAAATGAGAAAGGTGAGTCTTTACTAACTCAAATCTCATCCAGGTGGAGGATATGCATTGACTATAGGATATTGAATCTTACCACAAAAAAAAAAATCTTGTTTCATTAGCTTTCTTAGTCCAAATTTTAGAAAGAATTGCAGGACATCTTTTTTATTGTTTTCTTGATGCTACTCAGGTTATTACCAAATTCTAGTAGCTTTTGAAGACTCAGAAAAGACTACATTCACATGTCCTTTTGGAACCTTGGCATTTAAAGACATGCCTTTTGGACTTTACAATGCCCCAGCAATATTTCAAAGATGTATGTTGAGTATTTTCAATGACATGATTGAAAAATATCTTAACGTTTTCATGAATGATGTAACTGTATATGGAAATTTATTCGATAATTGTCTTGAAAACTTGGAAAAGGTTTTAAAAAGATGCGAAGAAAAAGGCTTGGTACTAAATTGGGAAAAATATCATTATATTTTTACCTCTAGAATTGTTTTGGGTCATGTTGTATCTTCTAAAGAAATTGAAGTTGATAAGGTAAAGGCGGAGCTCATTACTTAGTTACCTCCATCTAAAAAAGTTAGGGAAATTTGCTCATTTTTTGTACATATAGGATTTTATTAAAGGTTCATAAAGGGTTCTGTGAAATATTTAGACCTTTTTGCAACATCTTTGTAAAAGATACTTTATTTGAATGGACTCATGAATACCAAAATTCTTTTAATAAGTTAATTGGTCTTCTAACATATTTTTTGATCATGTAACCCCTAAATTGGTCCTTTCCTTTTGAGGTAATATGTGATACTAATGATTATGCGGTTGGTTCTATTTTAGGGTAAAAGAAGGAAGGTAAATCATATGTGATTTATTATGCAAGTAGAATTTTGAATAGTGCACAAATGAACTACACTACGATTGACAAAGAGTTAATTGCAATAATATTTGCATTGGATAAATTTTGCTCTTATCTAATTGGTTCAACAATCATTGTTTACATAGACCATTTTGCTATCAACTATCTAATGTTAAAACAAGATGTTAAACCAAGGCTGATACGTTGGATCTTATTACTTTAAAAGTTTAAAATTGTGATCAAGGATAATAAAGACACTAAAAATGTTGTCGCTAACAATGGATTCATCAATTAAGACCACACCCATAAATGATTGTTTTTCTGATAAATTTTTATTCTTTGTAACTGGAGTACATTGGTTTGCTAATATCATCAATTTTCTAGTGACAAGATAGATGCCAGCTCAATGGAATACCTAAAATAAAAAGAAATTTCTGTATAAGGTGAAAAAAATTTACTAGGATACCCCTTATCTTTTCAAATACTACCCTAATCAGATATTCTGAAGATGCATGCCCGATGATCAGGTAGAAAGTGCCATTGAATTTTGTCATTCATAAGCACGTGATGAAAGGGGAGGGGGAAGGGGTTTTCGTCAAAGAAAATAGTTGCAAAACTTTTACAGTCTAGATTTTATTGGGCATTTTTATTCAAAGAAGCACATGCTTTCTGCAAATCCTATAAAAATTGTCAGAAATTAGGATCCATTTAAAAAAGAAACATGATGCCTTTGACTCCTAACCTTGTGATTGAAATCTTTGTCTACTGGGGGATAAGTTTTATGGGGCCATTTCCACCATCATTTGGATTTATTTATATTTTAGTTATAGTGGATTATGTTTCAAAATAAGTAAAGGTGGTTCTATGTCAAAATAATGATCATAAAACTATGCTTAGATTTTTGAAGAAAAATAAGTTAAGTCGATTTGGAATTCCTCGAGTTATAATAAGTGATGGGGGACAAATTTTTATAATAAACCATTTGAATCTTTATTGAAGAAATATGCTATCACATATAGGGTTGTCATCCCTTATCACCCACAGACAAGTGTATAAGTAAAACTGACAAATAGGGAGTTAAAACAAATCCTTGTGAAAGTAGTAAACTCAAATAAAAAAGATTGGTCTTTGAAACTAACCGATGCACTTTAGGCTTATCGCACTACTTTTAAAATATCATTAGATATGTTTCTTTATAGGTTAATTTGTGGAAAACCTTGTCATTTGCTTGTGGAATTTGAACATAAAGCTTACTAAGCGATTACAGCTTTTAATTCAAATCTTAATGATGCTGGTGTATTGTGTAGGTTGCAACTAAATTAGCTTGAGAAGTTGAGGGAATGACGCATATGAAAATTCAAAAATATATAAAGTTAGAACTAAAGCTTTTTATGACAAAACATTTTAAGAAAAACACTTGAGGTTAGTCAAAAGGTTTTACTTTATAATTTTCGACTTCACATATTTCTTAGAAAATTGAGATCTAGATGGAGTGACCCATTTATTGTGAAACATGTCTATCCTTACGGGACCATTGACATTAAAAATCCTAAAAATGCTAATGTGTTTAAAGTAAATGGACAAAGAGTTAAACCATTTTAGGAGAATCATGATTTGCAGGGAGAAGTTATTCATCTCAATTATCCTTACAAAGATCATGGTAAGTAAATGTCAATGTTGTTTTTAGATATTTATTTTATTTTATTTTATTCATTTTCATTTTCATTTCCCGGTTAAGTTACGGATAAACTATTTTTTGGCTTTCAAGTCAGTTATTTCAGTTTCCCATAATAACTGATTTCTCTTTCCCTCTCTGAATTTTTTTTCAAAAATGGATTCTATTTTTTCTACTTTATGAAAATACTTTCTTTATCTCCTTTTAAATGTTCTTAAAAGGATTTATCAAGCTAGAAGTAAAAGATTAAGAATTTTTATGCACAAAGGTATTCTTGAAAATGTATATTGATTAATTGAAGCTAAAGTCCATTTGGCTGGTGAAATCCCGAATGTATTTGTGTCTCACATGTCTGGCTTAGGCAAAGGCTTTTATGCCAAAAAGTGAAGAGCAAAAATGTTACAAGTCTATCACAAATGTGGTTGATAGACTTGTAATACTATATGTCATTATTTAGGGATGGTACCTGATAATCGAGAAGATAAAATACAATTCATTAAGAATGACTTAAGTAAAAAGTCTTTGGATAATATACAAGTGACTCTTGAGACGCATTCCTGTGGATTAGTGTAAAATGAACTTGGTTTATGAAGTATTTTTCATAAAGAATGAAAGCGTTACAGTATTTTGAATCTGACTTAAAAAGACATTGTTTGCCAGTTTGTAAGAAAACTAAATAAGAAACAAATCCCCAACCCATAAGAGACGTTGAAGCCGTTTCTGGACATAAAACCAGAAGAAGAAGTGAACAACAATCACAACTACTGTACATATATACCATTATCTTTGAAAATTTCATTTTCTTCTAACAATAATCTACCATTCATGCAGGTGTAATCATTATATTATCAATTTATTTTTTTAAATGCTAGTTCTTCTTTTCATTTTTCATAGGGTTAAGGATAAAAATAGAGGAAACTTCAACTTGTAGATTTTGAAATATATGTATATTTTGTGGATCTTTCCTTGAAAAGTATGAAGAGTTCCTGAAACCAGTAAACCACTTGAGTAAAGTCTTAGTTGAGCGAAAAATACATTCGGTATATGAGAGAGGTGGTGTTGGGTTGAGATGAGGTTTAGCAACAGCAGCGTTTGTAAGGGGTATCATTCACACATACTTTTGAAGTGGATTTTTTGAGGCACAATTGGGGAAGAATTAGTGGCTCCAAATATGCTTTATAATTCTGATGTCCTTATTATCATACCAGGAGGGTTTGGTACATTAGGGGAAAATTTTCAAATTACTTCAATAACTCAATTTAATATGCACTAGAAACCCATTAGATTGATGAATGTTAACAATTTCTTTGCAGGTTTGTTATCTTTCATAAATCAAGTTGTGCAGGAGAAATTTCTCTCAGAAACGACAAGACGGATCCTAATATCTGCATCAACTGCTGAAGAATTGCTAAACAAAATGCAAGATTTTTGTTAATTTTTTTCTTTACCAGATATTAATTTTAATAAGTGATGAAATTACTATGGAATGAAGTAACCTGGACTTGTGGATCTATTTGTAGTATATTGTCTTTTAGTTTTATTTTTAACATTCTTTTTTATTTTGGTTTAAGTTATTTCAAGGTTTGCATTTTCAATAACTACCATTTTATGTGACCTCTTTTTCACTCTTCCTATCTATATTGTGACATTGGGGATAATATCTTAATATGGTTGGGGGAGGGATAGTTGACATTTGAATTGTTTTTTCTTTCTCGTTTAGAGTAGTTTTTCTTATGCTAATATTAAAATCATTAGACAGAGTCATTAGTTTTGGATGATTGAGATAGGAGTAAATTTACTTTTGAGACGCATCCTAGTAGGTATGCTAGTCAAATCATTTTTTTTGGAATAGTTTTTTGAACTCGTACAAGATGACACACTCACAAGTAATCTATATTTTTTATCTTGAAAATTTATATGTTTAGTGATAAAATTGTTGAGGTGATGAGCTATATTAAATCTTACATGTTTATTTTATTTGACATAATTGTTTAGTCAAATTTCATTCACTTTCACAAGGGATTAGGATGTTTAAGTTATGAATTGCTGTTATCATTACACATGCTGACAATCTTGATTATCTTTTTTATTTCAAAGAATACCTCAACTATGTGGCTGTTGGGACTTCTAATGAGTCACATCTTAGCTTGATTTGAAAAAAAAAAAACAACAATACGAACATGTGTTGAAAAAAAATAATAAAAAAATAGAAGAAAAAAATTATGAAAGAAAGAAAAAGAAAACAATAAATGATGTTCGCTTTGCAAATATTGGTATGATTTATTAAAATATTTTAGACACTCCTGATAGTCAATCACATACTGACTACATTTAGCAATTCATAATCTTTCATACCTATCTTTTATTAAAGTTGTTGAAAAGTGCATAAATCGTTATGAAATTTTTATTTTTTTTAGTATTGTAATTTTGATGCTCATTACTTTAATGGTTTAGGATTTATAGTATAAATATTGATTGTGAAAAACATTGAATGAAACCTGAGTATTAATTGAGTACATTGTCTTAATTGTTAGGGACTAGCAGGAACTTGGTTGGGAGGTGTGAAGAATACTTATAAGTGTATAGCTATTAAGAGTTTAAATCATTATTGTACACTTTAAGTATGATTAATTTCACTAATTTTAGTAGTTATTTCACTGAATTACTATTCATCCATATTTACAAAATATGCTAACTAACTGCCTTTTATGTAGGTAAATAAAATCGTAATATCTCACAATTCCTGGACCAATGATCGGGGCCTCAAACATCTATAATTTTCAGTTCATGATCCAGCCTAATTGAGAGATAGATGAGGCCAAAATTGAATTGCAAACAAAATTATATCCAGCATTCGCTCACTTGGCAATCCTTCATGAGAAAAATCATATCTGGAGCTATGAATGTCAAAATTAATTGATTCTAAATTCATCTAAAAGCCAATACATAGATCTTCAACTCTATTTCACATGTTGGGAATAATTTTGATCATTTTCATTGCTGAAATCTGGTTATAAATGAGACTATCTATTCTACTGCAAGCTGAAGAGCAATTTTGTTAGAAAAATCATAACTTGGGCTATAGATGTCGATTTTGAATAATCAAGCTATATTTCGTAGCTAAAAAAGAGATCTACAAATCTTGTGCTTTGAGGAAAAGCTAAATTGATGTGTATAGTTGCCAAAAAATTAAAAGAAGTTTGAGCCGCCTTTATATATTTGTATTTACCTACCTTTTCTATTTCACTTACTCCAAGGCTCTATAAATAGATAGCTTGGGGAAGACGAAATTAAGCTTGTTCTTAAGTGAAATTAGAGTTCTTATACCAAACATAACTTTCATTCTTTGATTTTATTCTTGTTTTCAATCCTAAAGCTTTGCTCAATGTGTTTTTTTCTTGTTTTTACTTTGATATTTTAATCTATGTTTATTTCATCTTTATACATGTTGTTTACTCTTATTATATCTATCTAATTTTTCTTTTGCTAATGTGAAACGGTGAAGTTTTTGGTATGGAGGTTATGAATAATTTGAATGGATCATAATATTATTGGTATTAACTTTCTTAGTTGATTTAGCAACCCTCCTTGATTAAGTGGAAGTCTTAATTTATCATAGTTAATCATTGGCGTAAAAGCTACTTGATTTATTTTATAAAGCATGGTTTTGCCATCTATGTTAGAATCTTGAGTTATTGAGGACAAAGGTTGACATGATGAATAGTTGAATTCATTTGCAAGTGTTGGTGTTATAAGATTAATGAAGGCTAATACTAACCCATGAATAATGTTTATGGAATTTGATTATTAAATTGCCCAATTCAAACCTCCATTATGTATGGATCCCAATTGATTGGAAATATGGACTAAAATTAACCAGAATTGATATACAAAAAAATGAAACCCCTAAACTCAGCTATTTATTTAAATTTGAGTTTTAAACAACACCTGTTCATACTTTGCGCAAATGTTTTTCTTGTTAAAAAGCTTTAATTTGTATTTTTTAACTCACTTCCTTATGGTTCGATACTCAAACTTTTGAGATTTTACAACTTGTGACAACCTACACTTGAGTTACAACTACTAGGGCATTGGGTGTTGTTCCTACATTGTAAAAATATTAAAAAATTAAAAATTATAAAATATAGAATTTAGAACACTTTGATCCACAGATGATATGAAAATAGACAGTTTTGTAACACTAAATTAATAAATATTATAGAGTGAAATGGGTATAGAATAGGAAAAATATCACCTATATATCAATAATAATTGGAATGAGTCGTGGGTCTACCCATTTTTTTTTGGAAGTTTCATGCCATACCGATGCAGCGGTCTCGGTCACATTGTCCTCACGATAAAACAACCCAACCTTCTTGTTGTAGCTTCACACATACATGCACTGTTGTAAAGTAAAGCTCCACCCACACATTTATTTACCAAATATTATTCGAAGATACATAGAAATTTAAGTTTTTTGGATTAAGAACCAAACTAAAAAAAAACTACTAATTATTGCAAAAGGCTTTAAAATGTTTTTATCCATAAATTTACTCCTTCATTATTATTTCTTTATTGAAACAAAATACCAACAATTCCCCCTCCATTCCAATAAAAAACTAAAATAATATATTTTGGGTAAAGATAGTTTATTATGCATAATAAAAGTGGTGATACCTTGAACATTTATTTAGTGAGCCGACTTCCTTGTTCCACAACCAATAGTGGTATGACTATGAATTATGTTTGTTTGCGGACATAAGCTTCACTTAACACACATAATAAACCAAATGTCCATTGAGCTTATAAACTTACACTATTAATGACCATGTGTATATCTTGACTTTTCATGAGCAATTTCAAAAATAGCCCAAGGAACGGCCTCACTCATACGCTTATATAAGTAAAAATCCGTCAATGGTGCTCTCATAACTCTAACACCACACTCAATAAAGAGCTACATATTCTTATTAAGAGCAAATATTTAACCCTTAATTGTTACAAGATAGATACATCTACATCATAGGGATGAGGCAAGAAATAAATCTCTAAGATGATGCATCTCTCAACAGCTTCACTATGATTTATTTTTCTCATTCAAAACCCAAGTCTTAGGATCTTTGATTTTTTGGTTGGGTATCCTTATAGAAAGTTCCATTTTTTTTTGGGCTTAACCCATCCCCCACGATATAACCCGTTTAACCTTTGAATTCAATCAAAGATTTTATAAAATATGAGTGACAAAGGTTAGGATGCGTTGGCCACATGCCATAAGTTGCTAGCAATGATGTCCATGATTGTAGGTGGTGATAAGCATTGAGCTCAAATTTCATTTCCCACTAGTTTATTTTCAACCAACTACATTATGAGGCCAATAAATTTGAATTTGTTCTCACATCCAATGGGATTTTTTTTTTTATGCTTCAATGATAATGCACACGTTAATGTTTTCCCATTTTATGAGATACTTATACATGCTTCAATGAGTATGCGCATATATGAATTGAGGTCCATCTTATTTTTCATATTTGCTTCAGTTGATATACATTTCTCAAGGAACATAACTAGGGGTCTAGTTTTTTTATTTAGTATTTCTTTCGGGTCATGTATATTTCTCCATTGAGCATAAATGAGGTCCACTTTTTTTGGCATTTCTCGGGGCATGAGTATGTGATATAAAACAACTCTTTTGGGGGTTTTGGTGCCTTATGAAAGATGCTACACCACAGATACAACTTATACATGCCACATCCCACAATAGTATTTTATAATTGCCACTTTATTTATGATTGTCACATCGATGCCTTAATTTAGACTCATATTTAAATATAAATCTGTAACCAATTTTACATTGAAGCCTCCATTTAGACCCATATTAGAGTCTAAATCTTTACTCAATTTCTTCCCACGATCTATTTTTTCCTAAGGCACCAAATTTTAAGTTCCCAAAATCCGAGCCAACAAATTTTGATTCCCATAATTGAAATCCAAGGCAACAAATTTTGAGTTCCCACGATTCAAATATGAAGCAACAAGTATTTCTTGTCTCTTAAGGAGACTTTTTTTTTTTCATTTTCGAAGTACAGAGTAATACATTATTCTCTTAAAAAAAAAAAAGAGAACTTCTCTAGTCACTGAAGGCACAAAAATACAAATAAAAAATGAGGAGATTTTAAAAAAAATTTCAACTATTTCCACCAAAACTTTTCTTCTTTACGTCCTTTTTTCCACCCCTAAAAAAAAATTCTCCTCTTTCAAAAATTCAATGCTGTCACCAAGAATGTTTTTCCCAGATTTTTTTTTGAAACTCTGAAATTTCAATTTTGTAAATTCATCAATCAAATTTTTCCGAAAACAATTAACCCAAAAAGTGTAATTTTTTAGAAACTTTTCCATCAATCAAGTATGCCTTTTTTTTTTTTTTTCAATCTTCTTCTGCTAAAAGCAAAACTAATCTCATTTTTTTAAATTCTTAACCAAAGCTAGTAATAATACATGAGATTAAAAAAGAAAACGCGTCTTTTCCTCCACCAGCAAGGACTACAAAAAAGTTGGTGGTGAACCGTAAAGCGCACTTGGCACAAACTTTCATCATGCTCAAACAAGATTTAGGAGGCAGTAACAATTTTTTTTTATGAGAAAAAAAACATAATAGTACTCAAGTAAAACTTTCAACACTTTCCGGCAATCAAAAGCACAAGAACATTTAGCAAGAATGACAAATTGCTTTATGTGCAGCCACTTAGGAAATGTACTAATGTGAAAGAGTTCTACATGCTTGTTGTAAGAGCAGCTTTTGAAAACGTTTCTAAACAATAAACCGAGAGCCTTTTTTTTTTTTTTGTGAAAATAAAATAAATAGAAAAAAGCTCCAAACACTTCTCAGTATATTGTATACTTGTAGTGACTTAACCTCAAAAACCAAAGTTATATAGATTTAATGACTACCATAAACAATTTGATTTCACCAGCACAGAAGTTAGTTTTGAATTATTAGTTTTGAATTACCTAAATTATCTTGCAGTAACTCTATTGAGCTAGCTGTAGGACTGAAATAGTTGTTCAAAACAACTCATAATTTTAATCCAAAAGCATATCTTGCTAAACTAAAAATTTTAAAGATCTTTTTGCGCGAAGAGAAAATTCTAAAACCATGCTGGCACAAAATGCAATCTAAACCAAAAATTTAATTTCCACAGATATATAGTTTTGGCCTCACCACCAAATATCCATCGGCTTGCCTTTTTTAGAAAATTAGACATATGGTGAAATGTCTAAAAATTATTGTTCCTGCACCGTAAAAATATTAAAAATTTAAAAATAATAAAATATAGAATTTAGAACAGATTTTGATTTCACCAACAACACGAAAGTAGACAGTTTTGTAACATAAAATTAGTAGATATTAGAGAGTGAAATGGGTAAGTAATAGAAAAAATATCATCTATATATTAAGAATAATTGGGATGAACTGTGGTTAATTTTACTCACACTCTTTTGAATGTTTCATATCATATCAGTGCAGCGCCTTCGGTTACACCACCCTCATAATAAAATAGCTTTGCATTCTTGTTATAGCTCCATACACACATGCACTTATGTGAAGTAAGGCTTCACTCACATATTTCTTTATTTAATATTATTTGAAAATACATAGAAAAATTAGTTCTTTGGATTAAGAACTAAACTAAGAGAGAAAGGAGACAAGAGAATATATTTTCCTTAGTGTAAAACGTGAGTATATAACGTGAGTATATATAGCCTTTGATTTGTAAACGGTAAAGAGGCACAAATTAATGATAAAAGAAATGAGCTAGCCGTTTGAAAAATGTATAAACTACTACTCATTGCAAACGGCTCTGAAACGTTTTTATCCATAAATTTACTCCTTCATTATTATTATTTTATTGAAATAAAAACACCAACAATAGAGGAAGTCCAAAAATTATTGTTTCTGCACCATAAAAATGTAAAAAAAATTAAAAATAATAAAATTTAGAATTTAGAACAAAATTTGATCTCCCCAATGACACAAGAATAGATAATTTTATAACACAAAATTAGTAGATATTAAAGAGTGAAATGTGTAAGCAATAGACAAAATATCACCTATATATCAAGAATAATTGGAATGAGTTGTGAGTTTATCCATTTTTTTTGGACGTTTTGTGTCATACTGAAGCAGCAGCCTCGGTCACGCAACCTTCGTAATAAAACAGCCAAATCTTTTTGTTGTAGCTCCACATGCACATGCATTGTTGTGAAGTAAATCTCCACCCACTTTTTTTTACCCAATATTATTTGAAGATACATAGAAAAATAAGTTTTTTGGACTAAGAACTAAACTAGGAGAGAGAGAGGAGATAAGAGAATATATTTTCCTTGGTGTTCAACATGAGTATATATGGCCTTTGATTTGTAAACAGTAAAGAGGCACAAATTAATGATAAAAGAAATGAGCTAGCCGTTTGAAAAAAGTAAAAACTACTACTTATTGCAAACGGCTTTGAAACGTTTTTATCCATAAATTTATTCCTTCATTATTATTTTTTTATTGAAATAAAAAAACACCAACATTGGGATGTCAGCAGATTATGGTGAAATCAGATGCAACAATACTAATCAATGAGCTGCAGTCTTCACTGCCTTCTTTTTGCCCTTTTGGTGTCTTGTTTGGACGATGTCAGAACTTTGATTTCTTCTTTTAAGTCTTGTTTTGTTATTTATGTTTTGCGTTCTTTAAACTCTGTTGCGCATTACCCGAATGAGGCTGTCTGCTGTTGGCCATCTTTGTTTGTCCGCTTGTACCCTATGTGGTTGGATTCTGTGCTTCTCAATATGATCACCTATTACTTTGAATAAAAAAAAAGGCGTAGAATAATTATTATTCCTAAAATATACAAATGTCTTATAGTTATAGAAATCATCCAAATCCCAACATACAAGAATTATCTTAAATAATACTTCCTTCATCCCAAAACTTTTGCCCCATTTATTTTTGGCAATCAATCTAAGATTTTTTATTTTTAATATTTTAATATATAAATGAAAAATCTTTATATATGAATGATAAATTAAGATATGTATTTTCTAAGTATATATTTTTAATCTTTTCTAACAAACAGTAATATGAATAAATTCAAGTTAAAATACAACAAAAAATTAAATTGAGCAAAAATTTTGGGACTTGAGGAAATAACTAACTTCCTTAAACCTAAATGAAATTATTATCCTAAATAATTGTTATTCCTAAAATATAAAGATGTCTTATAATTATAGAAATCACCCAAATCCCAAAATACGATAATTATCCCATACTTCATGGTCTCACAATATTTCTTTTCGAAACTAGGAGTAGTTCCTTTGCCTAAACACTAGAGGTGAGATTTCACAGCTAGCATTGCTTTGGGTCCTTATAAATAATTCTTGTCACAGGTAAAAAAATCAGGTGGGAAAAGCTAACCTAGGATTTTCTGACCCACTTCAATTTCCTTTGTCTATTACATTCTTCTCTTACTGCTCCTACATTAATTCGATATCAGAGTATGAAGTTCCTACACATTTCCCTTCCGTCATTGCTTTTAATGAGACCAAAGAAATTCTTGTGACCTAATTATATTCCATCAGCTAGCCTTTCCCTATTGTTGCAACACAAAACAAGTTGTGCTTTACACTATAAAAGAAAGGCCATTTTCCTATGGACTTTTTCCAACGGTGTGCTATCGAAAAAAGTCTAATTTCGATAGCTGACTGTCAGGAATCATCCTTTGGCTAAACATTTTCTAGAAAAAATATTTTGACAGATAGTAGTCGGAACTTCTAATGGCATCGTCAGTGAACTAGCCTTTGTTCAATTTTCCAATGACATGTCCACGGAAAGGTGGCTGGCCATTTTCCGATGGGAGGTTGCCAAAACTACGGATGGTTGTGTTCCAACGGAAGATGACAGGGCATGTTTTCGATGACTTGCCATCGGAAGTTAGTCGGCCAGTTTTTCCGACAATTCCTTATCCAATTTTTTTTTCCAAAAAAGTTTAACTAAATTGGGACAGAGAAATAAATAGGGGAAAAAACAATAATGAACAATATGGTGTGAAAGAAATGAGGAGGAGAAAGAGGAAGAAGAAGAAAAAAAAAAGGAAAAAAAGTGAAAATAAAAGGAATTTATATAAGTAAAGGAGGAGGGGGAATTTATAAAAGAAAAGAAAAGGAATTTATAGAAGGAAAAAGGAAGAAGAATAAAAATACACTGAAAGGTATAGAGAAAAAAAAGGAAATAAATGGTGAGAAAGATAATGGAAAGAAGATCACATATGGAGGGTAAAGTGAGATTGAGATTTTGATGGAGAAGTAGGAGTTTTAAAATAGTGGTGTAAGGAATTTAACTTTTTTGGGCAGAGAGAAGTGGAAGGAAAACTTTTCAATTTCTGAAAGTTGTGTGAAATAGGTTTATGAAAAATTTAAATTTTTTCTTTTCTCAGACCAGGGTGAAATGGGAGGAATAATGGATTTTCCACATAGTTGGAAAATGGCAAACTCAAAATTTCAAATTAAAATTTAACTTTTTTTTGTGGGGTAAAGTGGAGTAATCTTTTGACGACTAACACTGGAGAACTTTTGACAATTTACCATTATAAAATTTTTTACAGTGCACCACTGGATAACCCGCCAAAGGGTTTCAAGTGGTCTGCCATTGGAACTTTTCAACGGAACGTTGCTGAGAGGGTGTCATTGGAAAATTTTCAATGGCTCATTATCGGAGGTCCACCAAAGCTATTTTGGTGGGTTGACATCGGAAATTTACCAACAGCTTCCTATTAGTAACTTTCGACATTTTGCCATTGGAACTTTTGGCATAAAAACTATTACCATCAGAAAATGTGTTTTTTTCTAGTAGTGTTGGACCCACCATCTTTAGTAAGCCAATTTGTTCTCACTTTTTAAAGCTAACTTTCTGGTCCTATATCTTTTTTTGAAACTAGGAGTTTCTTCGCTTAAACACCAGTGTTGGGATTTCACAACTAGCCTTTTGCTTTTGGCCCTCATAAATAATTTCTGCCAAAAGTAAAAAATTTGGTGGCTAAAGCCAACCTAGGATTTTGCAACCCACTTTAATTTCTTTTCTTTATTACATTATTCTCCTACTTGCTCCTACATCAATTTAGCTTTTAAAAATGTTTCATTCTAGGCCCTTTTTTCGATTTTAAAGAAGCTTAAACCAAATGCATATGTACTTGATTTGTCTGCTAAACTTCATGCTAGCCATGTCTTTAACGTGGAAGATTTATCAACTTATTGAGGCACCTTTAAGCCTCTTGGCTTGTTAGATGGAACTTCTGCAAGAAAACCTATCCCAAAGGCCTTTCAGTTTCCTATGCCAAGGGATGGGATTGAGAACATTCTAAATGATCAGTTCTTAAGCCTTATTATTGGTAGTGGTCATCGTTACCTAGTTCAATGTAAAGAAAGCACGCCTTTGGATGCTGCTTGGACATTGGAGGAATACTTTCATGAGTTGGACGCAATCTTATTAGAGTGGTATTTGCAATCACACCTAACTAAGTCGAGTTTCTTTGCAATCACACTTGACTAAGTCAAGTTTCCTTCATCTGGGAAAGAATGACGCAATACCTAAAGACTTTAAACAAACTTATTGTAACGACTCTCTTAGTCGATGACTTACTTTAACCCGATAAATATATTTTATTGAAATATTTTTTCTTAAATGCCTCAAATTAGCATCTTATTAAGCAAGAAAGACACTAAGTAAAGAAAATATGAGTTCCTAAGTGTGATTTGGCACCTAAAAGTCATAAGGGCAAAATGGTAATTTTGATTCAAGTGTGTGGCTTGACTATAATTTCAATGGAATTAGAGTTATGTAAGGATTTTTTTTTACTAATTAAGGTAAGATCATAAGTTATTTTAGCTATTAGAACCAACATTTGAGGAAAAGTATAAGAATTGCACTAAGTGCTCAAATGAACCATTTATGTTTTAAGTGACTTAAATGTTCAAAAAGCTAAGTGTAGGAGGCGTAAAAATGCTCTTTGGGACTAGGAGAGACTGTTTACAGTGTGGGTCTATTGGCCAAATTGAAACAAAAGGGAGCCTGAAGGCTAAGAGGCAAGAAAACAAGAAGTAAGCTTAAGTGGAATTGTTGGGATATTATAGTAAAAGTTGACCACTATTCTTCATCTTCTTCCTCTGTAATTTTGGGGCTCTCCCTTTCTTTAGCAGCTTGCCTACTGCAAACTCCTCTAATCCCAAAAATATTCAATAAATTTAAAGGTCCCAATGTGAAATCAAGAAGCCTCTAACTCATTCTTGGTACATTTGCTTCATTTGAGTTATTTGTTGCATGTTTTAGGCATAAACCCTAAGGTAATCTTCTTGGGTTAAAGTGAGTTGGCTATAAGTTGATTAAGTAACTAGAAATGGTCTTGATTTCAAAATATTGGTACCATATCATGTTGCTTTTAGGTCTGAAGCTCAAAAGAGCAAAGTTGAACTCAAATGTCTTTGTGATGCTTACATTTTGTTCTTGCTTTGTAGCTGGGTTTGAGGTAATATTTCAAGTTGTTTTAGCTTAAATAATACATAGAAATTTAGTAGTACATGTGGGAATGAAGTAAAAATAAGACCCATTTTGATTAGCTTTAAGATTTGGAAGATTAAACAAGTTTTGTACAAGGTTGCACAAAAAGGTGTGCAGTAGAGCACACCTTGGCACCATATCACCAAAGGTGGTGCCATGTTGCTAGGTGCACTCGAGGCAACTTGAGGGTTGTTACCTTTGGTGATGCCGTTGGTGCCATGTCCCCCTAGCCTAAGCCCATCAAGATTGAGGTACCCTAAAGACGCATCAATCTATCGGTTATCATCATTAGGTCATTCTAAGATGTCTCATAGTCTTGTTGGGTCTCAAACTCATTCCTAAGTTGGGAATTATGCATTATTTAACTGGTAGCTAAGTGGTGTGGTTTAGGTATGGTGGCTAAGGGGGTTAAAGCGATCAATATACAGAGGGAGTACTAAGGGGATCTAGGCGGTTTTCGAATTCTTTGTTGGCCCAAATGAGAGATCTTATACCTTCAGACAACGAAGAAAAACCTAAGAATATCCCAACAAATCATGTAGTTTGGTAAGTAAGCTATTAAAGAGCCTTAAGCTACAATAAATTGGACTACGTAAGATGACTTCCTTGCACAATAAACCAATAAGTTTTGAGAGGAGGTGATGACCTGTTCTAGGACTCTAAGAGGGACTTAAGGAAGGTAAATGATTTGGGATATGTTGGCCAATGCCTCAGGTATCTCTACCGTTTGAGCTTAGGGTAAGTTTAAGGTATCTCAAGTGTAAAAACCCCAAGGAATATGCATGTTGCATATCATACATTCATACACTACATATTTATTTTGGTTACTATATTCTTGGTTGGTCATTTGCTTGTTTGTATGTCATATTTACATGTTTGCTTGCTATTTTCTTTGCAGGTACCCCAAGGGACCCTTACTGAGTACAATCATGCATTTACTCTCTTAAGTTTATTATGCAAGTACTAATGTCAGACCTAACAACTAAGTGGATAATTGTAGGCTAAGTTTCTCTCTTTTATAGGTACAGGTAAATAACACCTGTCATCCCTAAACTAAGACCTATGTTTTAAATTCATCTTGAAACTACAAAATGTTACACCATTCATCATTTAACTATCAAAATATTATACTATTTATTGTATCGTTAACTCTAACCATTAAAATAGACGAAAAAAAGTAAAAAAAAAAATAGTTTTAACCCCTGATAACTTTTCATTTACCTTAGAAACATCAAAATTTTTACATCTCACAATCAAAACACCTTCTCCTAGCCAACCTCCCAACTCTCCCTCCATTCCTCGCCCATTTGGTTCTTAACTTTGCCATCGTTTATAAGTTTGTTTGAGTTGTATTGAGGTTTATAAAGTATTATCCTTCTACGATTTTGATTGGGATTTTATTTATCTTTTGGGTATTTGTGTGAAGGTTTTCAATTAGAACTTAGGAGTGAGAAGCGATTTCAATTCATTTTATAAACAAAAATGGCCAAATCCTTTATTGAATTCTAGGCATTGTTACCAGTTATTGTTTATCCTTCTTCTTTATTTAGTTCTCCATAATCTGAAAATTTTTGGCATTATAGCTGCTGCAAATGTTCCACGACTTATTCTTCATCACCGAGCCACCTTCGACCTTGATCCAACAAATCGTTACAGTGGTCTCTGTCGCCACCGCATTCAATTCAGGTGCCCTAGGTTTCCTTATGCTTTAGAAACAAATATATTCAAGGTTGGCCTAGGTTTCCTTATGCTTTCAATGAGATTAACTTTGACCTTTAAGGATTTTCAGTGATGTTTTAGCCTGTTTTGCCAGATGACAACAACTTACATGTAGCTCTAAGGAAGAAGATTAGACATAGGAATCAGACGTGGCTCCAAGCAAGAAAATCGAACATCAGCATCAGAGATCTTGATTTCTTTGTTTGGGAAACAAGGAAAGATTTAACGATGATCGAACGCAGCTAGATATGAGTTGGCAGAGATTCAAAGAATGACTGTAGTAATGGTTGTTGGGTTGGACGAACAGGTCAAACAAGGTCGATCGCTAGGGATAATTGGATGATGACGATGGGGATTTTATTGGAGGGGATGGGAAAAAAAGTGAAAATATATACATTTTCATTGGTTTAGGACTCAAATAAAAAATATTACTAAGTTTAGGATAAACTATGCACTTTTTCCCCTACCAAATGCTTATTTCGTTACTTCCTAACTACCTAACCTACTAGTAGGATAAATTGTGTAATATTTTCATAGTAAGAGGATGAATGGTGTAATATTTTGTAGTTTCGAGAGGAATCTGCAACATGGGTCTTAATTCAGGGACGACGGATGCTGTTTACCCGTATAAGTACTTAGTTACTTGAATCTTTGAGATTCTAAGGTTGCTTGAGAAATAAATTTTGTACTAAGTGTTATGCCTTTATAGTTTAGAGGCTAAGTGGTGCATAAGGATAAGTGAAGGGCTCACATTTGAAGCTTGATAGCTTAAAGGTAAGACTCAAGTGATGGATCTTGTTTATACTTTTGTCATGTATATATAGTACCTTGTGTACTAAGTTGTTGCATTTGCTGCAATACATTGTAGTGTAAGCCCATTAAGTTACTTTTGGAAATATGCTAGTGTTAAAGAGTATGCATAAACTATTACTTGAAATTGAAGTAACTAGTGTTTTATTGTCTTGATACGTTTAAAGTTTGTTTTAAAATGAATGCTCTTGCAATGTTTTCTTTACTTATTTTACTTATTTGATTTGTTTTTCTAAGACAAATGTATGCATATCTTCTTACAGGATAGACTAAGTAACTAGCTGCAAGAAAATTTTGTTTTAATTTATTTACAAGTAATAGTTAGTTAATAGTAATTAAGTGAGTTGATAGTCCCTAAGAGCATATAAGTTGATTAATTCAGGGTATTGAGACTCTGTTTTGTCACACTTATTAGACCTAGACCAGAAAATAAATTTTTGTTAAAATATTTGCTATTTTATTTATTTCCTGGGTTTATTTGTTTCTTTTAATTATTATTTCTTTTAAATTTCTCATGCTATAAATTTGGAAAATAGTACCTTTTAAAGACAAGTTTTTTATTATACTTGAACCGAGATAAATTTCCCATTTCCCTTTAGTTCCTACTTGTTCCTCCTTCATGAGTAAGATTGGATGAAAATGGTTGTCAAAATATCAATTTAAATCTTAGAATCTTAGAATCTTACAATTTTACAATCTGAAATAGAAAAAATGATTCAATTAAATTCTACAACTACGATTAAAATTTTTTTTAATTTCATGTGGAATCTTAATCATGACAACCTTGTATGAAACAACCTTTAAGTCCATAAGACACAAACAGATTTACTTTCTACTCCCAAAGCACTTTAGCCACCAAAATAAATCAACAGCGTATGGAACTTGGAGGGAAAAAATAGATCAATATATCTTTTTCAGGGGGCATTGGTATATTTAAGCCATACATACTCCTATATACTTACTTCATTCATTGAGAGAATAAAATAGCTAGCTAGCATTTGTGTCACTTGTGTCCTTCTGTTGTTTCATAATTAATAGAGTTTAATCTTTGTGTTATTAAGGATTAATTATTAACATCAATTATTTTTTTTAGCAAATTCAAATGCTTGTTTTCACTTCAATAATAAAGACTAAAGAAAATAAATATAATTTAAAATTATGTAATAAAAATCAAAAGCTAAATCAAAACATAAAGACTTAACGATCATATTGATGTTTTCATTTGAAATTTTCAAAAAAAAAAAAAGCAGAAAGATTAGGGAGATAATATACATTATCATGCATCATGAAATTGGATATTTATGAAATAATTTATATTACATATATTTAATAAAAATATTTAGTATAGTTCTTTCCATAGCTAATATTATTGAGTTCAAATCTTAGCATAGAAAAATCCTTGTATTAATTAATTACCTGTCCTATACGACATACTTATGTACATCTGGTATTGTATGTGCTTTATTTTCCATGAACTTTGTTCATTTATTAGATAACTATGAAACAATACTTAAGTACTGAAAGAACTATACAAGACATTTTTATTAAATATATGTAATATAAATTTATTTTACAAATTATTTCATAAATATCTATTTTCATGATACATGAATAATTTAAATTTTCTCTTTACCTAAAAACAAAAATCCATGATACATGATAACATATATTATCTCCCTAATCTTTCATTGTTTTTTTTTTAAATTTCAAACAGAAACATCAATATGATCCTTTAAGTTTTTAAGTTTTGATTTAGCTTTTGATTTTTATTACATAATTTCAAACTATATTTATTTTTCTTATGTCTTTAAGCAAATAATTGATGTTAATAATTAATCTTTAATAAAACAAAGATTAAACTCTATTAATTTTGAAACAACATGAAAAAACAAGTGACACAAATTCTAGCTAGCTATTTTATTCTCTAAATGAATGAAATATATATATGGCCTAAATATACCAATCCCCATTGAACAAAGTATATTGGTTCAGTTTTTCCCTCCAAGTCCTATGCAAGCATCCCAGATCCACCTCACATCATTTTGAAAGAGCATTGGTCAACAATAATGGACAATGGACTAACTCGGTATCTTTTGCAAAGTTTGCTGGCTAACTTTTAATGAGTACTGTGTTTCTTACTAACTCATGTGAGTTAATCAAGTTCAAGGCCATTTATATATTTAGGCATTTCTTAAAAGATGTATTCACTGAAACAACCTTTAAGTCTACAGGACATAAACAGATTTACTTTATGTTCCCAAAGCACTTCAGCCACCAAAATAAATCAACGGCGTTTTCTTGAAAGATTTATTCACCAGATGGTTAGCAAAACCCTAGAATATAAAAATCTGATCTGTCCGTTGTCGTCCTTGACGTATAATATTCCTCTCCTCCCAGAGCTTGCACGAACATGTTGGTTTTTTGTCTCTCCACTCCGCTCCACATGTGTAGCAAAACTCATGTCCACATCTGCCAAAATGTTGCCACATTCATGCAGCAAAAACAAGAATAGGAGGAATTATCACCGATGAAAGAGAGTGACAAACTGTTCAATCTACAAATAAATCAAAGTTCCAACTTAACAAGCTGCTCAACCTCCAGAACCAAGTATATCCAGATAGAAAATTAAAAGAAGAAAAATTTTCATTTCACAAGGACCCTATGAAAAATAAAAATCTCCAAGAGCATAACCAGATTTGAAATTAAGCATTGGATAGCCAAAAGAATCATTAAACCAAAAGGAAAAAGCATCCTCATGTATATATGTTTTGCCAAACAGAAGAGAAAAAGCATACTGATGTACATATGTTTTGTCAAAGAGAAGATAGGTGGGGCTGAAAATGACATGGGCTGTTCCATGTGTTGGGTTACTTTATGTAATGATATAAAATGCATAGAGATTTAGAGGTCACATATGCACGAAATAGCACAAAGGCAGCTAAAAGTGACTTCTTCCTCCAGCCTCGTTAACTTGCATCACTTCAATGAAAGAGAATAAAGCTCTAACCACTACATACATACCTGCAAGTGATGTGAAAGCAACCTTCAGCAAGTTCAATCATATGGTTGCACTTCACACATAGACGCCATTGTTTCTTCTTTGCAAGAGAATTGAGCAATGAATCTTCAATTCGAGGGTAAGGATTCGATATTTTGTAGTCAATGCAAGTCATGTTGTAGTGCCATGGGACCTTGCAGTTGATAAAGCGATTGCATTTCTTGCACTTCCTGGCTCCAGACTGTTCAGCCCCAACAAACATACTCTTTGAATATTCTAACACCTCATGCTTTGACATTAATGCTGAGCAATTGGGAAATGGGCAATAGACTTTATCCATGACAGCGATAGAAGCTTCTTTCTTGCGTTCGCTCAGCATCTGAACTAGCCTAGCATCCAAGAATGCCCCACAATGATCGACAGTGATCCCTGACTTACAGCCTTGATGTGGGCACTCGGCCAGCATTTCATTTAGCAGCTTCACTTCCACATGCTGTTTCATACAAGAAAAGCAAAACCTGTGTGATGCTGTGCCTAAAGACTTTAGACAATCTTATTTTAGGTGTAGAATTAAGAAGTAAATTTTAATTAGGATTATTTCCTCTCCTATTTATTGCTGGATTTATTTGTTTATTTTAATAGTTTATTTCTTTCCTTTTCTATTTATTTCCTTTATGCTTCCCCTCCTATAAATAGGAGAAACAAGGTGTTTTGGAGATAGTTTTTGATGTTATTAAATTAAGATATTTCCTTTCCCTTGGTCTTTTTCTTCTTCTTCTCTTTTGTGTTCTCTATTTTGGTTCTAGCCCTATTTGCCCTATATCAAATTTAGTATCTCCGCAAAAATTCCTATACTTCCCCTCTCATCAAAAGAAATAGGAGCCAAAAGAATCCAAAACCTAATTGTGCCCTTGTCGCTTGTTGCCGTTTTCGCACACCCCTTGTGGAGCCAAGTTATGAATTTTATAATCGCATAACACCTTTTGTGGAGCTGCAAGTCAATTAGGCACAAGGATAACCAAGCGCAATTTGTGTCCAAATCCTAAGTCCCTCATTTGCTTTAGGTTCCCAGCAGTTGCAACATCCCCTCAGACTTGAAATTTGTTGCTGCCGTTATTTCACACAGCAAGGTCTCTTTGGTCCAACGCAAAGTTTTTGCTTGGCCTTCAAATTGTTGAGCAGTTAGTCGAACTTGAAATATATTGTCGCTTCATCACTTGCTTGGGCAACATATTATTCTGGTTCCTTTGGCTGGGGAAGGTTAGTCACAAAAAAAAAAAAATTTGTTTCTCCCACGTTGATTTTGCAGTAGGTGATAACTCCTCTTTAAGTTGTTGAATCTTTCGTAGTTAACTTTACTTATATTTCATTCTTAAGTAGTCAATCCTTTGCATAAGTCCAAGTTTCTTAAAAAAAAAATCCTAATAGGGTTTTTGTTTGTTTGCTCTAGTCTTTGCAACTATTCTCATCAGTAGTATTAAATTTATTTACCTCTTTGATTGTTGCATCATTGCTTGTTTATTTTTTTTTTTAAGTTATTCATTGCAGTCTTTTGTGAAATTCTTGCTTGCATATCATGGCTAACCGGGGTAGGAATAGCAATCATTCCCATGACTCCAACCATAGTCACGAACCTGAAGTCACGAATAAAAGGATGTCGAGTCTAAAAGATAGGTTAACTAGGATAAAAGAGGCCATCAATCGACTGGGTAGGACTGAAAGGGGAAAAAATCATGAATTGGACGAAGACCAATCTGTAAGGCAACCCACTTTTGCCCAAAACATTGATGACTCAATCCAAGCCCAAGTAGGTCAACAAATTCCCTTTGCACCGCTTAGGAACGCTCGGCCTATTAGGGTTCTTGAAAACCTTTTTTCAACTATAGGGGAAAACTTTGCCACCTAGAACACTCCCTCAGGATCAGGCTTATGACCAAGGAAATAGGTGGGGAAACTTTAGGAACCCTTAGGAAGATTGGGAAGTTGCTATGATGGTCAAACTGGACATGCGATCCTATGATGGTAAGTTGGATGCCAATGATTTTTTGGATTGGTTGGAAGAGTTAGAGGAATACTGTGATTGGTATCACATGACTGATATGAAGTGGATTTGGTTCGCGAAGTTGAAGTTGATAGAACCAGCCAAGAAGTACTGGCGTACTCGAGAACCTGAACGAACCTTCGATCAGGCAATGGGCTATTATGAATCGAAAGTTGACTAAGAAGTACCTTCCCTCCCTTCATAGGAGACAATTGTATGACCAGCTACTTAACCTTAAGCAAACTTCTACCGTGTCTAGTTATATGGAGAGGTTTGATGAACTTATGTTAAGAGTAGGCATCAATGAGATCGAGTTTCAGACTGTGGGTAGGTTTGTGAACGGGTTGAGAGGAGATATCAAGAGAGAAGTTGAGTTAAATATGCCCGACACTGTAGAGAAAGCTTACCAACGTGCGTTAAAGCTGGAAACCTATTTTAGATCTAAAGGTAAGACACTGTACCGTGCTTTAGAACCTAGCTACACCCCACCAAAACCTAACACACAGCCTTTGCTTAAGACTCATCCACAAGAACTTAGAGGAACTCTACTAGCCACCCTTAATAGACCTTATCTGAATCCAAATATCAAATGCCACAATTGCCATGAGTAATTTGAACTATAAACTTGCTGTTAATGTGCATCGTAGAGGTATGGAATTTAATGCTGGTGATAAAGTCATGGTTCGCATAAGACCTGAGTGAGTAGCAAAAACTAATTTTAAAAAATTACATGCTTGAGCCATGGGCCCGTTTCTATTTTAAAGAAGTTTAGACCAAATGCATATGTGCTTGATTTGCCTGTTGAACTTAATATTAGTCTCATCTTTAATGTGAAAGATTTATCACCTTATCGAAGCACCTTTGAGCTTCCTGTTTTATCAAGTGGACCTTCTACAAAAACACCTATTCTAAAGACCCCTCAGTTCCCTAAGCTAAATGATGAGATTGACAACATTCTTGATGATGAGTGCTTGAGTTCTACTATTAGTGGTGGTTGTCGTAATCTATTTTAATGGAAGGGACGCTCGCCTTCAGATGCTTCTTGGATGTTTAAGGAAGACCTTCGTGAAATGGACCCAAAGCTCTTAGATTAGTATTTGTAGTCACACTCGACGGAGTCAAGTTTCTTTCAACCGGGGGAGAATGATGTTGTGCCTAAAGACTTTATGCAAACTTATTTTAGACGTAGAATTAGGAAGTATATTTTAATTAAGATTCTTTACTCTTCTATTTATTGCTGGATTTATTTGTTTATTTTAATAGTTTATTTCTTTCCTTTTCTATTTCTTTCCTTTATGCTTCTACTCCTATAAATAGGGGAAACAAGATCTTTTGAAGACAGTTTTTTTATGTTATTGAATTAAGAGATTTCCCTTCCCCTAGTTTTCTTATTCTTCTTCTCTTTTGTGTTCTTTCTTTTGGTTCTAGCCCTATTTGCCCTACATCACTGTGAAAGCAACCAGCAACTGTGAACAGCCGATCAACATCTACACCTTCGAAGCATATTACACAAGTCTCCTTCAAAAGTTTGCCTTTTCCAGTTTCTATAGGCCAAACAATCTGCGATATGATTGCATCTCTGGCTAGCTTGACAGCAAATTTCATGTCATTCCGAGTCGCTAGATAAGGCTGGCACTACCTGAACTTTCTTTGGAGAGAAGCAACCTCAATGACCAATGTAGCCATCTTGCTCCGTCTTGCAAGCAATCTGGAAGTTACCTGTATTAAGGAACTCGGTCAACCAACAATATGAAAACTTTAAAACAGAACTGAAGGTAGCATTAGCACTGAACTCAATCAGAGTTCCTGAAAAAACAATTTCTAAACAACAGAAACAAACAAACGCTTCTATAAACCTATGCTCTATGCCTCTACAGTCATTACAGTACTTAGATAAAAGACACCAAACACCTAAAAGATCGCCAACCTCAAATGTTGAATCAATAATACATATACTAGAACCTGAAATGGCTAGCCAAAGAGTTTGAGGTCAAATTGTTAAACACTCCACAGTGCATCCGCACAGAAGACAATGTCTAATATAGTGTGGAATATGCAAGTGAAATCTAAATAATTTATATGCCCATTGCATGAAAACAACTAGTACATTATAGGCCCACACCCACCAACAATTAATCCTACTACAATGTCCAAAACCAAAGTTTCCTAATTCTTACACCAACACCAACACCAGGTCACATGGCTATACTTTGCACCTCATTCCCATGACTTTTCCAAGAGAAATGCACAAAGAAACAAGAGTATAAACGAACAGATTAACACAGAACAGAGTGCCAAAATAAAAAAGAAACATCCAATCACTTGATATGAACATGGACTCAGAGGTTTCTGAATCGAACTCACATATTGGTAAACCATGTAATCATCGCAATAGAGAGTGAGCCTTCTCAAGTTCAGACTCAAAGCGGCATTCAGCCCATGGATGAGGCCCTCCAGCCCCGCCATTTCTCGGCACATCGTTTCAGCTCCTTGGAGGGCTTTCCTCATCTCCAACACCACATTATTCCTGAAATCACAAATGGCTACACCGGTGGCCCGTGGCCGCCACCATAACCCTGGCATCCCTCACCCTCTCCTCACTCACCAACCCAAAAACGTACAATTTGAAGCTCTCCCCTTGCATCTCAAGAACCCCATTTCCAACGTAAGGCCTCTCGTAGTTAGCCCCGAACTTCTTCCACTCGGAGTCCGGAACGTTCATGATGTAATTCGAAACTTATGGTCATGAATCCTGCGATCCAGTTCTTGCTTCAGCAGGCGCATCTGCTCCTCGCTCTCTAGACGGTCCCTGCGTTCGACGGCGACCCTGTCGACGTCTTGGGGCATGAGGGAGAGGCAGTCCAACTCGGGTTCGCCCCCATCGCGACCCGACGCCGTCGGGGTTGGAGTGGGAGGGTTTTGGGAGGTGGAGGCAGAAGGAGAGTGGGAGGAGAGAGAAGCGTTGAAGGCTTCCTGCATTTGGAGGTGGAAAGCGAGGTAGAGATCGGAGTCTAGGGTTTTGGCCGCCATGAACTCTTGCCGTTGGAAGGCGAGTAAGAAACTGAGTTCATCGTCTTCCGAGATGCTGGTTCCAGGGCCGGGGCTCGTAAAGGACGCTATTGTGTTGGTCTTAGTTTCGCTGTTGATTTTCCAGGGAAAGTGACAGAAAAGAGTTAGAAATCAGAATTTTGTTCTGTATTTAGGAAATTTCTATATTCTGCTTATTGTGTTTGGTCATATAGTCATCTTGGCTGCCAATATCAGTTGAATCATTGGTTAAAAGATTTTTAATTGTAAGATTCAAAATAAATAATAATGTCACAGTAAGTTTCAGAAAATTTGAGATGAGATATGAGAGATTTTCAAAACATGAAGGATAATTACAGTTTATACCAAACCTTAATCAGTTCTTCTTTTCCCCTTTTTTACTTACATACAAAATATATAAAAATATTAGATTAGCCATATAGAATCAAATTCTAGAAACTACTAGTGCCCATTGGTAGCAAAATAAACAAAAACAATTACTCTTCTACTACTCACTTTTCCAAATTTAGTTCAATTCGTTTCTTATTGTATTAATGGTCGTTCAACAAATTTTGAAAAAATGCTAAAAATTATAAACCTTGATCTATCATTTGCGTCCAAATTTACATATTTATGCTTTATTTACAAAAAGATATACGTATATAGTTACACTGTTTTAAAAAGTCAAAAAAATGATAAGTACTGTAGAATAATCATAATTTTGTCCTTACTAATGCATCTCTTGTTACATTTCATTTTTTTACTATTCTAAAAAAAAAAGATTTCTTTTCCCCCTCACCAAACATCCTCTGATTTAATTATAACAAGATCAATCCCCTAGACCCTCATTTTTTAACACTTTTCTTACTAATTGCTCCGTCGTTCAAATGTTCCGTGTCCTGTGAGCGTGTGTGTGAAGATTTTTTTATAAAAAGAACAAGATTCTGGAGACATATTTCACCTTCTAAAATCTACTTAGCATCATACAAATCGCTCTCTTTCTTGGAATCAAATTATCGCCATGCATCAGCTTTGTGTAACCTTAAAAAGTGCAGCCTGTTTTATTTAGAACCTAAAGCTGACCAAACGGAACATCCCATCCACATCAGCTCATCCATAGGCGGCCCCATCTAAGGAAAAACACGAAACAGCTGCAAGTGATGAGGAAACACACCTGCTCGTTCACAGGAATTTTTTAGGGGCACCATTAAAACTTTACAAGCCCCACACGCTAACAAGCCTTCAGAGAAATCGCAAATATTTAAAGAGTGTAGGATTTAAAACCTTCTTACACCGTCATTATAAAACACTAGCCCGTTTCCTGTATAGTTCACCCCACTTGGGATGAGGAAAAACGGACGGGATGTGACCGAGGATGCAAGGCAGGGCAGGCAGGCCAGGAACGTATCTCAAAGCCAATACATGTCAAATTCATCATCTTCGTCTTCGTCTTCATCTTCATCAAGTTCTCCAACATCTTCGCGCAAAATGTGATCCTCATCCCATAGTGGACAAGAACAAGTCGCCTTTTTGTTCTTCCACTCTGCTCCACAATTATAGCAAAACTCGTACCCACATCTGCCGAATGTCAAAGAAGATGCAATATTTACTGAGATAATACTGCATGCGGAACTAAATTTGATTTCACACCAGTACCGTCATCCTTGAGAAGCTAAGGAGACACCAGAAAACTACGGATAAATTAGCGGTTCCTTCTATAAAGATGCTCAGTGTGCACGACAAGGTTTTCACTCACTTTTTAATGATTTCCAATATCATCGTTTTCACATTAGCACAGGAAATTATCTTATTTTGGCATGAAGTAATGTGATACGGTATTAGAGTTAACAATAGACCAACTGAATTTGGAATTCGAGATATGATGGCACCTATTCTGTCTCCTTAAGATGATTGTTATGGGCACATTTCTAATATAAATTTCATGAGTCATCCTCAATAATAGTTAAAAACTTCACTGACAGGCCAACCTCAGTCATGCTCAACATCTTTTTGTCTGAATACTATATACTAAAACTACACAGTCAACATGTTATCAGGTCATCAACCAGATCATCATATCTAATAATGCATCCCAGTCAAAGAGAGGATGAAAAGCTCGAGCAGGCCTTCCCTTTTTCCTCAAACCTATTCCTCTTTTTACTCCTCTTTACCTTTTGGAGAACAACTATCCAACCCAATTACATATTTCAGTAATGGCAAACTTGAATTTGCAATTACATTAACAGAAACATAAGATGTTACTGACAAGCTTAACTACTTATGTTTGCTTCCAAACACTAGCCACAAAATGACACAAATGTGAGCATAAAGAAAGTACCTGCAAGTCATATGGTAGCAGCCCTCGGAGAGTTCAATCAAATGGTTGCACTTTACACATTGGCGCCAGAGATTCCTGTTCGCAAGGGACTTGAGCTTGAGATCTTCTGTTGGGGGGTTAGGATTTCTCCCCTTGTACTCATAGCAAGTCAGATTACTGTGCCAAGGGACAAGGCAATTGATACAGAACAAGCCATGACATTTCAGGCATTTCCTAGCTCCAGATCTTTGAGAACCAACAAATGCATTTTTGGCATATTCAGAAATCTCATTTCTAGACATTAGTGCTGAACACCTGGGATGAGGGCAGTACACCTTCTCTGTTACAGGGATAGAAGCTTCTTTCTTACGTTGAGCCAATATTTCAAGCATTTTAGGTGCGAGAAACTTTCTACAGCTGTCAACTGAGAGCTCAGACTTGCAGTTCTCATGAGGACATAAAGGCAACACACCATGAAGCAATTTTACTTCTACATGCTGTTTCATGCAAGTGTTGCAGAATCGATGCAGGCATCCATCAACAGAAAAAACTGACTCAACGTCAGTATCTTCCAGACAGATCACGCATGTTTCCTTCACAGACTTAGGGTGGTTAGCTTCAGCAGGCATTGCAACCTGAGAAACTATTGCTTCTCTTGCCAGTTTGAAGGCAAATTTAACATCATTACGCGCTATAAGCACCGGTTCACAATATTCAAATTTCCTCTGAAGATGGGAGACCTGATTGACTAGCATTGCAAGCTTCTGCTGCTTTGGCTGCCATCTTCCCCTCACCTATACATCCATATGATACAACAGACAGCTATGGCATATTCAGTACAAATTTAAATGTAGCTGGTCCAATAACTAAGATATAGAAAAAGAGAATTGGCAGAAATAGTGAAAAAGGGAAGGGCAGTAACTCACAAACTGGAAGATGGGATAGAAATCGCAGAAAATCTCGACCCTCTTCAGCTCCAAGGAAAAAGCCGCTTCAAGGCCTTCGAGCAAGGCCTTAATCTCCACCACTTGCTTGTTCGTACCAACTCCAACTAATGGCTTCTTAATTTCCAGTATCAAATTGTCCCTAAAATCACAGATTGCCACCCCAATCCCAGCCAAAACAGTCTTCTTATCCTTAACCTGCTCCTCACTCACCAAACCCTTAAAGTAAACCCTAAATTGACAATCCTCCCCAACCTCCTCAACCACCCCGGAACTTCCCTCCCCAAAGGGCCGCTCGAAGTTATCTCCCCACTCCCACCACTCGTCATCCGACACACTGGAGACGTCTCGGGCGAACTTCTGGTCGTGGATGCGGAGGCGAAGTTCCTCCTTGATCCTCCTGGCCTCGTCCAAGGATCGCCGGTGGTCGAGGATCTCCAGCTTAAAATCGGAAAGCTCCCTGGCGGCGACATTGAAAGGGGAGTCGTTTTGAGCGGGGTGTTGGGGGATTGAGGAATCAGGGGAAGGAGGAGCGGAAGTGTGGGGGGCGAGGGAGGCGGACAGGGCTTCCTGGAGTTGGAGGTGGAAGGCGAATTCGGAATCAGAGTGGACACCTTGCGCCGCCATGAGATCGCGATGCTGCTCGGCGATGAGGAATTGGAGTTCGTCGAGGTCGAGCTCTCCCTCCGTCGCTGCCATGTGATTGGTTCTCTGATTGATGATATGAGTTGACCTTCAAAGTTTAGTCCTCTCGCTTTTGGCTGGGCAGGGGAAGTGTGGAACGTCCCGAGGAAGGACAAACGAACAGAGGCAGCGCGAGTGTCTCCAACCGGAAACTGCAACGAAAGCGTCTCGGGAAATGATTTGTTTGTACGAGGCAATAGGCCAATTATACTCGGCAAGAGAAAAACTATTGCCTAAAAGGCATGATTAGCTCCTTGACTTTATCAACTTGCACGAGTTAGTCCCTTAACTTGGAATCAGCTCGATTTAATCCTCTAAGTTTGGAAAATGGTGCCACTTAGTCTTTTGCTAACAGATTGAGCTATAGTGTTAGTAGCTTGCTAAGGTAAAATTTTGTTATAAGTCACTAAACTTTACTTGGTAGTTTACATTTACGTCTAGAAACTTTACTTGGTAGTTTACATTTACGTCTAGATTTTTTATAGGGCAAACTTCACCAGTCGTCCTTAAACTATATCCAATGTTGCTTAATCATTCTACCATCCATCACAACCATTAAGCATGGACGGAAAAATGATGTGAATGCTAATGTGGCATGGAAAAATGACGTGACTGCTGATATAATATCATTTTTTTATCCATTTTTAACAATAAAATAGACAACAGGATGATTAAGTAATACTAGATATAGTTTAGGGATGATTAAGCAATATTTGATAGTTTAGGGGTGAATTAGCAACATTGGATATAGTTTAGGGATGATCAGTGACATTTACCCATATTTTATACATGCAATTTAGTCATGAAATCCAGTTGGTGGCGTTTCTTTTTGCCTTCATCATCAACCATCTTCCCCGAAACTGCCAACCAATCTCTCTTCCCCAATATCGTTTTCTTGTCGACCTTGCCTCCCCTTGCCTTGCCATCGTCCTTACCTCTTCTCCCATCATCCTCATTTTCCTACCAACCGCACCTCATTGCCCATCGGCTTTGCCTCCACATCAGCTTCACCTCCCATCACTGCAAATCAACGACCCTGCAACGAAATGGATAAAAAACAGCAAAACAAACAATGACAACCAAATTTAATTGATTTGAAATAAGAACAAAAATAGAACCTGGTGCCGAACCAACTAGGCAACCACCCAGCACCAATCTCCTCCTAACTCACATATCAACACCAATCATCATCGTCTATTGTCCAGAAAATAGGAACCCAACTCTCGACTAGCCATCAATTTCAAAACCCTTGACCAATCAAGGATCTGTTTTACCTCTGATTTTTTGCACCAATCCTACTTTTGATTACAACCTCGCCATCGTTCTACCTAGCCAAGTTTAGCTGATGACCATTACAAGAACGACAAATGCTCTATCATAGGTTTGAGAATATCTAGGCTTTTAACTAGGAAGACCTCATGTTAGTCATTTATTTCATCTAATATATATGCTCTAGGCATTTAGTGTTATTTACTTTGCAGTTTAGTCATTGTCACGTGTTTTGCACTACAGCCTCCGTCAACTGATTGACCAACTCGTACACTTTATCAAAGTTTAGGGATTAAATTCCATCATTTTCCAAGGTTAGAGAACTAAGTCATGATAAGTCAAAGTTGAGGGACTAACTTGTGCCAGTTGACAAAGTTAAGGGACCAACAATGTATTTTGGCCAATATTAAATAACAAAAAGACTGTATAAATTGTAAAAGGTAATAATATGTGTTAATGGGACAATTAAATTTAGCTATAGAATATGAAAGATTTAACAAAAAACAACTTCGGCATAGTGACCATGTCGTAATGCGATAGCATATTGTAATTTATAGAAAATGTTACATACCATATAATAAGGAGTTGTAGCATGGTTTGGCTATTGTAATTTATAGGAACATAAGGCACGATGACAATTTCATAAATTATTGAACGTTGGGATGTATCCGTTGCACTTGGGCGCATAATATAATTAGTCAAATACCTAATAGCCATTTAGTGATCCCCATATAACAAGTCTATGACATTGAGTCAAATTATGATATTCCCTAAAAAGATAAAATGTATTTTTTTTTAGTTGTCCCAAAAAATATTGAAACATTTAATGTTTTAGAAAGTTTCTAATTTATTTACTTTACTATTCTCATTTAAACTCATACACAAAACCAAATAATGGATCTTTTCTTTTTAATTTGTATTTGAACCTTCACTACATAAAACTCAATAAGGAATCTTTTCTTTTTTTAATCATTGTTTAAACTCTCATTATACAAAACTCAAAAGAATTTTTTTTTAATTTAGTTTTATGGGCAAAATTGAAAAAATATCATAAATTATATGCGCCTTAATCTTTGTACTTAAATGAACATTGCGCTCTTTATGGGATGGAGTAGTACTTTTGGCAATAGAAAATACAAATAAACCAAGACTCTGTTCCCTCCTCGAAAACCGCTTAGTGATGTGGTTAAAGTTAACATTGCAGAGAATCTAAGGAAAAACTATGAAGGAAAGAGAAACTACAGTGGTTTTGATTTAGCAAAATAATATTGAATAAGTTATATTTATAAAATATATTTTCATTATTTGAAACTTTCCTTCATAGCTAATTAAAGTTGCAAGTGCAGGTTCCCTCAAAAACTTGCTAAACAAGTTTGATTATGGTTCTTTGGGGAAGGATTATCTCTGCGCACATCAGTTGTCTTACCACCTACATAAATGCTAGTGCATTGCTCTCCCCAAATTGATAATTCTATTGCAATAAATGTTGATGCCGGTTTATTTGCTTCTAATGGTACGGCTGGAGTAGGTGTGATTGCTCATGATTCATCCTTACCAATGCTCTTGGCTGTCTCATACACCATTCCTTTTGTTCGAGACATTGCTTACCTTGAAATATTGGCAATTTGGAAAGGCTTATTATGAAATAATTCTACAATCAAATTCTCAGGTGGTGATTTCTATACTCCTGAACTACAAAAAGCCATATTTATATGCATATGGAGTCATACATGATGATATTATCTAAGACTTTTAACTCATGTACTTTTATGTATGTCCTTCGTCAGACAAACTTTGTTGCGCATATTCTTATTTTATTATCTAAAGGTTAGTCGTGTAGAGTGGAATGAGAATTACCATATCCATCTAACCTATTGAAAGCGCTTCGTTCTGATCATTAATTAAGAATTTCTATACTTTCCATAAAAAAAAAGTTGCAAGTGTATGTTTGAATGGCGTCCTCATAGGTATAATTACCATTCTATCATCATCAAAATCAATAATATTCTATTGTGTCATTTCTCTTGTTTGATTAAATCATGCCTCCTTTTCTACATCGGCCGTGAATGAAAACACCAATGCTCAATTTGTATATATTTTCAACATTATTGCTGGTGTTGGCATTAATGCTCTTTTCACCTCCCAACACATTGCTAACGATGGCTTCGGTTGATTTTTGTCTACCATTGATGAAAATTGTGATGTATAAAGAAAGCGGAATAATGAGATCTAAGGCTGGGAGACCATTAACTTATAAGGAAGAAGCTAGGGTAGGGCCAATTCAGGACCATGTTCCTTACATACCCATAAAGAAACGAACATGCTCTATACTTGCAAATCCATCCCCAAGCACAAACTTGTATGTTAGGACAATTACGAGTATGTGTGGAGGGATTTAGATGATGCATCATTTGTCGAAGCATGCCAACATGATTCAAACCAAGGGGGCGTACAAGAACCATGTTTTTGTGCATTTGGTGATGGAGCTCTGTGATGGTGCTGGGCTTTTCAATTGGATAATGGCCAAGGGGCATTATAGCAAGAGGGAGGCAGGTAAAGCTGATCAAGACCTACATAGCGGTTATGGGGTATTAATAAGACTAATTTAGACTACTTGAATTACTATGTGAATAAAGTAAGCTAAGCAATGTAAATTTGGATTTTGTCAAGTTAATGAAAGCACACTTCCTATGATTTTTACTACCTATGTAGGTTAGCTAGAAAATTAAAGCCATTGTCTTAATTTTACTACTTGTTGGTAAATATAACTATTAAAATCCTTGCTCTCCCAAGTTAAGGGTCACTCTCCCCATTCTGAACTAGCAAGGACTCCTATCACAATTACTAGTTTAGAAAGAGGCATTACCAATTTCAATCACTTTTTACCTAATGACCTAAACTAATCTTCCAATAAGTTTTTGGTCACTACACTCTTCTCCTAATTCTAATTTTTTAAATCTTTTTCCAATGATTTAAAAGAAATATAAGCTGCAATCAATTGTGACTACCAATCAATCAACACAACATTAAGCTCAAGAGAAGAGTAACAAGTATGAAAGGAAATCCAAGACAAATAACCATTCATTCAACATGCATAACCATGTCAGGTTAGTTATAATCATAGAAAGTGTTCGGAAACCTACTCTATACTTAAATTGTGCAATCAATTGTGACTACCAATCAATCAACACAACATTAAGCTCAAGAGAAGAGTAAACAAGTATTGGAGGAAAATCCAAGATAAATAACCATTCATTCAACATGCATAACCATGTAAGGTTAGTTATAACTATAGAAAGTGTTTGGAAATCTACTCCATACTCAAATTAAACATAAACATAAAAATAAGAGAGATAGCATCCATATTTTATTACAAAGGGAAGGAAAAAAAAGAACCCAAGTGAAACTAATTGAGTTTCATTCCCCAAGTCTTCAAGAAGTCCTCCTCAAACGCTTTAAAACTCCTCCCAAGTAACTTTCCAATGGTGCCTTTCACAAGATGAAAATTGAAAGAAAAATGATGATAATGAAAAAGCCTAGCTCAACTTTGGCCAAAATGTATGAATCATACTCTAGTTCTAGATCATTCTAAACGTAAAGGTGTTTTGTGTTACTATCAACATCGGAGATTAAGACCCTCAACCAATTACAAGTTAGGATTAAAAAGATTAAGTCTCATATGAACCTGGTTAATACCTTGCGCCACACTTATAAAATTCAAGAATTGACATTTTAGCTTAGATTCTTAGTGATGAGGCAACCACGCCACTTTGGCAACAGCTTAAATAAAATTTTGCGTGTCTGGGTTAGCATATTGCATTTGGTGAACTGCCTACTACTTGTTTCGGTAATTAAAGGGATACGAGTTCAATCCCCGATATATTTCTTTTTACTTCCACTCAGTTTATTTTCTTCTAGAGCTTTCTTTTTATTTTTTATTTTTTCTTTCATTTTTCTGCTATATATATATATATATATATATATATATATATATATATATCCCTTGGTGCATCTATTTCCTCTTTCCATATATGTTCCCTGGTGCTTCTGCTTTCTCTTTCTTCTTCTTCTTCTTCTTCTTTTTTTTTTTTTTTTCTTCCAATTTTTCCTTTGTTCTCTTTTCAGTCCCTTTTTTCCCTTTTATCTATTCATTTTCTTGCTTTTTTTTTCTTCCCTTTTTCTAGTTTTTCTCCTTTGTTTCCTTTCCTGTATTTCCCCAGTTTGTTGCCCTTATCTTTCATTTTATGCATTATTTCCTATTTTCATCTTTTTCATTTTATTTTTTTAATTTTATTCTTTTGTCAATTTTTTCACTTTTCTCATTTTCATTTTTTCTCACGCATGCTCCTTTGTTATTTTATTAGTTTTATATATTTTTTTATTAATTTTTATTTGTTCTTTTAATAGTTGCATATGTTTTTTTATTAGGTTTATTCTTTTATTAGTTTTACTTATTTATTTATTCTTATTTATTTTTTATGAAAATTATTCTAAAAGAACCAATAAATAAGATAACAAAAAATAAAAAGTTTATTGAAATTTATAAATGAACACATAAAACTAATAAAAAAACAGATAAAATTGGTAAAAGAACAAATAAGAACTGATAAAAGAATATATAAAACTTATAAAAGGACAAATAAAAACTAACAAAAGAATAGATGTTCATTTATCAGTATCTACTTATTATTTTAGAGAAACTAGATATTTTTTTTACGAACAATTCTTAAAAAACTAAATAACTAGCTGTTTATTTATTTATTTTCTAGAGGAACTAGTTGTTTTTTTTATTGTACTTATTTGTCCTTTTAGCTTAACGAGACATTTGTTCTTTTCAAGTGAAAAAAAAAACTGAAAAAAGAAAATAAAATAAAAATAGTATAATTAAAATGAGTTGTAATATCTCATCACTATTGCCTCCATGTATTTTTTACTTTTATTTTTTTCATTTTATTTTGGATGGGCTAAAATAAAACCTTGGAGAAAGGTTTGAAGCTAAAAAAAAAAAAGTGAGAAGACAAGCCCAAAAAGCTTAAAACAAAGTTTAGAAACTAAAAAACTGGGGAAAAAAAGCAAAAAAGGAAAGAAAAAACCGGGAACAAGAAAAGTAAAAGAGAAAACTGGAACGGTACAAAAACTAAACACTTGTAAATGATTAAAAAAGAAAAAAGAAGCTAAAAGCACTTTGACTAGATTCAAACCGGCCACAATTACAAGGAATAGGCTTCTATTACCACCGCAACCAAAGCCCTGTATGACATGGAATCTTACTAAAATATATAAGTAGACTTACATGTCCGAGCTCATATAAATGCCTGTCGCACTTTAATGTTACCAAACTTAATTCGGGGAGCAACTTGGAAAGCTACATGGGTGGTGAGCCAACAGGCTCAACTGGTTTAACAAGGCAGAATAACCACAATACACAATAGTCCTTACATATATGTGTGCTTGTAGCCTGTCAAATATATCATGCTGCTGCTATCTAAAATATAAGATGCTTCCATATATTTTTTTATACATATGTCATATAATAAGATTTTATTATTTTAATTTCAGAACAAATAACACATAATTTTAGTGTCCAATAAGGTAAGTGCATAGTCAATCATTCAAGTTTTAAAGTTAAATACCTAAATATTTGAAAAACATGCACGGATAATTAACTATTTTGGCTTGAAGATAAATCCTATAAAGTACTAATAATATAAAAAAATATAATACCCTTATGAAAATTTGCCTTGAGACTCTAGTTTGTATTCTTTTAACTTCAAAGCTTTTTTGTTTTTAAATTTTGTTTCAACTTTGGGCCAGCTAAACATCAACCTAACGTAATTAAAATGATTTAAGCTACAAAGCCCACATCACCAAAAAAAAAAAGAAAGTGCAAAACACAAAACCCACGTAAATACGTTCTAGCCTGGGTTAACTGAGTTGCCCAAGTCACAATGTCTACCGGGTTTATCAAGTTTGACCAAATTTTGACTTAAGCGGGTTTAAGGGTGCAACCTTATCCGCTTTGCCTCGTGGCTTATAGTTGAACCCAAGGTTATTAAAATCGCGATCCTGATCGTGGGATCATACGATCCTACGATCCTAACATAGAAAACCTTATCAAAACGTTGTAGGATCGAAGGCATGGTAGAATCGTAGTAGGATCGCGACTAGGATCGTAGGATCATAGGATCGAAAGATTCTATTGATCCTACCCAGTTATTGATTTTTATTGGGGGTAAATTACATGGATGGTCCATAACATTTGATTTTCATTCTGTTTTCATCTCTAGCTTATTAAATGTTCTCTTTAAATCCTAAACCTATTAAAAACATCCTATTTTGGTTCCAAATTCACTAAAAAAATTTCATTTTGATCCCTAATTGGATGAAATTTGTTAACTTAAGGTAGCTGTCTAATAAAAACTTTTTAAAGCATAATTTAAATTATTTAGTAACTGTCTTACTATAAATTATATATATATATATATATATATGTGTGTGTATGTATATATGTGTGTATGTGTGTATGTATGTATAATGTAATAATAATAATAATATTTTTTACAATTAATGGATATTCAAATTACCAGTTTTTCCTATCTGTAAGTTGAACTTATTTCATCAAGAAAAAAATTACTAATTTTAAATTATTTACATACTGTAAAAAAATAATTATACATTTTAAATTTATTAGAAGTCAATTATTGATATTTAAATTATGGACATTGTACTCTTTTCTAATTGTCAATAATGTGTTTGTTCATGAATTTTTTTCAGACTTGTATTAATTATTTTATTGATTATGTTGATGTATACTCTATTAAAGTTTAAATTTTGCTTGTATTGTATCAATAATTAGGTTTTACCATTACTATGACACTAAAATTTTACTTGAGTTTTTAATATAATTGGTCTTTCATATAAACTATATTATTTAGACAAGAAATTTTAAATTTTTTGTAGGATCTTACGATCTACGATCCGATTTTACGATCCCGATCTTGTACGGCAAAAAATGATCCTTGGTAGGATCCCGATCTTAACAACCTTGGTTGAACCAATCCGACCAAGTGGGCTAGGTTTGATAACACAAGCGCACGCAAGTTTGTTCCTAAGTTGTATATTCCTTATATTTTGGGTCTCTGCTCCTTTCTCGCTTCCACTCTCAATTGCTGTACCCTCGCTCTCGCTTTTATAACCTTTTATTTACTTAAATTTTAAAAATTGATTCTTTCCTGCACTTGCACTCACTAACACTTTTGCTTTTAAGACGTTTTGTGTAACTTATGCTTATTTCGATAAAAAAATAAGAGTAGGAGACCACAATATTCATGTGCATGGGCATTGTGGCACCATAAAAATATGGCATAATTGGCATTGTGGTGCCAAAAGGACAAAATGTAGGGGGCCTTTTCTACACAACGGTGCCAAGACCCTAAAAAGTGCACCATAGCCAATTTGCCTGTAGTGCCATGACACCACAATGCAAATTGCACTTGGACCGCCAAATTTTTGTTTCCTGTTCTATTCGGTCCATCTCTGATTTGACACTTTAATCCTCTTCTCCAACATACAGAATGAGAGAACAAAGTAAGAAACAGTAAAAATTGTTGGGTGAATAGGTAGAAATCAACGGTCAAAGTTGATAAAAAGTTAACATGTTTGACCATAAAATAGCACTTATCATCTTCCAAGATTTGTATATTTTCTCATTATTTTTTTATTTTTTTCTCTCATTTTATTTGCATATTGGAATTCATATATATTTATCATCTTATTTGTATATAACTCTGATTTTGGTGGGAAATGTATTTTGTTTTGTTTACACCTATTTTTGGGATGAAAATTTAAACTCGTGCATACAATTGAATATATTTTTAACATATTTCTGATCTCATTTGTACATATCTATAAGTTGCTTTATTCGTCAAGTTCATACATATCTACTGACTGATTTGTACATATGCTTAATTTTTGTAGGAAACGAGATTTAATGCGTTTGCATTTTTTTTTATGGGAGGTTGAACCCACAAATCCTATTAAATATGTCGGTCATATATCTGTGATCTCACTTGTACATATATCACACATTATTCGTATAAATCTCTAACTTTCTTTATATAACGATTTTGTACATATTTGGTATATGATTTGTTCATATATCTAATTTTTAAAGGACGCGAGATTTGATATGTTTACATTTATTTTATGTTATGAAGGATAATATTGGAAAACAATATATAAACATAAAGGGCAGAATGCATGCAATATATAAACATAAAGGGCAAAATGCATGTTAAACTTATCCATCGAGCTTAGCTATGAGCTTTGGTCTACAAAAACCAATCGAGTTGGGTAAAGTTAGAGCTGAGGTTCTCTTGCTTGGAATGGAAGGCATGACATAACATTAGGGATGTTAACGAATATTTGCCACAACGGATATCCTATTATATTCTATCCAGCATATAGGACTTTTTTTCATAGTTAAATGAATTTAAAGCTTATGTAGATTTTATTTTTTTGTACCCGCTGGATATGGGTAGAATGCGGGTTTAGGTCTACCTACCCCATATCCTACATGCATATATATGTATATATATATATATATATATATATATAAAAACAAAAAAATCTAATTTATTTGGTTATTTGCAATTGCAACTAAGTGTCATTGTAAAACCAAGATAAGAGGGCTAGTACAAAGCCCCATGAAATGTTTCAACCCTTTTCTTTGTAGAGTTATGCGCTTATTGCTAAATGTGTGCTTACTTCACTAATTTGATTTGTACAAATTCTTTAAGAGTTATATGTTGCTACGCATATTTCTATTTTTATTATTAATACTATTTTTTTATAAGACCAATTTTTATTTTTTTTTTATGGTACTCTGTTATAGAATCACAATTTTTTTGTTGTGAAAATTAAAATAGATATGATATAAATATTAAAATTGTGAAACCAATAGATAATGGACGGGATATAGATTTAGTATCTAACATGATGGATAATATGTGAGTTTAACACTATCCTACTTACATTCTAGCTATTGTAATCCCTACATAGCATTCAACTTGTCTTCTAGAGAAGAGTACAAGACTAGCACATAAGATGGGCATAAAGGGGAGCCCACTAACTAGCAAGTTGCTAAGTTGAACTTCAATATTGGGCCCACCCGGGAGCCCAATAATTTTGAGGCTTACGAACAGCTAACATATATCGCCTGACCGAGCTCATATCATATCATACTCTTTTCTTCTTTCCATTTTCCAATTTGATTTAGTATCTAACATGATGGATAATATGTGAGTTTAACACTATCCTACCTACATTCTATCTATTGTAATCCCTACATAGCATTCAACTTGTCTTCTAGAGAAGAGTACAAGACTAGCACATAAGATGGGCATAAAGGGGAGCCCACTAACTAGCAAGTTGCTAAGTTGAACTTCAATATTGGGCCCACCCGGGAGCCCAATAATTTTGAGGCTTACGAACAGCTAACATATATCGCCTGACCGAGCTCATATCATATCATACTCTTTTCTTCTTTCCATTTTCCAATTTTTTTTTTATCGAATGCATCATGTATGAATATTATTAAACCATAATGTCCTTGGCAACAATGGCGGATAAAGAAGACGTAAAACATCCGTCCAAAGAGAGAAATCATCACAAGTAAGGCCTATATGAGCTGAAAGATGCGCAACTTCATTTGCCTCACTGTACATGTGTAGATGCAATTGCAGCCAACCTTCATGTTTCACCAACGGGCCTCGAATCTGATCAATGTCTTTACAAGTATGCGGGAGTATTTATTTTATACTGAAATTCAAAGCTTCTACTAGGAAATAGATATTCTCAAAGAGTTTCAATGTCAGCCTCGCGGTTTTCTGGCACCCAAAGCAGCACACTTTTACTGCCAAGTTTAGATCCATATGATCACATCAATTACCTCTAGATAAGAATTTCCAAATTTTGTAACTTTCCTATTTTTTCTTTATGACGGGTCTAGAAATTTTTTCGCGGTGCATCTCTATGTAAATAATCTCTAGATATAACACAATTATGACATAAAAACTTTTTTATTTGAGCATTAATGTATTCGGTGAAATAATAATTTTAATTTTTTTTATTTCATTTTACTTGTCTTTTCAAGTTAATGGAATCATTTGATCATTCTAAAAATTACTTAATAATATTCAGTAAAAAAGATAAAAAAAAATTCAACTGGATCCCTGCACCCAACTGAAGGACTATGGCGTAATTCAGTTAATTAACGCGGAATGATATAGTATAACTTTTTTAGTATAGCTGGAAAATTTGCGTGCCTTTTTGGTTGGTAATTTTCTTAAAGATTCATCCATGTTCGAATTAGTCCAAATATACCGTTCCATAATTCGGCTTAATAATCTTACTGGTTATCGTTGTTATGGAACCAGCCAATGGCTCGACGCAAGCAATATTACTCAAACTTGAGAGGCCACTTAATAATTAATCGTGGTGATATAATTTTAGGGATAAACATTACCAAATATTCTGAAAATATGTCATATATTGTGCATTCCTCCTATAAGTACAAAATCTTGTACAATTCATCCTGAAAGTATGCAATAGTTGCACTATTCTTTTCTTCTCTCAGCTTTTGCCATTAGAGAGTATATTTTATATTACATCATTCATTGTGAAAGTATGTTTTATGTTACATCGTCTTGAAAGCATGTTTTATGTTGAACTATTTATATCATCATGTTAGATTTCCGTTACTTCCCAATGATAAAACTTGACGGAAGGACAAATGGTGCAACAACTGCATACTTTCAAGATGAATAGTGTAATATTTTATATATTTTAGGATGAATGTGTAATATATGATATACTTTAAGAATGTCTGATGATGTTCACCTTAACCTTAGGCAATTAAAACAAGAAAATCGTGGTAAAACTTTAGTTTGACATAAACATAAGAAATACATATTCGAACGGCTTCTAATATAATCCTATAATTTTGGAACACCGAAGCCCGAAGATATGGGGCATGTAAGACGAAAAAGGAGATTGGAATAGATTTTCCTCGTCAATTATAAGATTGTGTTGTTTTGACTTTGGATGACGAAAAATTTTCAAAGGGAGAAACTTAAAAAGTAGGAAAAATGATCATGATTTTTACGCGTCCAAGTGAAAGCTTTTTTGCAACTTTTTTTATTATTGTTAAATAGATAGGAACTGACGAACTATCCCGTTAAATATCAGCCAACGGCCCGTCACCGCCACGAGATCTGGATTTGCCGCAGTTGCTAGTTCTTTTATTTTCCCATCCCACCTTTCACACTTTCTGTCCCCCTCTCTACTTAATCACAACGTCGTTAAAAAGACATAAAAGAGAATTCGCCATGTATATTCAGTTTAGGTTTAGCTTTCTAGCTCTGCCATCACCGGTTACTTAGATGAAGCAGTTAAAAGTCTAATCCTAACCAATCATGTAATATAATCGTTATTTTATAAATGATGTAATAATATGATAGATGAATGGATCGTTACTCTTTTCGGTACATTGATGAGAGGCCAATGCACTAATAAGGGAATTAAACTTTTAATCTTCTAATAAGAACGATAAACCACTGTATTAAGATTTTCAATCAAGTGGATTTTGATGACATGAGGGAGAGGGTCAATGGAAGAATATTTGAAAGCCCTTTTCCTTTTTCGTATAGTAAGGGGCCTGATTTCAGAAACAATGTCTGGGTTCCCATTCGAAGTCGCAAGATTGCGGCGAATGGTACCTGTGTCATAAGTACTTAACGGTACAGATTATCCCATCGGCCCTCAACATTGGTACTATATTTAATTTAGTGTAAACTTATAATTACCGCTAACATATGTTATAATTTATAATTTGTCTCATTTATTTTTAAAAATATATACTTTATCTTTATATTTTTATATATTATCAAATAGCAACTTTTGAAACTATTTTAAATTGTACGATAGTCATTTCCTAATAATTTTAATCTCTCAAATTTTTTTTAGGCCTAAAGACATTTTTGGTCCCTGAACTTGTTTCACACGGACACTTAACCCCCTAGACTATGACTCGGACCAACTCGCCCCTTAAACTATCGAAAGTGGTACACTTTACCCCTTTATGCGTCATGTGCTCGTCACGTGTGCACTTCAAAGCAAACGGCGTTCATGTCCGTCAGAGAGGCAGGAGCTGTGGCGTGAGTCACTGATAAAATTAGGATTACACGGTGATTGTGAACTCGTTTCTTCTTCCTGCTGGCATTTGAATTCGCAGATTGGGAAAATGAAGATGAACCAAACCCTATGCCCTGGCCAGCGGGCTTCTTGGGAATCTCTACGTTTGGTTTCTGTGACTTAATTCTGAATTTGGGCTTCACGAAGATATGGAGTGCCGGTGCTTGCAGAAGAAGGCGATAAGGTTCGCCGAGGAAAGAAGACGAAGCGTACAGTGGCAGCGCCATTTTCAGAAGCTGATTTTTCTTCTTTTTTTTTTTCCCTTCCGTTTTTGACTTGAAAATGTCTTCTCTCTGAACAGAAAAGAGAGAAGATACCTTATCTTATGTAACTAAAATGAAGTGAAAATTAAAAAGAGGACCTGAATATTACAATTGACTAATTGCTGGTACTTAATAGTTCAATTTTCCACTTTAGACTGGGCGCAGCCTTTTGGTTTCTTTCTTCTCCACAAAATTCTGGGGAAAATTTCTGCTCCACATTTTCTCGCCAACCAATCACTCGATGCTGCGTTGAAGGTCTTTGGCTGCTTAAACTTCCTTCAGGATTTTTCGCGCCTTTCATGGACAATTTAGTCTCAGTCGTCGCCTCCGCTCATGGCCGCTGTCTCTTTCCCGCGTTTTCTCTCGCCCCGATTCTCGTCGGGCCTTCGCTAGAAAAGGTTTTTGTTTGCTCGCTCTCCACCAAAGCGAGCGGAGGCAAGAGAGGCGCGCCACAGCTCCTGCCTCTCTGACGGACATAAACGCCGTTTCCTTCGAAGCGCACACGTGACGAGCACATGACGCATAAAGGGGTAAAGTGTACCACTTTCGATAGTTTAAGGGGTGAGTTGGTCCGAGTCATAGTCTAGGGGGTTAAGTGTCCGGGTGAAACGAGTTCAGGGACCAAAAATGTCTTTAGGCCTTTTTTTTATAATTAATAGATATTTTAAATTATCAAATTTTTCTTTCTATAAAAGTAATTTTCTCTCTGTAAATACATATCAGTATCTTTTAAATGTTGGTTGATTGTGAAAAAAATAGCAAAAATCTTGAAATTACTGGAACATGGTTATCAGACAGTTTAAATTAGAGTTTCATAAGTTGTTGTCGAATACTATAAAGGAAAATGGGGTAAAGTGTAGGTTTTCAAAAATAAAGGGAACAAAGTGTAGGTTAGCCCAAACCATAGGGGAATTTTTGTAATTTTTTCTTAATTTATTCATCCCAAATTTATTGTCATTTTTTTTTTATTTTGGGATATATTCAGTTTTTTCATGCCTAGGACAGCAAGACCAAATTAGAGGAGGAGCAGGTGATAGTCTATTATCTAGGTAGTGAAACTCTATTCATTATCATATTTTTCATTTTGCTAATAGCATGTATAATCTAGTGTTGCAATTATTAAGCATAAATCTTAACAATCAAGTGTCGTTCTTTCTTCCTGTCTCACTAATGCAAATTCGGACATTAATGAGCTCTTCAGAGCTTTGTTGGCTTTAAATTCACTGGAGAAAATTAATGTCTTTTTGTGTAGATGTTGTTTGGATGCTCTCCCCACAAGGAAAAATCTGGAGAAACGATCTTCCTTTGCTGGACTCTTCCTCCTCTCGTTGCCAGAATGTTCTATTAGTGTTCTATGTCCTCATTTGTCTAGGAGCATATGCTTCTAACAGCGCCAGTAAACCAATCACTCATTCAATAATTTGGGGGTTGTCTTCAAAAGTTTAGGCAACATGGCACTTGATCTTTCCTTATATCCTTTTTGGCTAGCACTCTATGGAGCATCTGGTTGGACTGAAATACTTCAGTTTTTGACAATAGACTGCCTGACCAGGCAAGAAATTTGTATTGTCGGGATTATGAATTGCATCCCTTAAATTAAACAACAACCTATAAACTAAAGAATGCTCGATTAGATGGAACCTTACTAAAGACCTTAGCCAATATATGAGGTTCAAAATAATATGACTCCTCCCTTACTATTAGTGGATGGGGCATGGGATTCTTGATCGAAGATTGGAAGCTTTGGTGCCGCGGCTTTATCTCAATATTTAGATTTCCTTGAAAGGTTCAAAGTTCTATGCATCTTCTTTTTTGCGGCTGAACTAAGAGCAATTTGTAAAGGCCTCAAGTGGGCAGTGCAAACAGCTGAAACAAATATTACATTTCTTAGGGGCTACATGAATGCTTGTTTGCAAGTTATAAGATCAAGACCAGTCGAACCTGAATTCACTACTTTGATAGCTGATATCAAGTTCCTCATCAGCAAGATTCCGACTTTTAGAGGTCTTACAGTATTTAGATCTGTTGTCCAGCCTGCTCATGAATTGGCAACATGTTCTTTTTTCTAGCTCATTTTTCTTGTTTCTTTCTCCTTTTGAGTATAAAAAAAATTAGTGTTGCAATTAGCACACTAGAATTTTTGGATAATATATAGATATTGTATGATTATCATAAAGTAAAATTGTAGGATGACCGGTAACAGCAATCACCGATGCATTTGAGCATTCGATTGTTTAGGTTTCATGTGAGACATAAAGTAATGAATAACCCAGACGCTTTGGACATAGTTGTGACCAATCATCAAATAAAACTCCTTCACAAAATCTTCATTATGACTGTATGTACAAATTTCATGTGTAAAAATTATGCTTTGAAATTAATTGCAACACCAATTACAAATTTTCAATTTGAAACAGAGATTTTGGGGATCAACACTTTAATGTGTTTCTCACGTGTACAATCCTCTGATTAACGCTTTAAACTTTTGATGGAGACGCGAACGACTTCTTTATAAACAAGAACTCTGGGATTTGCCTTGCACGAACAAGAACTAATGTTCATCGCCACTTCTTTTAGACTAGCACTTTTTGTTGTACTCCTTGAACTTTGAGGCTTTTGGCAATATCCGCTACTTTCTTGCCACTTTTCCTTGTAGTTTGATTTGATGCAGCACAAAAACAAATCCTTCATGTTCCTTGTCTTGTTCACCGGATCTGAACTTGAAATTGATACAGCACCATCCCACGTTCTTTAAATTCCTCACTATATTCTTTGAATCTAACATTGAAACTGGGATTTGTTTTTCCTTGGACTTAATTTCTCTTCACGCCGGCCATTTGTGCTTGATCGGCTTGAAGAGTTTGAGAAAGCTTTTTGTATGGAAATTTCCCTTCTCCCTGGTTATGCTTCTTCAATTTGTTGTCTTTCACCCTTGGCCTAAATAGGCTATTTATAGGTGTAAAGAGGATATAGTTTGGTACAAAAAAATCACATAGGATAATTATTATTTAATTATCTCTTATATTTATCTCAAAAGAAACTTGATATGATAATTGATATAAAGATCTCGTAGACATAAAGATCTCTCCGGATTTCGATAGCATGGACGGACCTTTTAGGTTTTAAGACGTATCTTTTTAGCTTTGTTTTAATGCCTCATTTTGGATCACAGACTGCCTAAGTCCTTTTACTGCGAAGTGATCATCATTGCTTTTGCTATCAGGCTTCTTTTGCAAGTGGGACACTTTATTGTAAGATGATTGGCCCACTTGTGCCGGCTTTAAAGCCTTTGAAAATTGACTGGATTTCCAAGTCTAGAGATGACAGGTATTTGATACTTTTGAAAGCCATTGTGTAGCCACGTTATGGAGGAGATGTCAGTCCAATTAAGCTTTTTGTTCACTATCCTTCCGTTGGTTCCTAACTTCCTACGCTATGGAGCACCTACATTGAGTTGAGGATTAGGAATCATAAGGCTTAGTGAATATCCATTGGAGAAAGATATGGTTCCTAAAGACATCATCTTGCACGATCGTCGGCCGTCTTTGTGCTTTCCCCCGTCTCATGTGAATGTCATCATATTTCGAGACCACATTTGTATAGCTTATTTTCCATCGTCAGCTGGGTCTTCATTTACGGCCTTCGGTTGTGTATTTTCAGACTCCAAAAATTATGCTTCTTGGACCTATAGTTTCCAAATTCTATGAACTTTAGAATTTTGAACATTAATTTTGAAATGGGTTAGACAATTTAAATTGAATTTAATTTTTTTTTGACCCAATAAAATTTTGATGCCTACAATGACCTTTAAAGTTATAAACATTAACCTATTCCTTGAGAGTTCATGATGTTGCCACCACTAATATAATTTCTGGCCCTTACTTGGATGTCCCAAATATTGTAAGTTATGATCAAAGAATAATATTTTATTCATATTTATTCTACATTTAGTTTTACCTAATAAAAATTGTATAAAAATGATGTAGACTAAGGTGATGAAAATAAAATATTTCATGCAAATTCAAAATTAAAATAACGTGGCCCACGGAAATTGTTAGAATGACATTGAACTATGTGAAGAAATGAGTATATCAATAAAAATGAGTATGAACTTTGCTCGCATATAAAAACAAATTTTGTTTTCTGTTTTTGGTGAAATGTATGTAGCATTCTGGAAGAGTTTTTCAACCTACTTCCTTTACTCTTTTATCATAAGATGCCAATAGCTCAATTAGTTCAAGAAAATGAGCTTGATTGTTTGAGTTTGAGCTTTCATCATGACCTCTCAAATCACATCCTTGAAGGGTGAGTCATCAAATTGCATCAATTGTAGTTTTTAGTCATAATTAATTAACTGCAATTTGTTGCCTCATTTCTCTGTTCAATGCAATCTCAATATATTGGATCTGGTTCATAAGATCCAAGTAAGATTTATACACCATCACGTGTTGAGAATTTGGATCTTTTCTAGTATGTACCAAAAAAAACACAATCACTTCCATATTTCACTTTCTTTGAGTTATTCAAACTATCATATGTAAATGCTATTGAATTGAATCTTCTCACAGAGTTACAATTGAACCAAAAACACATAAGAGAAAATGTAACATCCTTAGAAAATGAATACTTTAACAAAGAAAATTGTTTATACCATGATGGTTGAAAGTGATGACTGTACTTGTCAATTACATAATGAGCATATTCTTCAAAAATAGGTTGGAATGGACCAACCTTGATATAAGCCTATCAAATCTCATCTTGTTGGTTAAATGGATATTTATAAATTTATTTACAAATTTTAGAATCATGCTCAATTGAATAAAAGTCAATTTCAATAACTTGAAATTTTCTAGATCTGCTTCAACTTGAAGCCCTTTATTGAAGATCAAAATTACAGTGACACCATTGCTGAAATTATACAAAGTGACCAACTTCTGACATATGAGAAAAACAAAAATAGATTACCACACATAAAACTTTATTATATGTTAAGACTATTATTATACGTATTTGTTGGACCCAAAATGCCAAGGCCTTGCTAGCCCATCCTCTATTCAGCCCCTATCCCATGTCTAACCACTAGGTGAAGGCTTTGGTTGTTGAATTAACGTAATTAATACTTAGGCTAAGAATACTTCTCTGAAATGGCTTTCAATAAAAAATTCCTAATTATTAACCGATCAAATCTTGATTATGATTATTATTATTTTATTCAATTCAAGCGTTTGAGATTACAATAAAATAAAAAAAAAGATCAACCTAAGGCCACTAGCTATGATATTCCAATGATTTTTTAATACATGCACATAGACGTCCTTAAGTTATTACTGTTTCCATTTATACCCATAATTTTTTTTTAGAAAATCATATGTATGTAGCCATCAATTTTTAAAAAGAAAGAACAAGTGCACATGAGCAACCATATCTAGATTCTTACCAAGTAATTCACGCCCTTCACCTTGTCGATTCATAGTTCGATTTTAATGGCGGATTCAAGATTTTTTAAAATGGAGGTCTGCATATATATGTGAATGTTTATTATTTCAAGATACATACACAAATATTGAAGATTGCAATTATCAATCATACAATTCACATATGATATAATTATAAAAAAGCATTTTTAGAAGAAAATGAAATATATAGGCAACTGTCCCCTAGTAGCTCTTGAACTTGTATGTTTATACTTACTTGATCCCTAAACTTTATCTTGTGATTGAGTTTTCCCAAGTTTGAAGTGAAAAGTAATTAAGTTGCAAAAAAAGTTCAAGGCCTAGGCGAGAAGTAACATAGAAGCTTAGGTGGGAAGTAACATAAAAGTTAAAGGGTTAAAATAGTACCTTTATGAATTAAAAAATTATTTGTGTAGAGATAACAATGACTCATTTTTTATAGGATAAACTTCAATCATTGTCCCTGAATTATATCCAATGTTGCTTAATTGTCATAAAACTATCAAATATTGTTTAATCGTCCCTAAACTATATCTAATGTTGTTTAATTGTCCTGTTGTCTATCATAGTCGTCAAAGATGGACGAAAAAATAACGTGGCAGCTGATGTAATATGAAAAAATGATGTGGTTGATGTAGTGTTATTTTTACATTTATTCTTAATCGTTTGATGGACGGTAGGATGAGATAGCAACAGTTAAATAATTTGAATATGATTTATGCAACACTTGATAATTTTGGGACGATTAAGTAATATAGGATATAGTTTATGGGCGACATGTGAAGTTTACCATTTTTTATATTTTCTGAGGTAATAAAACACACTTTTTTTCGTTTTAATAAATATTATTAAGTTTAGGAGATTCACTAAAAAATTAAAGAGAAATCAAATTACCAAATTATATATATATATATAGGACTCCATACACACGCATAATTTATACACAAGTCTGCCACTGCCCGATCTTGTTACTTAGCCATTTCGGAGGTAGAATTTTGGTAACTATCTGCACATTGTACTCATAACTCATTTCAAGGGATTCATGTTGATTCGGGCTCACGTTAACTCACTAGCTTGCATATATATGAACTACATAAAAAAATTGGATTCCTAACAAAAAATAGTTTTTTTAAGTTAATTAACGCACTGAGCTAAGTACAATAAAAGTAATACTATAGTGGACTTAGCCTCATAGCTTGAACTCATTGGAGTTATTCCCATGGGCCTATTAAAGACATAATGGTGATTGTAAAAAGATTTTTGGATTAAATAAAATCGAAACCTCCTATACTACTTAGATAATAAGTATGGATAGCAAAATTTGACTTGACCTAGTGACTTGATTCAACCTATCAAAACCAGAGTTGATTTGACTTGATTTGATAAAAATAGACAACGACCCAAACCTGATTGTAACCAACACAACCTGAACTTAAACCCAATTAAAAAGAAACCCGTGAAAATTTGAACCTAAATAACCTAAACTCGAAATCATCCAAGCCTGAATTAACCCAAATCCAAAACTAACCTGACCCAAACCCGAGATAATCGGATGACTAAATTTGACAAGAATCGATTTTAACTCACCTTAAACCTTAATTTTCTTATTTCATTACCTTCTAGATTTAGTAAGGCTCATATATGAGGGCTTTCATATTTTGTACTCCCTCCGTCCCAAGTTTTTTGTTCCATTTGCCATTTTGGGCCGTCCTAAATTCTTTGCACAATTTCCCTTTTTAGTAAAATTTACCAATTAACTTTACACTTATACCTCTCCCATTCCACTTTCTAATTCGACAGATACTCTTGTTTGTTGCTTCTCTGATTTCTGGTGGTGCCGTTGTGACACCATTTGTTCTTTACGCCCCCCATTGTTGTCGGAATCATGAACCCATTTCCTCGGCAAGTTCATATGTGAATCGGTGAGACAACGACAGTGACAGATCGGCCATGATGATCAAACTTGATAGATCGGATGCGAGGCGATCTGATGCCGACAAAAATGGACAATAGGCAAGAGATGGGGTTGTGATGATGAAAGGTTTGCTGTTGGCAAGATCGGCCCCATCACCATCATGCGCGGCATCAATTTTATCATCAAAGGCTGACTCGAAGTAGCGAACAACAGAATTAAGGGGATGAGGTTAGGGACGTCACCAAGTTTGAGATTCCATGAGATAGGAGGGAGAGGTCGAGGCAAATGTAGAAGGTCATGGCTAAGGAAGGTCACGGAACATAGGGATGAAAACCTAGGGATGATGGAACGTGCAATGAAACATATGGACGCTAGAGTCAAGGGTGGATGCGGGGCCAGCGGATCTGGGTTGATGGTGGCTGCCGAAGCTTGGAATAGAAAAAGTAACTTCTAGTTTTTTGGACTTTCATATTTAGTAAGTCTCATATTTAGAGAGGATGACTTCCATAGTAACTTATATTTTTTAGGACTTCATTGTTTAGTAAGTCTCATACTTAGAGAAGAAACTTCCATATTTAGTAATTTCATTTTTCTTTGGATTTTCATACTTTAGTAATTCTCATATTTTATGAGGGGGTTTTCATATTTAGAAACTTCCATTGAGGACTTCTATATTTAGTAAGTTTCATTTTTAGTTTGGAGCTTTTACGTTTAGCAAGTCTCATATTTGAGTTATTATAAAACAAGTAACTTCTATATGTGATAAGTTTAATGATCTTGGTAGGTAACTGTCAAATTACAACATTCATCCTTAAAATTTTATGTATATTGCAATATGGAACCTAATTTTAAAAATTTTCATTTCAATCACCCATAATAATTACAACATAGGTCCCTAAACTTTTGAATTTTCTGCATTTTGCCCAAAATTTTTTAAAATTTTACGGTTTAGTCACTAATAGTGAACTAGAGTTGCATTTCATAGCAATTTCAAGGAAAATTTATCAAAATAGGAGCATAGCAAAATTGTTGTAGTATATGTGTTTGAGTGATAGTTGAGTGAGGTTCTGAGTAGCCTGTGCAGTCATAGTTGAAGGGTATAAATTAAAAAAAAATCAATTATTATAAAATATTACCAACATTAATGTTAAAAAACATAAATATGTACTAAACTTTAATGAAGAGAATTTTTAAGAATTTTTTAATTAAACATAAGATGACAAGAGAAATTAACTAAAATTAAATCATACAAAATAATCAAATTTTTTTAATTTTAAATTTTAACAAAAATTGAACAAAATAATCAAATTGATTAAGTCATTTTGGTTTATACACCAGTAACAAGTGAACCCTAATTTAACCTAAAACCTAAATAACCCGAGCTGAAATTGACCCAACTTACATTCAACCCGAACCGAAATAAAACCAACTCAACCTAGACCCAAATAACCCAATCTGAACCCAAATTCATGCTATCTAATTAACCATAAATGTGAGTGGCTTGACCCAACCCACCCAATTGTCATCCCTAATAATAGAATTACAATCTAGGGAAACTTACATTAACACCCCTCTGGTTTAGCCCAACTTATATTTTGCCTCATTATTTTTGAAAACCTACACTTTATCCTTGCTTCTTTTATAGTGCCCGACAATAACCTTTAAAACACTAATTTAAACTTTACGATAATTATCTCCTAGTAATTTCAATATCTCCAATATTTTTTCAATTTTAATACACATTTTAAATTTTAATTTTTCATCTTTATAAATGAGTTTTCCTCTCTGTAAATGCAAATCAATATTTTTTTTTAATTTGTAGTTAACTATGAAAAAATATCAAAAAAACTAAAATTATTAGAACATAGCTAATGGATAATTTAAATTTAGAGTTTTAGAAGTAGACGTCACTCATCAGGCAGTGTAAAAGAAGCGAAGAGTAAAGTGTAGGTTAGGCTAAATCACAATAAGGCTTTTGTACTTTTTCCCTGCAATCTAAGTTGAAAGGAAGCTCTTAATTTAAGAATCTCGTGGAAAATCCTAGGAATACTTGCACCACTTCTCAAAATCCCTCATAAACTTCTTCTTGAGAACTCTTGGGATTCTAGACTGAGAACCTCTTTTTTCTCTTTCTATAATTTTTGGCATTTGAGATGAGATTCGATATAGAGTTTAAATTCTTTAATTGAAAATAATCTTTCAATATTCTTATTGACTAGGGGAAAGATGAAAATGAAATAAGAATTGTAGAGGATGGACATCGATGTTAGAGTTCAATTGATCTCATGGGAGATGAGATTGGATGGTTTATTTCCCATTGAAAGGAAAGTAGTGGCAGTGCAGGAAGCAATGAGAGGCAAAAGTTTTGGCAATTGGATAGATAGAACTTGTATTTATCTTTTAAACGCAACAACAATTGGAGATTTCTAAAGTTGGCGGAAGCAAGCATAATAATTCTAGAGGGTGCTAAGTCACAGAAATACTGCCGAGTTTAATGGTTGATTGGTTCTTTATCAATGAGTGCACGAAGAACCAATTGCATTTGTAGATGCTGAAGAAGATGAGGATTGTGTAGCATTTGAACGAGAAGGTATTTATGAAGCAAGGAGGGGCTATGCTACAATAGTGCCAAATATGTGGTAACTTACAGTAATGGCACAAAAAATGGGCAAATGATGCATTAATTCCTCAAATGATAAAAAGTGTCAAATGAGTCACATAACTTAATTTTGTGCAATTAAGGCATTTTCAGAAAAATGTAAATTTTAGTTGTTTAAAGAAGAGCTATGAGAAAAAAGTGTAAACCTTGCTTCTTCATAGTAAAAATTGAAGGGAATTATTTACCAATTAAAAGAAAATGGTAAATTACTTAAAAAAATGGTAGCCTAACAAGGAATTGAAAAGAAAGTGGAATAAAAAAAGTGGAAAAAATTGTATAATATAAGTAAGTATTGAATTAAAAATGGTTAAAGGGTAACAAATATGGGCATTAGCAATAAATATAGTAGTTGCATGCAAAAAGAATTTAAGGATTATCTATTAAATTGACATGACTAAAGTTGGTGTTGTTGAAGTAATTAATTTGCCCAAATGGTTAAGTGGTGGTTAGAGTTAATTGAGAAATGATTGTTAAAGTTAAAATTAGTAGGCAATGAAAGAGAACTTTAGGGGGACGCCTATTTCAATTGATGAACACTTTATGTTCAGTTAGAAAGAAATGGAGAAACATTGTTTGGTTCCCGTGGATGCGAAGAAGATAGTATTAGAGTTATGTTGTTAGATATGATTGGGATTGGAAGAAGGTATTCGAAAACATGAGTAAAGAAAGAATTGTAGAGGTCAGTAATTTGATATTTGGTTTATAAGTGTTTAAAATTTTAGGGTTAAAAGAAAGGAACACATTGAAAACATTGTTTATCGCTAATTTGGGGGCAAATAACGGAAATGAAGGCTTTTTTATTGTACTAAAACTATTTTTGTTTGTACTAAATCGCTTTTGTTTGAATTAAGATGCATATGAAAAAAGCATTTATGGTAAAGTAATGAACAACAAAAAAAAGTGATGAACATATCTAGAAAAGTGATATAGTTATAAGCAAAAGCATTGAACAAAAGAGCATAAAAGCTTAACTATAAACACCACACAGGTTAATAAAAATGATACATATTCTACATTATTGTAGAAAAGTTATTTAACTTTCCAGAAAAGTGACGTGCATATCGTTGTTTAAGGAAAACATTACTTTTATCATTACTGAAATATTTTTTTGTAACATAATTTGGTGTGGAATCACTTTGTCATTAATGTAATGATGAAGGCATTGAATACATCATTGGAGATGAATACTTCAATAAACGAGGAGGACAATGTAGCAGTGACGCAGGAGGAGCTGATGGAGGGCATTTTGGTTTTGAGGATGTAAAGGATGTTGAGCATGTAGATGTGAATGAGTAAGTTGAAAGAGACTATATTGATGATGAGTGGATCGGTTGGTGCTAAAGTTCAAGAAACTAGTTAATGAGTGGGGGTTGGCAGATTTTGAAAGAATCTAATTCAATAGCATGGAAGAGGAAGGCCAATTCTACTATAAATATGTGAGCATAATGAGATTTATAGTACGGAAAGATGAAATCAAGAGGAACAAACATGAAGGCATCATTTTTCGGTGGAGATGGGCTTGCTCCAGTGAAGGAGTAAGTCAATCTTTAGTTTAAAAAGAAGATAGGCGGATCGTGATAAGGTAATGAAAGTGGTAATAAGCAAAATATTTCCATATGCAAGGCGTTGTTTGTGTTTGTGGTACATGTAGGGGAATTGTGATGAGCAAATGAAAGTTGCCAAATTTGCTAAAGAATTTGATCAAATGAAGAATTATGTTGATGATGTGGAAAAGTTTGAAAGACTGTGAGAGGAAATGATTAAGGAGTATGGACTACAAGACAATGTTTGTGTGAATGATGCTTATAAAAGGCATGAGATGTAGGTTGTATCATATTTAAAAGAGTGTTCATGGCAACTTTTGTATATTGTGCAATTATATGGGCAAACAGAACAAATTAATGAACACTTTGGAGCATGAAAGTGAATATAAATGGTGCATATATATGAAATGATTAGCAAGAACAATAAAGTCTTATCTAACATGTCCTAGCCAAATATAAAAGAAACACCAAGTCCAAGCAGTAAGTACATAGAGAAATAAACTGATGTGCCCCCTCTATCAAGTGCGGAGCTTGTTCCTAGTCCTAGTTTCAATAATCCGATATGCATTTAAGTTAAATTTTTTCTTTATGGCCTGCCTATCATCCTTTCTATTGTCATCAGAGCTATCAACGTCCCGTCTTCTTCCTTATTTCTATCCTCACTTTCCTCCTCATCATCCTCCTTGCCAACTAGCTCAATGGAGTCCAGTAATAATAGTAAAGTCAACCGGTATAATTGCCATCTCCCCAATGTTGGGAAGTGGAAGGTATGGATTGTATCCCACCAATAATAACTTATTGCATATGCAAGCATACAGTCACAATAAGTTCACTTCAAAGCCTTTACCATATTATCTAACCCAATTAGTCTTTTGAACATATCTTTAACTATTTTTGGGAGTTCCTTATACCATTCCAAAGTTTTCCTTACACTTCCATGCCTATAGAATAAGGATAAATGATCCTACCATGACCAAAAGTATGAAAAAATCAAGACAGGGATCTAAGCAATTAACATTCAGGAAATAACTATAAACACAACCAAAAAGTGGCCAAGTTCAAAATAGCAGATAATCACGAACAAAAGTGGTCGTCATTTCAACATAGGCTATTGCTTTTGTTTATAGTTCTACGTTTAGTGATCGCCATTTCAACATAGGCCATTGCTTTTGTTTATAGTTTTACATCTTTTTGGGTTCTTTCCTCGTTTTTATAGGTACGTCTGCAACTTGTTTCAATCACATTACACAGATAGAGGATGAATGCCTTCTAAAACTACAATACATAATAAAAATAAAAACACTATCATTGCTGGTTGGAATTGGCCTCTCGGAATGCTGCACATGATCTTACTTTCATTCCTATCATGTGCCATGTCTTTGACGTAGCCTGCCCCCACCATGACTGATTTGGAAAGTGGAAGGGAGAATCAAAATAAAGGGAAAGTGAGAGTACTGTAATATAAGAAGTGTAATTTCGTGGTGGACTTGACAATTTTAATTAGCACTACACCAAAACAATGTTGTTTCAGCCAAGCCCTAGTTTGGAATTAGAAAAACGATGCAGTTTAAGTTTTGGTGCCTTTGAGACCCCCCTAAGGCATCACCTAATACCTACAAGGCCCTAACGGGTACTTTTAAGGCCCTTCAGAGGTACCAGCTAGTACCTTGTAGGCCTCAAAGGTGACAGCTGGTACCTTTGAAATGTGTAAAGGGTATCATGTGATACCTCTCAGGCCCCTCAAAGGTACCACCTAGTACCAGTCATGGCGGGGGCAAGCAATGTCAAGGACATGTCATGTGGCACATTTATGGGGCCTCAATGGTACCACTTGGTAGATTTAGGGTCTACCAAGTACCATGTTGTATTTTTGAGAGATCTCGAATGTACCATGTGGTACATTTAGGGCTTATCAGGTAACAGGTGGTACCTTTGAGAAGCCTAAAAAATGTTATGTGGTACTTTTTAGGCCTACCAGGTATCAGATAGTACTTCTGAAGGGCCTTAAAGATACCAGTTAATACCTTTAGGGCCTACTAGGTACCATGTGGTACGTCTGTGGGGCCTAACAGGTACCAACTGATACCTTGAGGACGTACCAGTACCAGGTGGTACCTTTAAGGGCCGTCAGAGGTACCAACTGCTATATTTGATGGCCTTCATGGTACCAATTGATGTTTTCTAATGGCCTTTTCAATGTCTTCATATTGCAAAATTAGTGTTTTGCAGAAAAGTGAAGAATAATGAAAAAAAAATTGTTCGTCTTTCCACAAAAACATTGAGAAAAGTAGAAAGGCATTCACTTTTGTTGTAGATTAATCAATTTTTTTAAAGTATTATAACTTTTTTCTAACAAGTTGTAGCCACCTTCACATTTTTCTTTTTGTCTTTTATGGCTACCATAAGTTACAGTAGTTTTAACACTGCCATAATGTAGTAGCTCCTAGTAAAGGCATGACTGTCTAGGAAAGATGCATAAAGTGAGTAAGGAGGCAAAGAAATCAAAGAGACATGGCATGAATAGCATGCTTAACGAGGCTTGACAAAGTCTGTTTACGTTGAAGAAAGGACAAGGTCCAACGAGGATGTGATGGTTAGCGTGGAAGCAGGTAGGCTGTGAGTAAGTCATCTGCTGTGGATGGACAAGGTGACCCCGACTAATAGAGGTGGAAAAGATGGATAGATGGCGTAGTAGACTAAGAAATCTTGGTGGCATATGGTGTATCTCTTCCTGGTGGTGGCAGTGAACTAGGTAAACAGCTTAGGATTGTTAAACTTCAAGTGGGGATTAGCCAGATCAATAAAAGAAATGGGCTTAGTGATTTTCAAAGTTCTAGTGGGCTTGATTTTGTTTATGATGGGCTACAGAATGAAGGCCTAAATGATTCTATTAGGCCAAGAAATATAGAGAAGATTGGGTTTGAATTTTCTAGTAGAGGAGTAAGCATTAATAAGTATGAGTTAGTGGTGGGGGAAACAAATAATAAGAACAATTCTTATTTAATCTTTCATGGGTTCCCATTAATTTTAAAGGTAGTGGACAAATCGAGGGGACATGATTAGGGGAATTTTCAGTAGCCACAAAAAAGTTTGGCCTTAATATCAATGAGCTCCAAAAACCTATCTTAGCTAGCCTAGCTAGGTTTCTTAGTTACCCGTGGTTCAATTCTAAGCTAGCTCAAAAATTAGTAGGTCAAGATTCATAGACCCTAACATTCCTCTACACCTAGGAACAAACCATTCAATTCTAAAATCATCATTGCCCTAGCCTTGCTTCACACACAAGTAAATCACCATAATCCACTTCAGAATGACACTTTACAACAAGAAATCAGAGAAGCAAGGTAATAAACCTCTTACCAACTAACAGAGTCTTTGCCTAAGCTTGATTAAGGAGAATGTTGCTTTCTCCAGCTGCTTGTAACTCAAAAAAGGCTCACCCATGTGCACTTTTCAACAATTTCTTATTGTTCGAGCCAAATCCACCACAAAATCACCCTTTCGATCTTTGTTTCTAGTTTGAAAGCTTAGAACAGAATCTGAAGTTGGATTTGGGATAAAGTGGAGGCAGATTGCATCGGTGACTAATGTGTAATTTGTTGGGTTAGCCAGCTTCGCTTGTGGGGTTTTAACTCTTACTCCAGCCATCCATTTGTGTTGAATGCAGCAATGGAGCCCAAAACTCTTACCCATGTGCAATTAAGTCACTCCTCTCAAATTAATGTTCAGGAGAGTTCCAATCTTGTTGATGATATCTTTGATGCTTGTGATGAACTTGCATTGGATATGTTAGAGAATCTTGACAAGACCAAGGAGCAGCGGAAGGGTGAAAAATGACAGGCTTAAAGCCAAAAAGATTGGCGTTGAAATGTGAAATGAAAAGATTTAAATAGGACACTAAAGACTAGATTTTATTTTTCTAAATTCTTGGGGTCTTAGAATTTTGAGTATTGGTATTTAAACTTGTATTTTTTTGGTGTTGGTAGGATTTGTTGGATTTATTTAGGGTTTGAGAGTTTTGGAATTAGTCTTTGGATTTTATTAGATATTTTGGGAGTTTGGGGTACTTTTATTTATTATGGGTGTTCTTAGGGCGTGATTTGTTTCAAAATCTTTCTAAAAGCAGAAGATTTAATTTATATTTATTTTTAATATTATCTACAATGGTTGTCCACAAAATACAAAAATTTCTTCTCAATCATTTTATTGACTTAAGTTTTATTCGAACATACAACTTTGAGGACATTTAACTTCATCTTTGGCTAGACATCATAATTAGAGAACAAAATTTTAACACCATAAGATGTGAATGATAAATTACTATAGGCAACATTATCTCATGTCTGATAAAATGGATTCAAAGTTTTGTCCAAAAATTTAGGTCTAGTTTATTTAAGCTACAGATTAGTCCACAATTCATAACTTGTATGAGTATTGTTTATATGATAATTATTTGCTTATATTGCAAGATTATAACATGAAAAGAGAACTTTTAAAATAATTTTTTATTTAAAAAAACCAAAATCTTCTCAAGTCCAAAACCTCTAGAAAAATGTTTTATACCATTTTCATTGAATACTAAAGGCAAAATGGGCAAATTACCCACTCATGTTTGTACTTTAGGTGTATTAATTACTCTTATTTTTTTTGCAATTAAATCATCTCCTAGCGTTACATTATCTACAGATATTGGCTACTACTGATACTTTTATCCAGTTGTATGATGATTTGGAATATTTTGATAATATGGTGACATATGTGTCATGTATATGTGACAAGCTTGTGTACAAAAATAATAATAATAATAAAACACCTAACTTAACCCCTAAACTTATGCCTAACACTACAAAGCCCCATAAGTTTTTTGCCCCTTGTATGAAACAATCCAGAAATCAGTCATTATATATTCCACATCATTGATAAGCTGCCATATCTCTTGGTAGAGCTAAAAAAACTCATACTCCACCACCATATTTCCCTTTCAATCACTGTCATCACCATCAATGCCCCTTTCTTAATGCCACCACCGCCCACTACATTGTCGTCGCTTCCACCACCATCCTTTTCATCAAGTTCCACACTCTACCCCACATCCCTCTTTATCCTGATCTCTCATTTGATGCCAATATCCCCATCCACCAACTCGCCCGCCTCTAAGATGAAGATTTTCACTACACCTTTTGAAAGATATATCACATCAAACCTTTGATTACTAGCAACTCCATGTCCTAATTAGCCATCATGATGATTTCATTGTTGTTAAGGCTTGATTTGTCTTCATCTCTAAAATCAAACCCTTGTCAATTGAGCTCTATATCGGCTATCTTTGAAATCAAATTGTTAAACAAGCTCTGATCACATTGTTAAACATAGTGCTCAAGAGATTAAGCTTCATATCGGTTATCTAGAACTTTTCAGATGCAAAAGTTCCTTTGTCTTCCTTTGAAGCTTCTTTGATGGTCGTTCATTGCACTAACTCATATTAAAACATTCAAGGTCATCAATGTCCCCCCCGCCCCCCAAACGAGAACTGTAATAGGATCTAGCAGGAGAAGCAGGTTCTGATGCCACTACTCTCAAACTATAAGGAGCTTCATGCTTGAGGTAAGGATTGAACGAGAGAAGATTAGGGTGTCAAGAGGAAGGAAGAGTTAGGTGGATGTGATCGGGAGACGAGACAAGCAAGAAATGCCAAAGTTTGGATAAGCTGTCTTTTAAGTTGAAGGTAATCTGTGTTTTAGTGTGAAGAAGAAAATGGTTGAACGTGATCCGGATTCTGGTTAAATGGTTGACAGAAAATGGTGATGAACTATTATTATTTTCAGTTCAAGGACTTGTGCGCATCAATCAATATAGTTTGAGAAGAAATTGTTTAATTTGCCTAGGGAAATGGTAATTATGTGACTTTGTTATTTCTATTATTCAGGAAAGTTAATAGAATACGCTAAAATAACATAATATTTTCACCGTTAGTCTTATAAGTGGTTAATTTGTTCACATTCTAAATAATAGTGTTAGATTTCATTCAATCACAAATTTTAGTGATGGATTTAATTGTAAAAAGAACTATAGTGAGTTATGTCCAGTATCACAAAAATCTTAGTAAGCGATCTGCCTCTTTTGCTTAGACCAAACTCGTTAAGATACACAAAACTCCATATACCATGTTAAAAAGTGGTGTTGTCATCCTCCAAGTATCAAAATTAGGGGGGGGGGGGGGGGGGGGGCCGGGCCCCCCCCCCTTCCGAAGATGATTTTCTGCCTAAAACCGAAAGAATAATGCGATGAATAAGAACGATCCTACATTAGGGAAAATTTTACAGCAACATGAAAGGTTTTGGGACCACTCCTGCAGTTTTATCCTTTCCGTTATTGTGGTTTCAACTTTCCACACATGTTTGACCCTGTCTCAATTCGCTCACCACTTACTCTTGTCTCTTCTATCATTAGTCAAGCAGTGTTAAAAGGACGATAAATTTTATTAAAGTACGTGTTACAGTAATTTGTTACATTAACCGGTTCATGTTCACTCATAAATAAAGAGTGAATTTATTTTAATTTAAGTTAATTTAATTTAAAATAGTTTAATTTTATTTTTATATTTTTTTTAAAAATAATTTTATTTAAAAAGTTAATATTATGTAGGTTTAATATTCTATTAAAAATATAATTTTTATAATCTTATTAAATTTATTTTAAATTTTTTTTCAATGAATGAAATTAGAAAAATTCATAAAAATTTAATAACATCTTGAAAATTTACTTTCAAATGGATTATTAAATTTACATAATAATAGCATTCAAATGAAATTGGTTTTAGGTAAAAAAGAATTGTAAAAAAGTAAACCGTTTTGAATTAAATTAACTTAAATTAAAACAAATTGGCTCAAAATTACTAAAGATAGCAGAAAATTTAGGGAAATAAATACTAAAACTATCCATGCAATTAATACAAAAAAAATGCATTTCAAGTCTAGATAAAATGATCTCAATTCTAGATAAATGTGGATTAGAACTGGACAAATACATCTCAAAATAGACAAATAAATATAACATATAGACACATAATCAAAGTGACAAATCTATCTCAACTCCAGCAAAGTGATGTTAATCTTAGGTAAATGGTTATTAGAATTAGTCAAATGCATATAAGAACTACATAAATAAATCCAAAAATATATATATGATTAAAGCGAAACAATTGTATCTCAAACCTCAATAAAGATAATCTCAAAATTAGATAAATACATCCTAAATTTAGACAAATGTATCTAAAAACTAATTACCCAATCAAAATAAAATAATTGTATCTCAAATCTAAACAATATGATCTTCATTCTAAATCAGCAAATCAGAATTAGACAAATATATCTCAAAATTGGATGAACTATTATAAATGAATGTTAAATTAATGATGCTAAGTTGGAAGAACGTATACTTGATAAATGATAGACACACCTAAGTTTTACAAATACTATAATTTATTATGTTTTTTTGCTTTTTTCGAAAGACCCGCAGATCAATCTATTGATCTCTTAAAAAGACATTACAAAACCAAGGGAGAAGAGAACCCCCTAGGAAGACCGACCTAAGGACTCCAAACCCTTTTGGGTAATGAAATGAACGACACCATTAACTGAGCAACTACCGTAAGAAAATATGCAAGAAGAAAAAAATTCTTTAAGACTATGAGTCTCATCAATAATTGGCTCTAAAGTAAAACAAAGAAGGAACATATGGACTTTCAATTTCAGAAATTAACACATGAGAATAAGATTCCAAGAGAATCCTATGAGATCTTTGGCGATGCGCCTCCTTCACATCCCACAATAATGCTAATGCTTCCAAGTAAAGAGGGTCAAAGTCGACATATGAAAAACAATATACGATAGCTAGGAGGACACGGCCCCATGATGATCCCATGTAACCAAACCCAACAGCCCGACATCTCCCCCTCCTCTAAGCTACGTCGACATTAATTTTAATAATTCTATTTAGATGCATCCTCCATTTCAGAGGTGCCCTGTCCGTCAACCTTGTGAATTTTTTATTTTTTTATAAGAATTTGCCACTACCAGTTGCTCAACCACACATTAATTGTTTTGGGGTAGGGGTGAAACGTTCAGACCACACAAATCCCACACCAGGCGAGCAAAATGACACTCCAAAAATGGCACTCCAGGTCACAAACAGGACAGTTTTTAGTGAACTGAGACTTACAAATTAATAATTCTACTGCAAACATTATCTGTCATAATAATTTATTAAATCACTTTTGTAATTAGTTTTGTAGCTCCAACACAACTCATTAATAATTAAATTTCCCCACCGTGAAGAAAACATGGCAGCACGACACGACTTGCAAGTCCTCATTCTCATACTTCTTTAGTAAACACATAACAATCACATTTTCAAAATTCATCCTCTCTGTCCACATGCTACGGTTGGACAAACTGGACAAAACTCTTTTTCACGTTTCCTTGTAAATCAATAAAAATAAATCCCAGCTTAAAAATATCTACGACCCAATTGGAGCTACGAACTTTTAGTAAGAATTAGTCTCATCTATAGTGAACCGATATAAAAAAAAATGTTTTCTTCATTTGAAAAAGAAACATATATAATTTCTTAAATCAAAAAAAAATACTCAAGACTAAAATTTTTATGAAATTTAGAAATGACGCATCATGAACATTAGTTATCAATTTCAATGAGATAGCTTTTTGTATCGTAACAAGTTACTACTGTCTACTATATATCTTACAAAACTTTTGGCTGATAATTAATTTTTTGGGGTTTAACATAATTGGATAAAAAACATTGACTTTGGATGTCCCTTTTTCTTATGGAGTGTTTTTTAAACATGGTTGGTTTTGACGGCCAAAACGGTTTTTTGAGTCAAAAGAACAGGATATGTTCCCTTTACAACGTATGGAAAATCATGGCATGTTGGGTGATGGATGGAGAATTTTGCCGACAACTCACCAATCAAATTCCAACCTCCGAGCTACTCTTACCATTAATTATTTACATTCTAACCAGTTTTTGTACTAGTTAATTTTCATAATTCTTAATTCATTCTTTCAAGCCATTCAAAGACCCGATCTTCGTCTACCAAAAAAAAAAAAAAAAAGGACCCAATCTTCACTTGGAAATTGCCGAATTTGTGAGTGGCACGAGTAGAAAGCTCTTAAGATAAGATCATGAATTCGATTTGGAATTTTGTGTAAGAGAGAGAGCTGATTGAGAAAGGCCACCTCTTTGGCACCTAACATTAAATTAAGGAGATTATTTTTCCTTACTTGGTAAAGGATATATACTCCGCCTGAAAAAAAAAAAAAAAGAAAAAAGAAAACGAAAATTTCTTCAATTAATGGCTCTACAACGATCGACTTTTCTCAATGAATGGGGAGATTCTTAAGTGAGATGAATTTCCTAAAAACTCATTCATATAAATTACTCTTATATTTTTTTTGTTATTTAGTAATTAAAATCATACATGTATAGATGTTCATAGCATTGTCCATGGTGCTAGAATTATAGATAATTCTGAAAACAAAATACTTATCTATTGCAGATAATTTTTCATATATTTAAATATACATGGATTATAGTACATCCACCAAAATTTTTTGAAATATTTAGGTTTGGTACAGATATTATTATACAAAAAAAAAATTGATGTTTCTACTCTTACCATTTAGTGTTTACACGTAAATCAAGAAAAGTAAAAAAAGTGAATATTGAAATGATAAATCGAAAGGGTATAGTAAATGCTGTAAAAAAAATATATAAAATGAAGGAATATAACATTTTTTTTAGCCATTATATAAATAGTTACGTAGTTTAATATATAATAAATGAAAATGAGAAGTGAGTGATAGAGTGAGGGGAATGTGCTGTAATTTATTGTCTTCAATTAAAGAAGATGATCGCGTGATTTGCACATGATGTGTGGGATTAAAAAGGCCAAAACACGCGTTTAAGGGGAGACCAAACCCATCATTAGCTTTGAAGAAATTAAAAACCAGAAGTTACAGTCTGCGTTGGCACGTGTGCTGTTAGCTCTTTTGCTTAACCGTCTTCTCCGGTCCATGTAATGTAAAAAGTTAGAAAAGGTTGCTGTTTCAACCTTTTCCAGGATTAGAAAAGAAAAGGGTCCTTTATCATGATAAAACGCGGCATTTTGCTGGGATCATTACAATTTTTTTTTTTTCTTTTTGGTTTTGTTTTCCGGGGCCTAATGTGCAATAAGTACGACTCCTCAGAACGAGGCAATTCACATTGTAAAAAAAATATGGACTAGTTATATGGTGCAAAAAATTGCACTTCTATATACTCGTATTATTGTCTTATTTACAAAAATGCTAACCTGCTCAAAATCGTGAATGAATAATATTTTGTGAAACAGTAAATGTTTATAAAAGGAACAACATTTATTATTGAGAGAAATATCTGTAGGGATAACGGTGGCAGAACCTAGAGAACAAATGTTGTTTGCTTGTGCATGTATGTGTGTGTGTTCTATCAATAACCTACTAAATATAAGACTGTCACAGCCTTTACCATAATTCTTACTAAATGAACAATATTTTATGGACAAATTTATTGAACGGAACCAAGTTTCATACTGAAAGGAGCAATATATTTAAGAACAATGTTATGAAAGGAACAACAATTAGTATATGAGAAAAAAACAATTACAGAACCTAAAGAATAATGATGTCTGTGTTTATATTGGGGGTGAGCATTCGGTTGGTTCAGGTTAGAACCGGTCTGAATACAATTATTTTACAAATTGCACTTGTCCTTGGGGTTTTTGAGGGATTCTATTCTGCTTAAAGCCCATATGACCTTGATTGGAGTGAGGATTTGGAAGAGGTATGTAGTAGCTTAGCTTCAATTAAATCTTGTGCCAAACCGCAATGCAATCTCATTGAAGTTCCATTCAGTGACCACGGTGCATTACCCCTCTAAAGATGTTTAACATCATTATTCATGGTTTCACCAAAGAGATCCAGTGGTGGACACTATCTATTAAAATCAAGATTGATAGAGATTAGTAACACAACCATAAATAGATATACACTAAGGGTGTGGAGCATGCACTAAGTGTAGCATATCCTTTGCCATTCAAAAAAATCATTATAATTAGTACTTTGTTAATCAGTCAAGTCGTTACAAAATAAGACATTAAGCAACCATATCTTTGGTTTTCTTTATGTAATTAGAAGTTTTGATCGAAACCCAGTTTGTTATCGAGGTTTCTATCAAAATCCAGGACCTTCTTCACCTCCTCCTTCCTTTATTGGTGGACTTGGTTTTGAATGGTACTAGAGCCATAGTCAAACATTAGGTGGTAGGTGTAAGCAAAGTCCCGTGGGTCCCAATAATAGTACTCCTAAAACTATGTCAAGATAATTAAACATCAATGAGAATGCTAATATGAAATTGATGTTAGAATTATTCTCTTCGACATCCACTTCATTAATTAGTTGTTCATAAGCATTATGGTCAATTAAGTCACTAACTTGTTTACGATTTCTACTAGATGATGCGAAGTGCGTATAATCATGATCTCTATTATATATCATTTGAAAATGTTATTCTTCATGACAGTCCACACAAAATAGTTTAGGTAAATCAACTTTATACAAGTGCTCTTTGATTTTACCTTCTTTTCTATAATATTTTTTTACCATGTTTTTTACACAAGCATTTGATTGTTTTTTACTTTATTCCGCTATAAGCAAGTTGAATAAACTCATCAAGGCCTTTCATGAATTCATGATTTATATAACAAAAAGTACCTAGCCTTTAGTACATCCACTCACGTATACCTACTTTTATCTAGAATCCCTGCAAAATTCCTAATGTAGATTACTTAAAAAACTTAGAACATATATGCATAGTATTTAAAATACAACACCAGGGTAATCAATCATATATAAATGTCATGCATGCATGTTAGTTATTCCTTGCAGGGTGATGGCCCTACATCGCCCAAAGCTGTATCAATAACTATTGCATTTCACTATAGCATTTTTATCACATTCTGTGTAAATTTTGATAGTATCTTCCCTTAATTCCTATAATTAATGTTTTTTTATTTACCAAGGACATTGAAAAACATCCCAAAGGAATATATTATCCTGATACCACAAAAATACACACAATAATTAATGCCACATATGAACTGCAATGCTGTTAATACAATTTTAAACTATTCGACTTGGACAATTTGTGAATATGTTAATCATAAAAATAAGTCAATTAGATGCAATTTGTATATTATTAATATGAATCAAATAACTACTATGTTTTTAATTAACATAATCACGAATGAGGGCTCTATGGCTTAAATGTATGCAAGTAAAATATCAAATGAAGTACGATAAAAAAATCTAAACATGACATATGAAAAAACTAATCTTCCCTCTGCTAATTATTGAACTAAATATAAATATTGCAACACTAACTAAAAGCTAAACAATAGATAACTCCACTAAGCCAAAGGATTAAATGATAAAGAGAAATTGGGAAATGAAGAGCTAGAGTCAGGCTATTAGCAAATAAATGTAAAAGTCATAGCAAAGTTTTAGAAAAAGTTTGCTATGATATTGCGGTGGGTCTGCAACAATATAAATCGTATCAAAATTGTCAAAATAATTCCTGCTCTTATTTCCTGCGTTTTAAGTCAGAGGATATTGTTATTATTTAAATCATCTAATCAACTTTATCCTCATCCCCATCTATGTGATGTCTATATTAAAGCTCCATGTTACCCTATCTGATAAAATCTCTTAACAGTTTATTCAATTTTGGTGATTTGGAAACCAAGCTAAGCGGGGGCTTCATTTGAGACATCAAGGAATTCTTCATCTTCCCAAAGGTCTTGGAGGTCCTAGGATTAAAGATCTTTGTCTATTTAATCAAGTTCTCCTCTCAAATACTTTTTAGAAAATTTTTAAAGAAAATGACAATGCATTGGTTTACCAGGTTCTCATGGCTAAATATGAGCATAACCATTCAATTTGGTCAACAAAGGTTAGAGGGAATTTTTCTCCTATTTGACAAAGCTTGTTGTATGGTCATAAACTCCTCCAAAATCATATATAGTGGCCCATTGGTGATGGCTCTACAATCAGGGTTTAGGAAGATGCTTGAATCCCTGATATTTTTCCTTCTCACTTATGTTCTCTTGTGGGGGACATTTATAAAGAACCTAACCTTCGTGTTCAATACCTTGTTGATTCACAAAGGAACTATTAGAATTAGTCCATTCCCCAACTACATTTCCCTGCACAAATAATTGATTTGATTCTGTAATTATCCCCTCCTCTACCTTATCAAATTAACAAGGACTCTATCACCCAGCTAGGCAATGTTTCATGTACATTTACAGTTAAATAGGGGCACAATCTTGAACTATGAAGGTGATCAATGGCATTATTATCCTTCATAAGGAGTTCTATATGTGACTCACCATATCCAGAAATCTCTATTATTCTAAAGGCTATATGAGCTCCTAAAATTCCTCAAAAATATAATTTTTTATGAAGTTATCTCTCTAAAGCCTTGTCGACAAAAGCTAATCTTGCAAACCATGGTGGCTTCACAGATCCTCTCTATCCTCATTGTCACTCAATACCAAAAACTATGCCTCATCCATTTTGGGAATGTGTGGGCTCACAAAAAATTTGGGGTAACTTCTACGTTCAGTCATCATTTGCTTTATTTGCATCAGTCAAGGAATAGTTGGCATCCTTATTCGATCATCAAAATTGATACCCACTGGAGTGGATCCATTTCCTGATAGCCACGCTTTGGATCATTTGGATTGGCTACAATGAATGAACATTTAAATATGCTCCATTTCATGTTGCCTTATTAATTTTCAAATGGGATGATCTTTGTGTTCAACTGTCCATGGCTAATGGTTATCAATAGAGATTCTTTCATTTTCCTTTTGATTCCCCACCCACTCTCTATCATTCTTGAGGATTTAATCAAACTCAGATTGGGCTCGTACATCCAGAAATTTTGTGACAGACGGGGCATGGCATATTAACTCTGGGAAGGGGATGGCGCTTGGGTATGGTTAGGTATCGACGACCTTCCAAGATATAGCAGTAGAATTCTTATTCCTCAAAGTGAATCTGCTCTGGCAACTAAGCTTAAATGCATTAATGAAGCACTTTCATTTACAGATCCCCAAGGTATAAAGGTAATTAATATATTTACAAACTGTTTTCAGGTTTTACAGGCACTCTCGCGCACATTATCTACTAGCAAGAATCTTCTCCAGCTTACTCATTAGATTCAAGAGTTTATGGATTCTTTTCATTGTTGCTCAATCCTTGTAGTACCCTTGCAGAAAGTACTACTTGCCCATCAACTAGCTTCTACTACTATTCCTTAATGTACTCTGTATCTATTTTTTGTTTAAAAAAAAATCATTGAAGAAATTAGTTAAGAAAACGATTATCATACCCAAAAAGGAAAACAACACAATAAATTTCAAATGAAAAAAAGGAACCCAGAATCAATGTATTAGCAAAACACGATCAAAACAAGCACAAAACCATTTGCCAAAAAAAATCAAACCGGTAACTATAAGAAGTATAATTCACCGATATAATTCACGTATTGCCTGAATGGGCTTCAGAAAATGGAATATATACAGATATGTTATTTGCCTCATTTTTCATTTTTGAATGATATTTCTACACAATACGTGAAGTGCAAAAAAAAAAAACAATATCATTGTAAACCAGCAATGATTTACAGTCAATTTGTTTACCGTAAACTCATGACTCTTAACATGTTATCCTTGCATGGTGGGGTCGAGCGCGCCATCAATTTTCAACTGATTAAGCAAAAGCCCCTGGAGTTGGCATTATTTACAAGCCAAACTAGTCAAAGCTACTCGATACTCAAACAGGGTTTAACAGAAGTGAGGAGCAGGGCAGCTTGCTTTACAAGGTCATGGGTAGCAGCCTCCCGATTATAATCATCCATAAGCCACATCAAAGATGGCTCCATTGTTGGGACCTGAAATCCCAGCTAGATTAAATGAAAATTGATTCACTCATTTCCAGAAACTGGCAGCCAGCACACTTTGCAGACAGCAACATGATATCACAGTGATCAACATTTGTTTTGTGCCACTTTCAAATTCGAAGTTGTTGGCATTCTTAATGAAGTTTCCAATGAGCGCTTAGCCTTTTCTCAACGTGGCTCAGATGGTTATAGATGGAGGAGGGCTAGTGGTGCAAACAGAAGGCAGGGCTAAACAGGCCATAGGAGGGTCACTTAAATGAGGCTTGTAAGGCGAGATCTGGCTAATATGGTTATATGTGAGCTTGCAGTGGATGCAAGCTAGGCAATTTAAGGGAGAACTTCGACGATAGCGGGCAGAGCTTCTGGTGTGGATATGAAGTTGTGAACTAGCAATTTGGGGTAGTAGATTTTGACCATGGTTTAACATGTAAATAAAAGTAATTTTAGGGGCTTTTGTTTAATTGATTGGCAGGGTTGGTGTAATGGACCCCATCTGGCGAGAATAACGCGTTAACATACCTGTGTTTACCACAAACAAACTAGGCTTTACAACTTGTTCCGGTGAAATTAATCCGACCCAATTAATGTGTTTTTTTAGCAATTGATAGAGAGGGATTGTGGGGTCCACAAATTCTTTCCCCTTTTTACCCCTGTTTATCTTTTTCCCCAACTTCCTAGAACCAGTGTCCCATTTTTCCCCATGTCATTACCCAACCAATTCAAATCAAATCTAGAACTTCCTAACGCTGTTTTGCTTGTGGAGGAGCTTTAAGTGGCGGAAGATTTTTGGATCTAACGGGCAAGATCGGTGAGATTTTAGGCAAAAGATTTTTTGACCAAACAGGAAAGACCGGTGAGTTTTTGGGTAAGATGGCGTGGGTGGAGGCAAAGTGGGGCAAGGTGAAGCGGGTAAAAGTAGAGTAAGGCAAGGTGGAACAAGGTGGAGGAGAAACGAATGGAGGTAGAATGGGGTAAGGTGAAGCAAATGGAGGTAGAGGTGGGTGGAGGCAAAGTGCGGCAAGGTGTAAAAATGGCTAGAAGAACGGGGAGAAGAACTGTGGAGGTAGAGTGGGGCAAAGCTGAAAGAACGGTGAGTGGGGCAGGGCCAAAAGAACGATGAAGGTAGAGTTGGCAAAGAAGAATAGTAAAATTGGCTTATTGCAATTTCAAGTAACTTTGGGGGTAAAAAACACACTAATCTAAATTCCATCAGCCAAAACTCATTAATTTGAGCAATTAACTCCAAACAAACTAGCCTTAATCTTCACGGGGCATAGAATCACAAAATCGTAGTAACATTAGCCTTTTGACTGGTCAACCTTGAGACTTGCACCCTACTGCAATAAAAATTGTCGCAGGATGGCGTCGCATTTGCCCCTTTCTGATTTTACGTGCAGTGGATCCAGTGCCAGATTCTTTATGCAACTGATGGTATGGAAGAGAATTGAGGTGCGTATTTAATTCTTGCATTACTATTGATTATATTTTCATGGACAAGAAAATGACATTTCAATATTTTTTCAAATAAATTCTTTTACCTTTAAATGAAAAGATAGAAATCTTCGAAATGGCCAAAATTGGATTTGATTGGATGGTTCTGGGTGTCGAATAGTCGTCCAGCTTTGTTCAATCATAAAAATAAAAAAAAATAAATAAAAAGTACATACAGAACAGAGACAGGGAAGAGCGGACTCTTGCATACCTTTGTCAAAGATTAATCGAATATTAGATTTTCGAAAACAAAAAAATGTTGTCGCTCGTAAATGAAAATTTACAAATTATTTATGGATCAAAATGATATGCTTTCCCGCTCACATGCATGCATGGTTCACAACGCACAGCTCTATTGTAATTAAAAAATTCATTAAACAATTCATACTTTTTCGCTCCATTGAAAACTAATACTTTATCTATCTAATAATTGATTTAAATACAAAAATTAATAAAGCAATTACTTTTTTATGAAATGTTCCCTTAATCAAGTTAAACAAAAAAAAAGAGAAAATTTAATTAAAAATAATTAATTGTTTAAAAATACTTTTTTATGGCTTATTAATCAAAGTTCCAACTGATATATAAGTTAAGTGAAAAATTAAAAATAATTTATGAACAACTCATTGTTTAATGCTTTGCCTGTTCTAAAACTATTGCAATATATTCTATTTTAGGCATTTCTAAACTTGTTGGTAAATTGCCTTACCATGCCACCCTTCAAACTATCATTTCAATACTCACATTTATTCAACTTTTCAATTTATGTATAAAAAGTTAAGGAAAGAAGTGGAAACAATACATAAATGTTCTCAATTTTCTTAAGTTTCATATCAAAACAAATGATTATAGATATGGGATGGAGGGAATATCTCTCAATAATTTGTATGATATATAGTGTTCAAATTAGAGGAATAGGGCCTGTTAACAAACACGAACACGTATAATAAATGAACGTAACTTCTCTGTTTATGTTCGTTCGTTTATTATTAAATGAACACGAATACAAACAATTAAAGCTAATGACTACCATATATCAATTTGAATCAGATCTAGAGTGATTCTAATAATGGCTGACAGAGCAATAGACAATTGTGGAGAGATTATGAGTTAGAGCTATGAGGGCTTTGTTTAGTGAGACAGCAAGTTTACACTATGAGGAGAATAATCAATTAGGTATGGAGAAACAAAGACAATAGATTAATTTGGGGGAGTTTGGGACATAATCATTTATGTGTAGTATAGGTGGACACTAATAAAAATATATATAATAATAAATATACAACTAATATACAAATAAACAAATAAATGACATAAACAAATGAATAAATAAATAAATATAAACAAATAATAACCGAACTGCCTATGATATAAATAAACGAAAGATATCTTATTCGTGTTTATTTATTTAATTGATCAAACAAAAAAATATATTAATATTTATTTATTTATTTAAATAAATAAACATAAATAAACTTCAACCAATAGTTGACGAATAGTTTGCTGAATATGGTGTTTGTTTACACCCTTATAGAGAAACCCCGTAAGTAATTGTAATTTTAACAACTTGGCTTGAGCTTGGCATATATTTTGGTTGACTTGTAGCCAACACTGAATGGACAGCTGTGAGGACCGTTAACGAAAACGAAACACTAATTAGAAGATGTCAAAAGCTAGCTGCTCTTGAAAAGCCAATATTGATGCTGATATTTAGTTTACCCATAGATCGTTGTCGCTATATATACAAAAATAGTTGGTAACCAAAAAGTTGCTAGCAACAACGTTCAACATCCGCACGCAAGTGTACAGATTCCGAGAGATCTGCTTTGCAGTGCCTCTTCCCGTGCCGATGTGTTCTAATGAAGGCGTAAATGTACTAATTTAACTCGTTAAAACTACTTAGAGTAGCTTAATGAAAGAGATTATCCCCCAACTATTTTAATCACGTCTCTAATCTAATAATTAATTGAAGTCCATCAACTCCTCCTTCTCTTCAGCTTGTTAGAGTTAGGAAGATTTCACTGGACGATGAACTAATCCTAGCTAAATTATCAGGGGGATACATAAGATTAAGTATTGGAGATCATCGACTTCCTCTTCATCATCAAAACATGATCATGTCCAGAGAGGCTGGTCCCAGAGCGAAGCCAAGTTGTTGGTGTCGTCGACGAAGAAGGGGTTGGCGGTGTGGGGACTTTGGAGGCTGCCGACACCGGAGTAGAGGTGGGAAGAGGATGGGTTGAGGGGCGGCGTGGACTGGCCGCCTGCGCCAGCCATTTCGACGCAGAGCAAGGCGACGAGGTTGGCCTGCTGGAGCTGCATGTTGACGAGGTCTGCCTGGGCCTTGGCTAGCTGCGCCTGGAGCTCGCTCACTTGCTTCTGCAGCTGGCAGATGGCGCCGGCACAACCGTACACCGGGTCTCGGATCCTCGCCCCCGCCTCGTACACCATGCTGCTCACGGCGTCCGCCCTCTGCGACTCCGGCAGTTCCTGCTCACATACATAAATAGTTCGAAATCAGAAACATTTTTATTTCGTTTTCACATCAAAACTTCAAACGCTTTAAACTGGGTTCCGACTAGAAACACCTCAAAACCTGTTCTAACTTTTTTCTTAATTATGGATGCATGTGCTTGTGTCTTTGTCCTTCTTGCTTTTCCAGCAGCCTACGACACCCGCCATTCAAAAGTGAAATGACTCGTGTTATACGTGTAAAAGAAATTTATGAAATTGAATTTTTTTTGGAGATTGGTTTATTAGCTAAAAGGTTTCAGAATTAACTTATTTTCCTTTTTAGATGACTCATAATAATTAAATTTGACTGGATTGTTAAAATAAATTTGTTTCAAGCGTACATTTTAATTACCTAAACTTGCAATTTATCGTAAAATTCATTTTTCTAGTTAATCTCGTTAAAGTTAAACCTGTTGACTTGGCTTCCAAGCAAACGCCGTTACTTTAACGGAACACTACTTATATAATTAAAGCATGCCATATATGTTCTCTGCTAATTAGTCAAACATTGAAAAGAAAAAAGAAAAAGAAGTATATATGGGATATAAACTAGTATTAATTACACCCGTAAATTATTTTCTGAGCAATTTAATTTGTTTCTTCTACTCAAGATGAGGTAATTAATTAAGAATTTAAGACAAATACCTGCAAGAATTTGATGATGTTGCTAGCACCAAAGACGCGGTGAGCAATGGTGAACTTGGCGGGCTCGGTGGGAGGGAAGTAGGGCGCCAAGACACATTTCTCGGCACACCTCCGCCGCAATATCTTGCAAGCCGCACAGGGGCTTATCACCACCGGGGCCGCGGAGGCGGCAGCCGGAGGAGGAGAAGACGGAGTCGGTGACAGGGATTGACGAGGGGAGTTGGAGTTGGAGGAATTAGGAGTGGTGGCGGGAGTGGAAATGGAGTCGCTGTTCTCCATCTTAAGCATGGGTTAGTGAACTAATCACTAGGATTAACAAAAACTAGAAGAGGAAAAGAGAAGGAAAGGGAATGAGTGTGTTTTTTTGTCCCTGTGGGGTAATGGAAGTGGCTTGATGACCCTTTGTGGGAGAGGGTTGGATATTTATAGAGCAAGGCTAAGAACGGGTGGGGCATCATGTGGGATGAGATTATGACGTCATCTAAGTTTGACAAAAGATGGCTTATTAATACTATATACACTAGGATTATTTTAATCTTATTTTACTTTTTTTTTTATATTTTTTGCTATTTTTGTTTTAACTTTGATTTTGATTTTTTTTTTTTTTTTTTTTTTTTGGGTTGTTTGAGTGGCCTTTCCTTTATGTGTTGCTTTTACAACTTGCTTTCTGCTAGTTTGTTTAGCTGCCCTTTGTTTGGCTTTATTATGTGTATTCTCTAAATGGCCTCAGGAGTTGAGCTACCACTGCTAGTTAGTAGCTGGGTAGCTAGATCCAGTGGAGTGTGTTTATTCCATTTTTTATAGTAGCAATGAGTTGGAATCTGATCTATTCCTTCCACTATAATGACATTTTCATGATTGACAATGAGAATGTTGTGTGGCATTAATATGTAGTATCATGCAGTATATTCTTTTATGATTTTTTTAACTAAATCATATAATTTCTTTTCAAGTGCAATTGAATCATACAATTAAAACAAAAATTCATTCTAAATGAGTGGATAACTTAACCTATGTAAAATTATTTGGGGTAAAAACTGTATAAATGTCAAATAATTTCACCCTTTTTGAGAGATGTAATAATTTGAAAAAAATTCAATCATTATGGAACATAGGTAAATTATTTGAGTGAACATACAAAATAAGAAAAATTTTACTAAAAATGTATAAATAACGTAAATATTAGATATAAAAAATGGTTGAGAAATCAAAAGTAGACATAGAATTCCATAAGATATTGTGGTATACCATATGATAAATTATGAAATTTGATATATCACATGTTGTGTGCCTTAGGTAGATGGTAATACCATCGTAATGCGAGTTATTATAAGGATTAGATGTGTAAACGGGTTGGACACATATTAGGAAGCTCAAGTTCAGCTTATCCCGTATCAAGCTCAAACTCGAGCCAGAAAATGGGATTAATACACTAACCAGCCAACCTCGAGCATAGTGGTACACCCATATTCTTATAAATCAAGTCTAATGAGATTTTAGCTATTATGTGAAATTGAGTTAAGTATACTAATTTCCCCTAAAGTTATGACATGAGTACACATTTATTGAATTGATTGTAAATGGCCTGGCAGAGCTCCTGCCCACTATAGGCTCAAGGTTGGCTTGATAAGTTGACAATATTACCATTGCTTGGGCTCAATAAGAAATTATACCAATGCAGGCTTTATCTCAGTTCGGAACCTTGATATATATAGGCTCGACGGTGACATGAGCTACTATAACTTGTCAAATCTTAAGGGTTTTATGCAAGTTTGACCTAACTTTAGGGATAAATAATTTTCCCAAATATATGATTGTAATCTTTCAATAAGGGAGCAACCGAAAGTTTTGGCACTAATATGTGTGCTCATGTTCTAAGTTTAGAGGGGATGAGTGAAATTAATCAAATTTTCGTAAGTCCTATTAGGCTCAATCAGTTTGGGAACTATGAGGCTCCTTAGGCTATCAAACCCATTTTCTAAATTGAACTAGAACTCAAAGTCAACAAGGCTTGACTCGAAAAGTCTTAAATCAAGCTCAAGTATAAGCCACTTGATAAGTACCTTATTTGTTTGCACCTCTATAGTAACACACAAAGATACCATTATTTGTTAATAATTCTGTATGCCAATAAAAAAAAATGCCCATTATACGTGAAAAATTCATATCTACCCCCAAATGTTAGGTCATGCATACATGTAACCCCTAGTTTGAAAAGCTGCAATTAATTGTTGGTTTGTTAAGCCCAATAAGTTTTTGTGTTTGTGCTCAAGCTCAAGCTCAAGCTTGAACTATAGTACCATTACATTATCAAGCTCAATTTGAGGTAAATATTGTTAAGCTATCAATTGAGCTAAGCTTGTGCCCACTAGACATGGCCCATTCATGGGTTATAATAAGGGTAAATTACAATTTGTCCCCTAAGGTTTATGTGAAATTACACATTGCCCTTCTTGTTTTAGAAATATACATCTTGCCTATGCCTTTTTAATACAATCCGACATTAACTTGTGAAATCTTAATTTAGACTATACAGTAGTTATCGTCAAATAATTTCAATCTGTATGGTATTTTTTTATAATTAATTTATATTTAAAAAATATTATTTTAAAAACTAAAAGAAATACAGAAAGAAAAAAAATGATAATTTAAAATGTCCATTTACTGTAAAAAAAAATACCATATAGATTGAAATTACTAGAAGATGATTATTGTAATGGCTAAATTAAGATTTCAAAAGTTGTTGTCGGACTGTATTAAACAGATAGGGGGTAAAGTGTACATTTCTCAAATAGGAGGAATAAAGTGTAATTTTACCTAAACCTCAGGGGGTAAATCGTAATTTTCCCTTATAACACCGTAGTCTCAAATTTCGCACAAAGCCATGAAATACCACCTGCTGTGGTTATCCATCACGCATGTTTGTTGGGTTTTCACAGGCATGTATAGTGATGCTTTCTTGTGCTTTTTGTTTTTTTAGTTCTAGTGATATACTACTTGGTACGCTTGCACTATATTGCATATATGATTCGGTGTTAGAGAATTTTTTTTTTCATTTTCCATTAATCTACCATGTACATACATATATGTAATAACAAAACATAATTACCATATAATTTGACATAAATATTTATGTTATTTCATTTTTTATTTAAAAATAAATTTTTAAATAATTTGTTTTTGTATAAAAAAAATATTACTTTTCATATATATTTTTTATTTATATTAGAAAAATTATTATGAAAATAATTAGAATTCATATATAAAATGTGCAAAAAAAAATTATATTTAATTTTTTTTATTTTATAATATTTTAATATATATTTTCTGCGAAATTGGTAATGATACATTGTGCAATGTATCATGTGATATGCCTATGTTTTATAGAATACAATATACTATTGTGATTCCAAGGTATCTAGAAACAAAAAGAGGTAAATTACAAAAGCCCCCTATGTTTTGTTCTAACATAAACTTTGCTCTCTCTATTTTAGAAAACCTGCACTTTACCCCTATTTCTTTTATAGTACTGACAATAACTTCTAAATTGGGGTGTAAACGAGTAGAGCGTTCGGTGAACCGTTCAGTAGAAGTTTATTTATGTTCGTTTATTTAGTTAAACGAGCGTACACGAATAGATTTTTCTGTTAAATTAGTTAAATAAACGAACACGAATAAGGTCTCATTTGTTTATTTATGTTTACGAACCGTTCGGTTATTATTCATTTATATTCATTTATTTATTTGTTCGTTTATGTCTATTTATTTACTTATTTATTTATATATTATTTGTACATTTTATTATTATTATTATTATCCACCTACTCCACACACACATGATTATGCCCCAATCTCCTCCAAGTTAATCTACTTTCTTTGTTTCCCCAAACATAATTAGTCATTTCTCTCACAGTGTGAACCTGCTGCAACACCAAGGTGAGCCTCATAACCTTAACCTATAATCTCTCTCACCATTGCCTATTGCTCTATTAGTCATTGTTAGACTCACTCTAATTCAGATTAGTGATAGTCATCAATTTTAATTGTTTATGTTCGTTCATTAATAAATAAACGAACACAAACAAAGAAATTGCGTTCGTTTATTGTTTATGTTCGTGTTCATTAAAAGTTAAATGAACGAACACGAACATGGCTTGTTCGTGTTCGTTTGGTTTGTTTACAACTATACTTCTAAAACCATAAATTAAATTATCTAATAATTATGTTCCAGTAATTTTAATATTTTTAATTTTTTTATAGCTAACCAACCTTTAAAAAATACTAATATGCATTTATAGGAAATATATATATATTTATAGAAAGAAAAAAAATAATTTAAAATATCTATTAACTATAAAAGAAACATCAGAGAGACCGAAATTACTGAAAGATGACTATCATATAGTTTAAATTATAATTTTTAAAATTGTTATCGGATAATATAAAAAATTTTGGGATAAATTATAGGTTTTTAAAAATAATAGAGATAAATTGTAGATTACGGTAAATGTCATGGATAATTGAAACTTTACCAAAAACAAAAAGAAAAGAAGAAGAAGGAGAAGGAGAAGGCGGCTAATTAGTAGGTAAGTACAAGCAAGAGTATTCAACAATTGCCTAACTCTTTTTGAGTATATGCGTAAAATTCTAAGGAGGAATCGATGGATCATTGGATCCTTCTACTTTCCTGGAGACTTGATCTACTAGAAAATTATTCAAATTTCAACAGCATATACCAGAAAGTCTCGCTATACTATACTAGCTAGGTAGTAGGATGGTAGGAGTAGTACGTATACGCCTAAAATAATCCCAGCTGGCGAGACGGCTAACATCGAACGACAAAAAGCACCAATAGCAAAACACATGTAATGGTCAGTTTTAGCCTCCCTGTTTTTTGGGGACTCAAAGTATTTTTATAAATCTAATTAGACTAAGCGATATTCTACAATATAAGAAATAATAAATGTCTACTTTTTTTTAGACTTGGAAAACGTTTAAAATAACTTTAAATTGTATTATATTAAAAAATAAGGGAGATCGGAGCTGAACTTTTTTTGTTTTTTACGTTGTGTTTTTTTTACCACTTTTTCAAAGCAACTGTAACAAATTTTAAATACAGCACACAAAAATCTAAAATTTTGGTTAAAATGGCAGGAAAATTAAAAAAAAGAAGGAGAAAGAGTTTAACTGAAGAGGGAAAGGATGAGGACGGGGGACAGGAGAGGGGTGGGGCACGTGAGATAACTACCAAATGTACAAGCCTTAGAGAGAATGACACGTTGGTGGGCGTGAGAGGCGAGTAATTGGCCATGCTGGTGTTGCCACCCCCCGAGACAACGCTAGCTTTCCAACCCTGTAACCACCCCTAGAAACCTGCCCTCTTCTTGAGAACGACTCCACTTCATATCTCCATCTTGGACTAGTCTTACTCTTAGCCTTTGCCCTTCCTTTGTATCCCCTCCCTCTTCTGTCCTATCAATTCCTAGCTTACCCTCCCTTCTCACAATTTCCTTTGCTAGGCTCTATTTCTTAACAATGTTGGTAACGCCGATTGGTTCTTAACATAATTGGCGTAAATATCATCATATTATATTATCTAGTCGGTTATAGTTCAAATCTTAGATTTTATAAGGGATTGCTTTTCTTTGCAACTAATAGATGAGGTAGAATATGTTATAAAATATCCTTTCTTTTATATTATTCTGGTTAAAAAAAACATTGGTTATTAATTTGAAAGGTCATGAAAAATTATTTAAAGGAATAACTTTTATTATTGTTAGAGATATGGAGCATGTGGAACTCTAGTGAGTTGGGCATGTGGCACCATGTTACGGTGTGGGTACATATAGAGTGGGACATGGAAATGGAGAATATGATCCACACCCGAAATTAGGAGGACTATTCAATAGTTGTATGTTATCATAAAAACATTGTTGGTCGATAGTTAAAAAAAGAAAAAGAAAAAAAAGACAAGAAATTGGTACCATTAAGAACAGATTTATCTATGCGTGGGGCGTGAAGGACAGGTGGAGCAATGGTAATGGAGGAGGCGTTGGCTCGTTCTACACATGAAACAGGAAAAATGGCTATCGTGGTTAAACAAGACTTTAAGCTGCCATTAGTGATGGTGACACCATTTTTAACCTTATCTACACATCTACAAATTCAATTAAATCCTTCTATTTGCTCAGCAAAGAGAAGAGAAAAATCCTCTAGATATGCCACTGACAGTACTTTTCAAGTATATTTTATTGTACAAGTTGTAACCTCCTCAAGTAACCAAAATTTCCGCCTCATAGAAATTTTGAAACTTACAATTATCCTCAGATTTGCTATAATCAACAATTTGTACTTTTTATTTTTTGAAATTCATACTTTATTCTCTATATTTTTTATACTATTTGTTAGTAATTTTTAAAATTATATTGAAACTATACAATAATCATCTTCCAATAATTTTAATATCCCCAATATTTTTTTATAATTACTAGACATTTTAAATTATCAATTTTTTCTTTCTGTAAATATATTTTTCTCCCTATAAATACATATCAGTATTTTTTAAATGTCAGTTGGTTGTGAAATAAAATCAAAAATATTGAAATTATTGAAACATTATTATCAGACAGTTTAAATTAAGTTTTTAAAAGTTGTTATCAGATATTGTAAAGTAAATAAGGGTAAAGTGTAGGTTTTTTAAAACAAATGCACAAAGTGTATATCAGATCAAATCACAGGAGATTTTTGTAATTTTTCCTAAAAATTAAAAAAAAATGGGGGAAAAGAACAAATCTTATTTGACACAATTTTATTAATAATTGAAAAAACAAGTAAAATTCAATTCAGTGAAGAGTATTCTAAAGCTCCAGATATGTGGAGTGGAAGCAGTTAAGCTCCACTAAAAAGAGTCTTCTGCGCGTGGACCTTAAGCTCCTAAGGGAAGAAAAAGAAAGAAAAGGAAAGATAGAAATTGGAAGAGAGGCAGCCAGCATGCATATACACATTGGTGGCTCCTTAACTTGGTTTACAATTCACATGAAGAAATTTGGTCATATAATAGTAATCAGTAATTAATGACGCTAGGCCAGTACATATTTATAGGTTTCATATTGTGAAACAGGTTACGTTGTGTAAAGTGTAAACACAAACAAAAGGGTAAGGGCTCATAGATGAAATATGTCATGTATAAGTATCTGCTTGACCTTCAAAATATTTTAGTTTGTGGGTGATTTCTAGTTTTTAATAAAAACTTTGCAATGTAAATAATTAAAATAAAGGTAACTAGAGATTGATTCCTCATTATAATAGACCACTACACTACCTCAGCATTATCCTACAAATTATTGTTTTATTTCATCTGTTATAGGATGATTGTCCACATTTTTTTTTTCTAGTGTTTTGACTATTATATACACAAGAAAATTAAAAAGTTGAATCGCAGAAACAAAAAAAAATATTAAATAAAGAATCTGGTTGGTACAATATTTATTTTGACTTACAAAAAAAATACATTTATTTTATTCAATTTTTCTCTACTGAAAAAGTATTCTAGAATGGAAGCAACGGGAATAGAAAAATCTACCAAACACTACCCATGTTAAATAATTCAACAAGAATGGATTGGAGGGGTCTGTGGTCCAAGTGCACTTGGATCATACGGCAATGGGCAGTATACTGGTACTTTCTTCAGCAACGATGAACTTTAGACATTAAAATGTAAAAGAGGCGAATGCGAATCGGCTCCACGCATCCATTAATTAAAATGCAGCTATCTAGCATTTATTTCTTAAGACTGAAAATTAAATCTTCAGACTTGACCACCAATTCAATCTTCCATATCTCTAGAAGTTATGATGAAATTTATTAATTGCCTTACCAATTAATTCTCTCTCTGACCATCAGTTTCACAAATACCCTTGTTTTTGCGCTCAAGTATTTTTTTCAAGTATTCAAGATGTAAAGGGTAATAGGGTCAATTGCATACTTCTCATCGAGTCACGTTTGGTCTTTTAATTTCATTGTGTGAGTAGGGGAAAGAGGATTACAGCCCAATTGAATGTCCCCTCGACAAGTCGAACTCGACTGGTAGGACCCGTATTAAGTTATAAGGGAAAACATGCAAATTTGCCATTGTTGTTTACGTAATGGAGCAATTTTATTATTGATATTTTTTTCTTTACAAATTTACCATTATTGTTTTATGTTGAGAGTAAATCTAACACCTGCCATTAAAATTGCTTATATGGCAAACGAAAAGATATAAGAATAATGCAAATTTTGATTTCAAATTTTCTTTACCTAACATCCTAACTCCTAGATTTCTAAAGTTATCATTCTCACCATTGACTTCAATATGACCCTCACTCTAACAATCCTCTATCCCTTCTGCGACTCTTTACCCTTCCACCATTGGCAATACCTTCAATCTTTCACACATCCTAGTAACACTACTTTGAAGAAACCTTGAATAAATAGGGTTTGATTGATGCACATGAGGGATTAAATCTAAAAGTATTGTAGTTCTAGAATAAAATATCATGACAACATTAGTTAATTGTTGCTCTTTGACAATGAGGTGGGTGGAAACAAGAAGGCTTAGCAATGAGCTGTGGTGGAACCAAGATTTTTGGTTCTGGGGGGGGGGGGGGGGGGCTAAGCTCAGAGGAGAGAGACGGCATCGCGGCGAGGCAAAGCTAGAAATTGGGAATAAGTCGTACTAATTCAAATATTAATGTGCAACTCGTATAAGTTGAAAAATTTGGAGGACTAATGGTGCAGTTAGGCTATGTTCGAATATCTGTTTAATGCTAAAGGGATTAATTACTCATTTGGTCACTACTTTTTTTAGCGCCTACCTCATTGCCCCCCTCATCTTCATATTCTTCCATTATTTCTAAAGGGCAAAAATGCATTTCCAATCCTTAATTTCTCTTGAATTAACCAATTAAATACCTATATTTAAATTTTTTCAAAATTTTCGGGGGGCAGGGGTATATATTTCTCTTGAATTAACCAATTAAGTACATAGGTTTGCCACTGGCAATGAGGGTATATATTCAAGCACAAGGTTCTAGCTCATATTGGTGTTATGAAAGGTTGAAATAGGTAGAAGTTAAGGAGAAAACTCTTATTGACTAGTTTAAGAGTTGTCATATAGAATATTCTCTGAATAAACGAAATATTTCTATCGTTTAACAATCAACAGTAAAATTGCTCAAAACATAAAATGTTAATGGCAAATTTATAATGAAGAAAACAATGGCGGTATAATTGCTCCATCACGTAAACAACAATAGCAAATTTGCATCTTTTCCCTAAATTATATAACATGCATGAGTGAACATCTATCGACATGCTACGAGCAAATATGTATGTACTATGAACATACACGGTTACATAGAAATATGGAAGTCATATAAGAAAAATGTATCAGTTTATATGGATAATTATTTATTATTGTATAACCTATCCATTTACAACGATATGAACAATTATATGTGTTGCTTAAACATATGTAATTTTAGAAACTAAATAACATAGATGATATAAGAATAATTTATACGGATGATTCTCCAAAAGACTCACCTTACTTAAAAATTTTTCCTCTACAAACTTACAAATTGGTTGCAGTAAAACTATTTAATAGAAATTTAATTGGGGTTAAATCCTGCATTACATATACTTTTGAAGTTTTTATAAAAGAATTTCTGTGGAGTACTGGGCCTTCTAGCCAGGAGCGGCATTGTCAGAATAACCGGCTAGTAATATTTAAAAAAAAAATTACAAAATCACGTAACAATTGTTTGTACAATATGTAGTTTCTTTTTCATAGTTCATGCAAATTAAGACAACATATTATGTTGTTGTAATATAATACTGAGCTAGTTTGCAAATTTAAGAGTATAGATTATTGTTTCCCAAAACGAATTAGAAGGGAATAGTTTCAAAGTAGTAATATTAATTAATCGTCAATTAAGACTTGTACTAGGAGCGTAATTAGGTACTTAACGGTGGACACTAACAATAAAGACAGTACGGTCCACACGTTTTTGCTTTTTTTCTTCTTCTTCGTGTTTTTTTTCCCTACGCAATTTTTCCAACTCGAGCTAGCGGAAAACAGCAAAGGCTGAAAATACTGACTCATTACACACACAGACCAACGAGCAATATGTAGATCCTCAAAATTCTTCTTTTTGTTCTTTAAAAAAAAAAGAAAAATATTAAACAAGAAAAAGAAGAAGAAGAAAATGTTTTCCAAAGAAGAAGACGAAGAAGAGGAAACGGCTGATTAAACGGTCTTGACTCGGGAGGTTGCCAGTTCAACAAAAAGGGCATTAGTCAGAAATTGGAAGTTATTATTTGAAAGAAAGATCGGAGTCATTGCTTTCTAGATTGCGAAAGTCGTACGTCCTCCCTATGAAAATTTCACGCTACATAATGGAAACTTTAATTGCTCGTTTTAATGGGGAAAAAAAACAAGCTTTAAGAAGATTTTAAAGTGTGAAACAAGCAAATTAATATTGAAAGTTGAACTATACTTCTAGAGCTTTTACGAAGACAATATCACTTTGTTTTATAATTTATTTTTTAAAAATTCTTAAATATCTGTTAAGATATCTCGATTAAATTAGGGTTGAGACGACGCATTAAACACTACCTCATAAGTGTTTGTAAAGCAATATATTCTTATAGATATTGTAATTAATAAACCAACCAAATATATAGAGGCATAATTACTTGTAATCAGCATAATTTTAATCCGTACATGATTTCTAGAGTAAGCTTAGGTGGTAGGTGATGGATTGGTTAAAAATTGAGAAGGGAAGGGGATTTAGGACGAGTAATTAATAAGTATTGTTTGGCTGAGAAGTAAGAATGATGGGCATGCAAAGCAATAATAATAATAAAGATCATATGGCTATGCCCTTGACCACATGATGGAGAATATTACATTGAAACACTTTGGATTCCAATATATAATGATGTGATGCCATGTGTTGCTCAAAAGGTATATATTTTCCCAGAAAAGATAGTGCAAATCATGCAATTAGTTATTTGATTTGAGGATATGCCAAATACCACTTCACCAAAAAAAAAAAAAAAACACTTTGTAGTTAGCCACCAAATCTATCTACCAAAATGTTACTTTGTGACCTTTTAGTGTGGTTTTTTTGAACGGTTTATGTTCATGACAATGGATACTTTTCTTCCCATTTATGCAACTATTAATTACAAAGTACTATGCAAAGAATTAATTGATTAAAATGTATACTTCCTCCTTTCCATATATATTGAATCAGTTGCTTTAGTAGGGAGATTAAAAAGGTGAAAAAAAAGTATGTGTTATTTTCTCTTCTATCCTTCACTTTCTGCACATAAATCAAGAAAAATAAATAAAAAGTGAATATTGAAATGATAATTTAAAGTATAATATGATAAAGTGACTCATTAGATATGAAAAGTTGTAAAAATTTAGAACTGTCCAATATAAAATATGTTACAACAATAATTTTAGAACAGATGATTCTCCTAGAGTTTATATATTTCTGCAGTTGAGTCGAGTCATGTGACCCTTTTAAAACTTACTTGACATAATTGATGTCTGCATATTAAAAATTTTAACTTAACACGAAAATTCACCGTACCAAAGTTGTTTTAATAGATTTTATTTAGTGAACGCTAAAATTCACCGTACCAAAGTTGTTTTGCTAGATTTGATTTAGTGGAGGTACAAATTCTTGACTTCACTCTCAGCTATGATTTCAGACATCGTCTTCCAAAGGCTCTAATCAACTCAAATAGTTTTTGTTCAACCACTTCAATCCTTTTGATCTTAAGTTTAGTATTATTGCCCCCAACTAGAGCTATTATTAATAACATTCATGTTCGCAGATCATGATCAATTTCATGCCAACCCTTTTAACCCACTCTTATTCTCATTTTTACCAACAACAGATTATATAGGATCAATCCGGTGATCTTTTCCGTTGATCTGATCATTCAACTAGCCGCTTCATAATTTTTAACCTTGATTTTCACCAGTCTATTTACCCAACCCTTATTCGAGACTTAAAAGCTGATCAATTACCGGTCATTATTAAGGTTAATCTTGATTAATTAACTTTATAAATTGATAGAGAGTGGAGGGTTGGGTGGCAAAACTATTGTTGATTTCTCCATGTCCGTCCGAAGTTGATTTTTGGGACTGGCCATTTAGAGAACCAAAAGGGCAAAGACTAATTTCGCAAACCAAAAGGGCAAAAGACTAATCTCCCGAGTTCAGATGAAGCAAACGTGTCACTGATTAAGTATAATTAAACTAAGTTCAAGTGATTATCTAATAATGTTTTATGTTATTATTCAACAAGCTTATAAGGTCAATACTTGTCATGTCTGGTCTCTAGAAAGTCTTCACTCGCTAGTTGTGTTAGGTTCGGCTCTGACCACTTCCCTTCTAGGCTAGCCTAATTAACAAGTCTACATGAACACTTCCACTTTCTAATTAAGCTTTCTCAACCAACATACTGTTCAAACACATTCACCCGCCAAAAAATGTTAAAAAACAACAACAGGAAGAGGATAGAGGATTTTGACTGATTTGGTTTCTTCTGGCTCTTCTCTCAGGCTTAAACGAATGTTCCTCCATCCAGAAGTGATGAAAAAAAGTCTGGGCTGGGGTAAGTAAGTCATATCCCTGAGAGCAACCTGCACTAAACTGAGTTCCATATTTTGAACATCAAGTACACGTAGGTACAATCACTTGATAATTTAGCATCATCGTCACAGAGATATGATTTCTTGTTGTTCAAGACACCACTCACAGTTCTCATTCTCTAAGAATAAGCAATTTCAGCTCAACCAGCAGAAAACAACATGGGGACACAAGAAACTGGTAAAAAGAAACAAAACTTATGGGCACCCATGAAACGGGTGAATTCAGTATCAAAGTGCTCGCATAAATGAATGGTTGTCTGATCAGAGAGAGGAGGAAGCTGAGAGCAAGTCTACGCTATGCCCTGATTCTACCTGAGGATCAAAGAAATCTTGAAGAGCTATCATGTTGATGGTGCTCGACTTCAAACTTCTGATTGCCTTCGCACTGGCCAAGGCTCCATCCACCGTTGTTATGATAGGAACCTTGTAAGCCAGAGCCATTCTTCGAAGCTGCCGGCCATCAATCTGATCAAGTGCATCACCAGAGCTTGTAATCACCATTAGCTGAATCTGACCATTGGCGATCATGTCACCAGCATGTGGCCGCCCCTCGTGCATCTTCAGCACTCGTTCCACAGGAATCTCCTTTAGTTCAAGGAACTGAGCGGTACCAGATGTTGCAACGATAGTGAAACCAAGATCCAAGAATGGCTTCGCAATCCTTTCAAGATGGGGCTTTGTCAAATCATTTAAACTCATAAATACAGTGCCAGACAAAGGAAGCTTCTGCCCAGTGGCAAGGTGGGCCTTTGCAAATGCTATTGCAAACTCAAAATCAATACCCATGACCTCACCCGTACTTTTCATCTCAGGACCTAACAACACATCACAACCTTGGAACTTCTCGAAAGGCAGAACAACTTCTTTAACCGACACATGTTTCGGAATGACCTCTTTTGTAAATCCTAAATCATAAAGTGATTTACCTGACATTACCAAGGCAGCATATTTAGCCAAAGGGTGTCCAATTGCCTTTGACACAAATGGTACAGTTCGTGAAGCACGAGGGTTTGCCTCAAGTAAGAACACGTCTCCAGATGCTGTGATGGCATACTGACAATTCATTAGACCACACACATTTAGCCGCTGAGCCAATTTTATTGTCCATGACCTAATCACGTCTAAAGAAGCCGAAGGGATGGTTTGCGTGGGAATTGAACATGCTGAGTCACCAGAATGAACCCCAGCCTGCTCGATATGCTCCATTATGCCACCAATAACCACATTACCTTGCGAATCAGTGAGAGCATCTACGTCAATTTCAATTGCATCAGACAGATACTTGTCAACTAGTACTGGCCTTTCAGGGTCCACCTCCACTGCATTCTCTAGATAAGTGGCAAGCTTGTCATCACTATATACTATCTCCATTGCACGGCCACCCAACACATATGAAGGGCGAACAACAACTGGGTAACCTATATCCATGGCAATGGCAAGAGCATCGCTTTCACTCTTGGCAATGCCTCCTTTTGGCTGCTCAATCTGCAACTCTGTAATAATCGCATTAAACCTCTCCCTATCTTCAGCAGCATCTATGGAATCTGGCGTTGTACCCCAGATGCGTACACTCCCAGCCCCACTGGCAGACAAAAGTTTTTGCTCATCTAAATACCTCTGGATAGGTAAAGCCAATTTCAAGGGTGTTTGACCACCAAACTGAACAATGATACCATCAGGACGTTCCAAGTCAATGACATTAAGAACATCTTCAACTGTCAAGGGCTCAAAATAAAGACGATCACTAGTATCATAATCTGTGGATACAGTTTCAGGATTTGAGTTCATCATGATTGTTTCATATCCAGCCTTCTGCAGAGTGAGGAAAAAAGATTAAAAAACAAGATCAACAAGCTAACATACAGCCTAAGTAATTATGCTTTCAAAACAACGCTGATACAAAAAACAAAAAAATACATAAAATTAACTTGCATGTTCAGAGTACAGAGGGAAAAGAAAACACAGACACTCAAGCTGTTGGGAGATTATTTTCCACCTGAAGAATTGCAAAATCAAGCAGTTGCAGTTTCCAGAAAAGTTCTCTGTGGTTTTTACCAAATACCAATGCCTTTTCATAATTGACATGCACATCAATGCATGCCTCAGTTAAGAAGATGTCTAGCCACTCTCCCATATCCTAATAAGTATCAACCAATCTTAATCCTAGATAAATCAACAGAAACTGTAGAAATAACAAATTCTGGCGCACAACTCATCAGCAATGTGATAGAAAATTATATTCAGCAGAAATCAGTCCTGAATCAAGACAAACTTTGCCCAAAGAAACATAACATATAAAAGATACAGTTATTGGTCAGCTGTTTAAATGGCGAACCTTCTACCATAAATTTTTAACTCGGAATTACTTCTTTTAAGGATCTTTTTCCCTCCAGAAAGCAGGTAAGTATTTTGCTACAAAATTTCCAACATTGAATGACTGTCCAGGTTGCTTCTCAGCCAAGCATGAACTTACTAAAAGATGCCCAAATATGTTTCCTTATTTGATATGGCAGGTTATCAATGCACAAACAAAAAAAAATGCAAAAAATAATAAATCAATATATTTAAATTAAAAAAATGCAACACAAACCTGAAGAGCAAAAGATGTATGGCAGCAGCAGTAATCAAATTCAATCCCTTGACCAATCCGGTTTGGTCCACCACCCAAAATTAGAACCTTCTTCTTGTCTGTAGGAGCTGATTCACACTCATAATCATATGATGAATACATATAGGGTGTGTTGGCCTCAAACTCTGCTGCACAAGTGTCAACCCGTTTGTATGCAGGAGAAACTCCTAAAGATTTACGCTTTTCGCGGACCTCTTTCTCAGATGCCTCGGTGGCAAAGGCTATTTGCTTATCACTGAAACCTCTCTTTTTGATTTCATAGAAGTCATCCTTTGTAAGATCTGACAGCCTGTAGGAAAGAAGATATTGCTCTACGTCTAGCAGCTCCCTCAGCTGAGTAAGGAACCATTTATCAATAAAACTGAGCTCATGAATCTCATCCACTTTCATCCCCTTCTTCATTGCAGCATATATAGCATGGATGCGATCAGGACTAGGGACTCGAAGGCTGTATTTCAATTGGTCCCAGTCCCAGTCAAGCTCCTTAATTCGTGCACAACCCCATCCAGCATAACCACATTCCAGCGAACGAACTGCTTTCTGAAAGGATTCCTGGAATGTGCGACCCAGAGCCATTGATTCACCAACAGACTTCATCTGGGTTGTCAATATCGGCTGAGAACCAGGGAATTTCTCAAAGGCAAACCGTGGAATCTGCATGATTCAGCGAGAGTTACAGAAAAGACCACACCTCAACAGATAAGAAAAATCCATGACAGTCATAATGATAATACAAGATCTACAGTTCAAAAGGACATCATTGAGATGTTTCTGTACCAGAGTAGCAGAAAATATCTTGCTCATCCTAATAACAATCTAATGCATGAAATATGATCCTAGACATATTGAGAAAGGCTAGAACAACATTACAAAAGCAAAGGCACTTTTAGTGACGAGAGTAGAATCCAGATATATCTCAATATTTTAAAAATAAAAATGTAGAATATAAATATTGGGAAACAACCCAGCTAATTGGCATTTATGACAAATCTTTGATGATATTAGAAAAAATAATGGCAACACACACACAAGCGCACATGCACATACACAAGGAAGATGAACTAACATTACAATGAAATCTTCAAAAACCCTTTAATTGACCTTTTCTTTCTTTCTTTCATTTTCGTAAGTCTTTTTCTAGCCTCAACAACAGGATGTTATCCCGACCCTTATTCAACTAAATCTCTAAAAGAAAGGATTCACTTACAACGGCATGAGACTTACTGAATTACACCATTCAAAAACTTAATATAGAAATAACATAACATTTAAACCAACCATTAGATCTAAATGATTAATCATAGAAATCATTCTCATCAATTTTAGAATTACTCTAAATCTCTAAAATTTTGATCACAAATTTCAGTAGCTTAAATTCTACCAGACAAGTTACCAAAACTCAGAAATTTGATTGATTTAAAAGTTTTTTGTGCAGTCTTTGTGATTAGAATATTCGACTTAACAGTCAGAATCACTAATATTATAGTATACAAAAAATTATAGCATGGTGTAAGGAAGGAAACTCTTACACCAAGGTAAAATGACTCTCATTCAATTGCTAAAAAGCTTTGAAAAGGAAAGAAGCTCTCACCTTGGTGACCACATAATCAATTGAAGGCTCAAAACTAGCAGGTGTCTTCTTTGTGATATCATTTGGAATTTGGTCCAAAGAATACCCAACAGACAACTTGGCTGCCATTTTTGCTATAGGAAATCCAGTAGCCTTGGAAGCCAAGGCAGATGATCTTGACACCCTTGGGTTCATCTCAATCACCATCACCTCCCCGTCAACTGGATTAACAGCAAACTGCACATTGGAACCCCCACACTCCACCCCAATCTCCCTAATAATCTTAATAGAGTAATCTCTCAGCCTCTGATACTCCTTGTCTGTCAAAGTCTGCGCCGGTGCAACAGTAATGGAATCCCCTGTATGCACACCCATGGGATCAATATTCTCTATGGAACAGATAATCACCACGTTATCCGCCAAATCCCTCATCACCTCTAGCTCATATTCCTTCCATCCCAACAAAGATTTCTCCACCAGAACCTGCGAAGTTAAACTAGCAGCTAAACCAGCTTTACAAATAGCCTCAAACTCCTCCTTGTTATATGCGATACCACCTCCCGTGCCTCCAAGAGTAAATGCAGGTCTAATAATCAAAGGAAACTCACCAATCTCACTGGCTATCTCTATACAATCTTCCAAAGTATTTCCGATACCGGATGGAGGGGTCTTTATACCGATGTTTTTCATTGCTTGCTTGAACAAATCTCTGTCCTCAGCTTTCTTTATAGCCTCCAGCTTAGCCCCAATCAGCTCCACGCCATACTTCTCCAATGCCCCTCTCTCTGCCAGCGCCACCGCCAGGTTCAACGCCGTCTGGCCTCCCATAGTCGGGAGCAGAGCATCTGGCCGCTCCTTCTCCAGCACTTGCTCCACAAGTTGGGGCGTCATGGGCGTAATGTAGGTCCGGTCTGCCATATCCGGGTCGGTCATGATGGTGGCTGGGTTCGAATTAATTAGAATGACTTCATAACCTTCCTCCCTCAGCGCTTTGCAAGCTTGGGTCCCAGAATAATCGAACTCACAAGCTTGCCCGATCACTATCGGCCCCGCCCCCAGGATCATGATCTTCTTCAAATCCGTCCGCTTTCCCACCTTTGGAGCCGCCTCCGCTTCGTAGCTCGACGCCTTCGACGTGGCACGAATCACCGCAGGGGTAGGTGAGAACTGAGCAAACTGAGGCGGCCATGAACGGAGGTTCAAGGAAGAAGGTCTGAGGTTTCTTCTGTTCTTGGGCGAGGAGTAGAAGAATCTCGAAGCGCTAGCCCTGGAGAAGGAGCGGGTAGAAGAAGGAAAGATTGAAGCTTTATTGGGTAAATTTGATGTGAGAGGAAGATTTTCGAGGGAAATCATTTTATTGCAGAGCTTTTGTCACATGAACATGAAACGAGAAAGACAGGGGCGGACAGGGAAAAGATTGGAGCTTTGGGTAGGGTTTATGTCGTTGGGATGGAGGGGTTCGAATATGCTTGTGTCTGGTGTTGTGCTGTCGGAGAACAACAAATTTGATTAAGCTCAGTGGAACTGGAAGTGAAGAAAGTTGGCACTTTGCGCGCTACGTTACGGCACCGGCAGACTCTCAGCAGACGGTGGCCAACACCACTCAGGACTCTGAACATGCCCTAACTGTCTTTGCCTGTTGGGCTTCATGTATTGTAATTTATTGGGCCTAAGGCCCTAAACACACATGTCCAAATTCAAGACTTGCCAATCCCACATTTATTTTACTTTTCTGTCTGAATTCAAATATACGTTCCATGATTTTGAAATCCAAGCATTTTTTATTATATTTTATCAGCTCCATATTCTTTGAAATATTTTTTTTATTAATTTTAAATTAAATTTATTCATATTATTATTTTTTAAAAAAATTAAAAATATATTTTAAAACTATAGGTCTTTATTTATCATTTATATATAAAAGTCTTGCATTTATATACTAAAATATTGAAAATAAAAAAATTATAGATTAATTACTAAATAGTGAATGTTGCAACAAACTTTGAATAGAGGGAGTATTATGTTACTTTTTTTTATAAAATGAAATCCAAAGCATCTTAAGTAGTTTTAACTAGTCTTTCCTTTCCTTTTTATTATATATATATATATTTTTTTTCAAAATACAATACAAAAGTATTTCGAGTTTATAAATGGGAAGAGATACAATCAAATAAGGGGAGCGAGTTTTTAACCTCTGAGAAGCTTGAATCCTAATACACTTGAAATAACAATTGCACCAAACCTTCAAATGCAACTAGTGTTTTCCTATTTGGCTCCTCGACTAAATTTCACCTCAAAAACACATTTTTAAAAAAAAAAAGTGAAATATAAAAATAAAGTGGACAAAATTTGCGGCAACACCGACATAACACAGAAAATAAGAAGCACTAAATGACATGCAAGCAAACTTTAGAATTTACAGGTTTGGAAAATCTCTTACAACAACAGTATTTGTTTGAAATTTATAGAATTAATAAAAATAAGTGGCTCTTTCATGTATTTTTTTCCTTTTGAAACATTTGTTCAAAATTTTATATTTTACTATTCTTCAATGTGCACATTACAAAATGAAAAGGATAATTTACATGCAGTTTCTAAAGTTCATTAAAAGTTACATTCTTACTCTACATTTTCAAAAACCATAAATTTTTATTTTTTTCATTAGTTTTTTAATGGTCAACTGCATATCCTATCTCAAACTATAACATTAGTTGCATATTGTTAAAAAAAAAATAAAGAAGAAAAAGTTATAATGGGAAATTTCAAAGTTAAATATTAGTGACAAATTTGGTATTTTTTCCAACCCCTTACTTCTTTTGACGGGTGCAACAGTTGAGGAAACTCATTGGGCCTAAAGTTAGGTCTAAACCCAGATGTGTTCTCCAGTTCATGCCCGACTTTTGGAATGGGCCTTCTAGGCTGAGAGAATCAAATCAAGGCATAAATCTCAAATATACAACCAACATTTGGTTGAGGCCGAATATGCCTTTAATATCTTTTGTGGTCCCAACTTCCCCTTAATATTTTGAAATGACCAAAATTAGCCACTATTACTTTAAAATTAGTTTAAAGTGGTCACTACCCATTAAAGACTAACAGAGAAAGTGAAAAAAGTATTAGGTTTTGAATTCATAGGGTGATAATGTAACTCTTAAAAAACTCTGAGGACTTCAAGTAATTTATTCATGTTTTTCTTATGCACTAATTGAAGAAAAATCAAATATGAAATTATAAAAAAAAATTAGAAAAGGAAAAGATAAATGGAAAATATTTTGACTAATTATACTTAAATAAATTTTTTGTATTTTTAATTTTTAGAGCTTTTTAGGTAAATTTTCATCACCTATTAATAATCTTAAATTTCAAAATTTTATAAAATGATAACATTGTATCTTTATTTTTTTATGGATATATTAATGCTATATCTATAAATAATTGTTAGAAAGTTTACAACTATTTGTGGATGATTACTAAAAATGATTATTTCTATGTACCATGATTATTTGTATAACTTGTATACCAATTTAAGATGGCTAAAAACTATTTTGTGCAATTACTATATATTTTTTTATTTATATTTTGAATTTCCAAAAAATTTTCAAATTATTATTATTATTATTATTATTATTATTATTATTATTATTATTATTATTATTATTATGCAGTTGACTATAAGAAAAAATGGATAATGGCCTAAAGTCATCAAATTTTGTTAAAAGTTACATTATTACTCTTAAATTTTAAAACCTAATTCTTTCCCCTTTTTTTATTAGCCTTTTGTTAAGCGCATGACATATCTATTATTTAACCCTTATTTGTGTACCCCATATTAATAATTGTTAGAGTTTAGTGTCATTCTTGTATTATTTTTATGTTTTTGTATATAAAGGTGATTGGAGCAAACGATGGGTAAATTGCAAGTCATTTTTGGACCTTTTTTTTTTGGCAAATTGAAGTTTAGGTGAAAGAATAAAAGTTGTGGCCCTTCTTCTTAGCTTCTCATGGGCTATTGAATCACCTCAATCAAGTATTTGTGCACAAAATTATAGTAAAAATACTAAATGGTGTTAATGCTGTCGAGTTTTGACAACGCATTGCTGAAATCTGGTCTGTTTATAAAATAGCCTCAGTGAAAAGGTGTGAGAAAGGAAACCCTTTGACCCCAAACCCTCTAAACTCATTTTTTTATATTAATTTTCTTAGGATTTTCATGGATTGGGGAGCTAGGATGCTGATTTGATGGAAATTCTTGTTTGGACTAGAGTGTGAGCTCTTTTACAACAAAAATTTCTACTTGGATTTGGTTCTTCTAACCATAACTCTTTTTTTTTTTAGTTTGAGATTTTTATAAATATGTGTAGATTTGTTGTTTCTATGGATGTTGTGAACCATTTTAGAATGATTTGATGCTTGTAAATACATAACTTATTGATTATTTCGAAGATTTGTTAGCTCTTTTAGCTTATTTTTAAATGTATTTTTCATTTGTTGGTCACCTGTGTTGAATAACTTGCTAATCTTAGGAAAAGCTTGAGAGAAGTTTTCAAGATTGGAAGAGAACTAATAGAGTGTACATAATGGGTAGATTCAAGAGAACTATCATTCCTACGAGCTCTTAGATAAGAACTTGAGCTTAATAGTTTCTAGGATAACTGGTTGGCATAAGAATGTCTAACAGGGTTCTAAGGAACTAATTGACCCTATCTTAAGAGAGGAAGGTTAATGCTGTAGAGTTTTCCAACTTGCAATTTTTCAGGAAACATGATTTGGGTTAGGTAGGTAATTGTGTCAAAGTTATGTCTATGTAGCAGCTCATTTGGTTTGAATTTCTTTGAAACTTTGCAAATATGTGTTTATGATAGTTGTTATATTTGTTTAGTTTGGTGGTTGGGTGATCCACAATTTTGGTAGTTTAGCTTCTTATTCATTGTTTTCCACAATTTTTGTTTGCTCTATCTAAAATAATGTCATTTTACTTGGTATTTGATGGAATTCTTTGTCATGCAATTTTCTATGGGATCAACACCTGATTCATCGCAACTATAATTGATATCATACACTTGTAGGTGAGATTGGACAATATCATTGATACTGTATACTTGTAAATGAGATTGGATGGTATCAATTGGAGTTAAAGTTGAGAAGGTTTTTTATAAATTTCTGTTTCGCAACACCTTTTAACGGTTAGTTGCCAATTTAAGCCACAATTTTAATGCATCAATAGGCAATTTAAGACCATTCGAAAATATTAGTATGAATTTGGGACAAAATAAAAATAAAAATAGTAAGGCAGATGTGATCCGGACCCGAAACACTAGTAGTATATTTGACATTTTTTAATAAAATCAGTGTGAAGTTGGTTCCTCTACTGGTTGGCCGGCGGCTTCGCGTTGGCTTCGCGTGGTTCCAATTCGAGGAAACGAAGCTCTTGGAAAAGTCAAATGACAACGGCCAGAAGCAACACCGGTTGATAAGACGACGGCTCTTCCGAGTCATTTGACTCCCTTATTTTTAACTCTTCAATTCAATTCACACTTGGTCTGGATAACTTTCAACTGCTTTTGTTATCTCTTCCATCATCGAGAAAGAAGATAAAATTCTTCTGGGTCTTCCAAAGTTCCAGTCTTTTGTGAGGGATTTGAATTTTCAAGGAGGAACGATGGTTCAGATGAAGGAATTGTATCCTTTTCTATTTCTAACTCCTGGGTTTTGTTGTCGTAGAATTGCTTTATTTTTCTTAATTGCTATTGGATTCTATGTTTTAAGTTGTCCTTGATTCATTTCTCTTCGATGGTTGCTGATATGCAGTCGGATTACAATGCCCATGTCACTTGAAGAGGTAACAAATGAGATCTTTAGGACTTTCCCGTTTACTGAAGAACTACGGGCCGGGGTTTGTTTGCTTAATTTTTTTTGTAATTTGGTTGCAGTATCAGGTTGCTCAAATGTACATGGTTACGAAGATGCAGCAGCAGAATACAAGCAGCAAAGAGGGTGTGGAAGTCCTGGAGAACAGACCCTTTGAAGATGATGTTTATGGGAAGGGTCAATACACCTCCAAAATTTACCATTTACAGAGGTAATTTATCGTTTTCAAGCAAAGCAGATTGTTTCTGGTTGCTTTTGACTAGCTAAGTCTTCTTTTAAGTCAACGAGTTGTTTCTGGAAATGCGAACAAGCCAGTTCTTTGTGATTTATTTGCCTTAAGTTTGTCTCTGGTTCCTGACTTTGCATTTTGTCTAATCGCTAGGGCTTGGAAGTTTTTAAATTGAGTTTAGGCTCATGTGCTCTCTTGTGTTTGCAGCAAAGCTCCTTCTTGGCTTGCGGCCTTTGCTCCAACGGATGCTCTTGTCATGCAGGAGGAAGCATGGAATGCGTACCCCAGATGTAAAACAGGTCTTTGTTAAGCCCTCTCTTTCTCTATCTCATTTTGGGTGTCCTCCATAATTACAGTTTCACTGAAATTTCTTCTTCTTTCTGTGTTCTTTGGTGGGTCATATATACTCAGTCATCAAGGTACCTCTTTTTCCTGGACATTAAAGTTGAAACAACTTCCTCACTTCACTACTCTTTGAGAGAAAAATCCATACTCAGTTTTTTTATACATTTGCAGTGCCCTTACTTTACCAAATTTAGTCTTACCATTGAAACAATTCACAAGGCTGATAGAGGTGAGTCAGAAAATGTAAGTTTCCTCGACAATCTAGTTTATCTCCTAAAAATCCTAACTTTAGCCATGGGTTGCTCCTTCTACAATATTCATTGATAAGTAGCTGCAATGTTTGCTGCTGCTTCTTGCTGTTGTTTACTTAGTTATTGTAGCACCTTGGGCAAATGAAACAGGTGCATTGTTTAAGCAAAGAAGAACTAGGAGCCAGAGAGGTTGAATTTCTTGACATAGCTTCAGCAGCCACAGATTACTGGAGTTATGTTGTTGGGAGGAGCACACTAGACTTCTCCAAGTTCAAGTCAGCTAAGACCGGTCGAGGTCCGCTTTTAGAAGGATGGGAGGTTGGTGGTTCTATATGATAGCATTTGTAACATGTGACTGCAGCTATCAGTTTCAATTCTGTCAATGTCTAGAAACTTCTTCATATATTCTCAGCGTTGAACAAATATTTTCTAGCTTCTATTTGGAACACTCACCCCATCCCCACGACCACCCCCTATTGTGGAAACCAACTGGAGAGATAGCAAAAAAATTTAAAGTAATAAATCCACCCTCCGACTCTTCGCCTTCCTTTTCAGCATTTTCTAAGGGCAGACCTGACATGAATTACTTCTTCTACTGGGCTAACTTTCTCACTTGTGCTGGAATATCCTCCGGTGTTATTTTTGTTGTCACATTTGATAGATCTAATGTTTTAACTATTGACAAACATTTGCAGGAACAATGCGAGCCCATTATGATAGCATATAAGTTGGTGAAAGTAGATGCACCATACTGGGGATTTGGTTACCGGCTGGAGCAAGCTCTTCTCGAGGTAGAATTTCTATTTTTCATTTTCAGCTGTTTATAGTCCTCACTTGCATTGCCTAACACTTGAGTGTTTTTTTTCTTTTTCTCCAAAACTGGGGTAGGTTTCTTCTTTTTCAATATGGCAGTAAAATTTCAATAGGAAGATAAATTTTGTTTTGTTGAATCGTACTGCTACAGTTTTAGGATTAGATGATTGAACTACCTGATGCGGGTCTTCAATCTGAGGATGAAGTAGACAAACAGATGCAAGAATGGTATTTTTTTTTCACTATCTGGATATTAGCTCAGTGGCTGGGATGAATGACTGACTACACTAAATGGAAGTGGAAAGGCCATGGATGATGATATTACCATTGCTAAGTTAATGGCATTACCATAGTTGGCTTAGAAGTTATGATATCCAGGAAAACTGAAACGGTGGTTGAATTCTTCTTCTGCAAGAGAGCAGAAATCTTTTTCCTGCTTGGAAGGATGGCATCATCCTAGTGACCAGAGTCCACTAGAATTTGTTTGTGAACCAAAAAACAAAAAAAGATTGATTCTTTTTATGCTTGTGACATGTTTAAGTAATTTTCCTGGTGATGTGTGTCCTAAGAAAGAATGAGCACTGGCTGTAGTTTATTTGTGTACTTGTTTTTTTTCTTTATTCATTTGGGTAGGGTGAAAGGGCTCTATTTCTAGAGAGCCACAGGAATTGCTTCAGCTGGATTGATGAGTGGTTCGGGATGACAGTACAACAACTGCGTAAACTCGAACAACAAATTGATCGCTCTCTGAATGAGGTATGATTCTAAAAAGTTTTTGGTCACCTGCAGAGTATGGTTTATGAATTAGTGCCAAGGATTCTAGGGCATAGAGACCTTAACCGAATGGCTGCCCTGCTGAGAGTTCATTTTGTCCAAAAACTAGAATATTTGATCTGCCATTCTTCATGACCAACCCCAAAATAGCATGATTTGCAATATTTCAGTGTCAATAGTTTGTGGTCTAAGATACTGTTCTTCTTCACTCTTGAACTTGGTCAGAAAATCGGGAAGGCATGCTCAGAGATGGATGATGAAGAAGAAATATACTAAAGAGTGGATTGAAGTGAAACTCCAGATCAGAGGACACAACGCAATGTTCTGTTCTTCTCCCTGACATGCCCATATCAGTTATGGAGCAACTCGTCGTAAAGTGAACAGACAGAAAGACCAGATTGAATTCAAGATACGCTTTTTTGTTTTTTTAAATTCTTCAGGGTATTTAAGAAGCTCGATTCATTTAGGGCAGACCTTTGAGGTTCAAATTGATGAACTAATCTCAGAGTTGTATCATACAAAGCAGTGGCAGCAATATATGTTTCATGAGCGAATCTCAGTATGATGCAGGACTTTGCCTTTTGGGCTTCAGTAAGTTATAATCGGCCCAGGAAAAGGCCTTTGAGGCCCAATATCGATCTCCTAATTGTGCGGTGGCTTAATCGATTCAAAATTCGCATGCAAACACGTGTGCACACCTTTTTCTTTTCGGGTTCTGGCACTTGAAGTGTTTGTCCTAATTAGCCATTTTGTCAATTCAGATTTTTTACCTTTTAATTTTTTATTTGGTTCCCTCACCTTTCAAATTTTAAAAATTGGTACTTTTTGTTCACTCAGTCCACTTAAATAGCTTTATAAGTTATATGGCGATAAAAATAAAATGGAAAATGAGTAAGGACTCGCTAACTATTTGAACTAAAATCAAAGTTTAGGGGTTAAAATATTCGAGTTTACAAAGCTAGTGGCAAAAGGGATTTTAGGTCAATTAGGCACCGCAAATATGTACCTCTTTGTGGTTGGATTTCTCTCCAACTCTCACCACTTAAACGACAATGCTGATCAAAATTTGGCATTCAGAAATATTAGAAAAAAAAAAGGTGAAAAGAGTTTATTCATATAAATAGCAAAAAAGCTTTATTACATAACAATGGATTATCCTACTTATTTCCCAATTACTACTCCGATCTCATGAGTCGGCTAATGGGCAAGTATGTTACCGAAAAAAAAAAAAAAGCACCACAGAATTATTAATTCTTGCACCTCTCGTAGCAATAGTTGATGTAGTTGTTTGCCTCCTCCGTATCTACAAAATTAAACAATAGCATATTAATACAATGAAATTCGAAAAATAAGAATAAAATCCCTTTTGAAAAAAAAAACAAAAGAATTTATAAAGAAGCAATTGTTGAAGTTACCGGAGAAGGTTCTGGGGGAAGCAGAGAGGGCACAGTTCTGGGTGCAAGTAAAGACACGGTCGGAGGGGGACTCGGACATGGGCATACTCCCCACACATTTGGCACCACAAAGGGTCACGCAAGCAGCGTAAGCCAATCGGTTTCTCTTCTTCCTCTCACAATCCGACCTGCAAGCTGCGCACTTTTCCTTGCGCTTCCCGGACCCTATCCCCGGCAGAAATCCTCCGATGATGCCTGGTATCGGCAGTTCCGGAATGATCTCCCCTGGATTCAGTGGAGGTACGAACGGGATCCCTCCCACGGCTGGGTCTTGTGGAACCGCTGGCGGTGTCAAAGGAATCCCCCCCACCGCGGGAGGCGTCGTTGGAATGGCGCCGGCGACAGGAGCCTGGGGGACGGCGGGAGTAGGCGGAGTGACTTGAGCGATTGCTACTGCAGAGAGCGAGAGGAAGAGAAGGATGGCTTGGACTAAAGAACTCATGGCTTTCTCTCTCTTTTTTTTTCTTGGCATAAAAAATTGTTTTTGTTTTGGTGGTGGATGGTGGATTAATGGTGATTGTGGGTATTTATAAGCTTAGAAATGTAGTTTAATTAATGGAAATTTTTGCAATAGAGAAGTAAAGGATGCATTTTAGGCTGATCTTGAGCATAATTGCAATTAGTTAACTGGGTTGCTTAATTACTTGATGTGTTGGTTGAAACAATTGTGATTGAGTTTAGTTTTGCATGATTTTTCGCAATCAATCACCCTAAGAATTGATTAAGACACTAATTTCTTTCCAAATTAATATTGTTTTTTCACCATTTTCTTTAACAATTTCTCCCGCCATTTCCTTAATCATTTGTGTTTGCCATCCATGACATTCTACGAATTTGACTCTCTCTCTGTCTCTCTCTCTCTCTCTCTCTCGCTTGGTGCGTAAGTTTTGTTTTTAGGAAATTCATAGAAACCCTGAAGTTTAATATAATCTACATTTATCCCCCTTTATTTCTAAAAACCTACAGTCTGCTCCCCAACTAGGAAGCTCTCCCACTTTTTCTGTTAAGCTGGGAGCCTCAAATACTCTAATTACCCATTAAACTTTATGAATCGTCAAAATCAACCTCAGGATTCATCCCACGCCAGGTCCACTCCAATTTTCCCTAAACATATAATAGTATAGTTTTGCTATTCTATTTATTAAGTTATAAATTTACTGATAATTTCAAAATCTATAATATATTTTTCTTATTTATATACGAAGTTTATGTTTTTTATTAATATGAACGTTTGTTTAAAAAGAACAACTTATTCATTTTTGTAATTAGTTTAAATATAGGAGTATCATCTTTTAGGGACAAATATATATTATATCTAATCTCATTTTATTTTGAAGATTATTTCTCTCCATATAAAAAAAATTTACATCTCCTATAACTCTTTTAGTAACACGCATTGTAAATTATATATTAAATAATTAAATACAACACACACACACACACACACACACACACATGTATGTATGTATGTATGTATATATGTATAAAGCAGGAGCATCTACAAAAGGCATAGTAGACTTTTCATATAATAGGTAAAATGTGGTATTGACATGTGACAGACTTCTTTTTTTTAGTAAGATAACTGCAATATTTTATACATGATATACCAAATATACCCCTGACTTTATTAAGTAATATTATAGTGACACGTGGCAGTCAAACCTACAATTGTTGACTTTCATTCAAATTTAGAATTGAAGATGATGATAGAATTAGAATTCAAATTAAAGATAGATATCAAATTAAAATGAAAATAGAAAAATCTATAAATATATATGTACTTGATTATAATAATCAAAATTAAGATATAAAATTAATTTGATATACTTATTTTATTCGCCTAAAAATAAACTTTCTTAATTTATTTATTTTTTCAACTGCCCCAAACACAAGCCTAAATTTTTTCTTCAATTTACCACATAATAGCGTTATCGTTTAGCAACATTAATTTTCTATTTGAAATTTTGTTATCAATAATTAATTTCTCAAAGGGGCATAAATTTGTTTAAATTTTTTATTAATTATGATTTTTGTTTTAGAGTTTTTATATGCCCTTTAATTATCTCTTTAGTTTTCATCACTGGAATAACTACCATTATATGATTGACAAGTTTTTGTATTTCCTTTCCTATGAAATACTGACACTCTCTTAACTTTTAGCTAACGGAAATATTGGAAAAATAATTCAATGCAGCTATTGCAAGGTTTGTGTTTCTTTTCCTGTGATACTTGCTCATCATAATATTCATGTAAAGATACATTTGGTTCAATAATTTTAAAAACATCTTAAAAGTAAGATTTTGAGAAAGTAAGGATATTTAAAAATAAAATTTTGACTTTCCGATAGTTGTTCACATCTCATGAAGGATGGAGTACGTAAATTACTATATTTTTTCATAAGAATAAAATTTTGTTTTTAATAGAGGAATTTTGTCATTTTCTTTAAACTTTCAGCATAATTACTAAAATGTCATTTTTCAAACTTTAGTGACATATTGTATGATTTATAAAAGTTTTGGGATTATCTTATGTGCATTTTTAAGAGTTCACAGACCAACTATTATTTTGGGGCTTTATTGAAATTTTCAAAAAAAATTTATCATCAAACTAAAAAAATTTGAAAAGGATTGCCTTAAAATTTTCCAAAACATATATACTTTATGAATTCTTAATATACTTAACTTAAAACTGAAAGAATGAGTCCTACAAAATTTTCAAAGATAAAGAATTTGTGAATTGTGAAAATATTAAGGATTTAATTTTTCAAATGTGTACCAAAAACAATTACTCCTTTAAGTTTTTCTTTCAAAATTCCGTTCATAGCTTGTGATTCAATTTTAAATTTTCTTTTGCAGATCTATATTTTTTTAAATACATGTGCTCGATCTAATTTTTTTTTTCTATTAATCCATGTGAAAAATAATATATGTGTGTGTGTGTGTGTGTGTATTTATGATATTTCCATTTTCTAACCTTTAGCCTTATATTCAAAAGCATGTTATGTTTTTACTATTTCTCTTTTACAGATTTATTATATATAAAAAGATGTCATAATTTAAAGGTTTCACCAAGATTTAGTAGTACTAAAAGATATGAAGACATAATCAATTTATCTAGAATCCAAATCAACGATCACGCTAAAATTTTTCCTTAAAATATGATTTTGGTTTTATCTTTTCTAATCTCATGTTAACACTTTTTGTATATGATTTTTGGAAAAGAACGGTTCATTTTAGAGTTAAGACTAAAAATAATGATATATCTGCTTAAATTGTTGTTATTTAAAACTTAAAAGTTTGACATAAATAAATAAACTCGTTAATGATATTGAATATCATGCTATAATAATTTAATACTTTTTAAACCGTTGGTTTGATTGCATATTTTTATAATATTTAAATATTAATTATTTTACAAAACTTAATATAATTTGTAATTTCATAACAATGCAAGTATGTAAACTAGTTAAATATTAAGACTGTTACAAATTGGGAACAAAACAAACCCAAAAACATCAAGTGCCGAAGAAAAAACGAGTGTATATGCTATCGAAAGTTTTTTAAAATCAGATCAAACAAGGGATTGGATTGTTACTCAAATGGCTTGGGCACGTATGGCAAACGCTCAGCTACCCACCTATGGAGCCGCCAATCATTACCGAACGAGGCCCCGCCGCTGCCATTAAATCGTCCCTGCCGCCAAATCAGCCATAGCCTTATTCAGAGCATCATCCTTTCCTTTCACTCTAAGAATCCTGCTTTCCACAATCGCGCCCCGCCACCCCCCCAAAAAAGCCTGTTACCAAGTTGCTGTTGCCCTCCCGTTATGCCGCCAGAGTCAATTCGATCAGTAGTAAGAGATGTGTAATCAATTCAATCTAAGCAGTGATGGTTGGCAGATTATAAATGAGTAATTGAAGGATTAAGAAAATAACATTTAGCCTAGTGCACAAAGACGATTGAGACACGAAGATGATAACTTGTGCTTGCCCAGATTAGTTTTCTAACTTTTATTTCTGAAAATTTATTCGTGTGTCAATTATTTGTGATTTTTCTTTGAGGATTGTTTGTTCTGTCCATGAACTCCCGCAGTAATTGGCAAACAGCGAGGATTAGTTTGAGAAGAAAAATGAATATGGAAATATGTTTTCTAACTGGGATTGGTCGGACTCAATTTCAAGTTGATGAAGGAGAAAGCATTTGGTGAAGTTTCTAAAGACAAGAGGGGGAAGTTGAAGAAGAGGGCCAGCAAAAAGTAGGTTTTCAAAATAGAGGAGGGAAATGTAGGTTAATGTAAATCTCGGGAGCTTTCTGTAAATTTCCATTCGTTTCTATTCGAAATATTTTTCTTTTATTTTTTTTTTAAATCTGCGGTGTTCAATTGAAGAGGTTTATTTTGATGACAAAATTTTCTAAAGGTTAACAAGTAACCATCCAGTTGCCTTGTGTTCCAAAATAAAAAGTCTCTCTTTTAATGAAATTGAATTGCAACTTCATAGCTGTAGGAAATGTTCTTGGGCCCAAGGACCATGTAAAAGCTACTAGTGGGCTTCGGAGAAACCAGCTTATGCGATGCATTTGGTTAACGTCCATTTTTGTTCCCCACCCAAAAAAAAAAGGGGGGGGAGAAAAGGATTAGCAACTTTTACTGGTGAATAACAAGAACGTGCAAGGCAAGCAGCAGCACGTGCGTTGGAAAATAAAAATCTTCTTGAGCTTGATTAAAAGTTAAATCAAACAAGAAAAGTGGTTAAGGTGGCCTTTTGAATGTGGATCCAGTTGCGTCTTTTGTTGGTTCACTCAATTCATTATTTAACCTGCGGATTATTTTCACCTACCTTGTTAATTATTTCAACTCAATTATGAATCAACACAAACGACTCAGGGGAACACAAGTGTGTTTTAGTGAAAAAGGCCTCCTTAAGTTAAAAGAGTTTGACTTTGACTTAAAATCTTGTGTATGAAAAATAAATAAATAAAACTTGCTTAGGAGAAGTTCTTGCTCTGACGTCTAACAGTGTCTAAAATAAATTAGTTTTAACCCATCATGTGAGAATAAGGATATTGTAGGTGCGTTTAAAAAAAAATAAACACAAACAATTTGCTTAGTTTGTGCAAATAAAAACAAAAATACCTACTCCTTCCACCCTAATTTTTTTGCAATGTTTGCTATTTATATCAATTAACTTATTATTTTTTATTTTTCACATTTTAGTATATATATATGTGTGTGTGTAATAAATAAAGCCCTATAATTTCTGAATATATTTTTAAATTTTTTTTAATAAATAATAATATAAATAAAATCAATCAAGCTTAAATAAAAAAAAAAAGGCGAAATGTTCAAAACAATATAGGCCGGAGGAAAATCAGTAAATGGAGTAAGAAGTATATGCAAGTAATGAGATGGCTCGGGATACAGAGCTGAAATCTCTGCTGGCTTGCTTTGATTCCTCCTGTACCCAAAAAAAAACCCAATTTATATAGACACTCGAAAACGAAACAAACTCTCAGCTTTCCAAACTCAAGCAGCCCTAAAACAATTATTATACAAAAAAAAAAAAATCACGCAATATTCTCAACAAAACATAAAGGCTTCAAGTCTTTGCGTATATATATGAACTAGAACTAGTCTATAGGTGGATCCTGCTGGGTTGTGCTTTTGTCATCCTGGCCTCGCCGTAGGGCTCATCGTTGTCCATCCGCTTGTTGTTCCGGTAGGCCGCATAGCTGATCACATAGAAGATGACCAGGAGGATGAGCACAACTATGTTGATGACGGACACCTTCCTCCAGCTCTTCTTCAGGCTCCCCAGAACACCAGCTTTGCAGGAGTCACACTGGTAGCAGAGCTGCTCCTGATCATTGCTCCATCTCGAGCAGTCCAGATTCCCCACCGGCACTCCTGCTACTGCGTCCCACTGTGTCTCGTTTACGTACGCATACCCACATACTGATGGGGGCTTGCAGCAACCAGACTGCAGAGATTGGAACAGAAATTAGTGCAAGCAGGGCATGATGAGTTTCTTAGTTTCCCATTTCCATATCACTAACACAGTGATTCGGTTTCTCCAGAATTCTATTTTGCTCTAACACATAGCAACTTGAGGTCCAACAACCTAAAGACAATTAAGTGAGAAAATCCTACAATGCCAAGAAAAGAGCTTAGCAAAGACTTTATATAGTGATGAAATCTTTTCACTTATTGCATTTTGGTTATACGTTGGATATTCTAACACTACGATCAGAGCCTCAGGTTCACTGTTGGCCCAACCATTGCTAAAGTAATCCATGTGACAGAACCAAACTGGCCTACACATGAAGTAGGCGTATTAAGTAGGAAAATCTACATGATCAAGAAAAGGGATTGAACTCTGATATGTGAAAATGACATGGAGAGATGAGTTTTTAATGTGAATGATTTCCAGTGCATGATCCAACATTGTCCCATGTTCATAGACAGTTTCTGATATCTAGAGGACCATTTTCCTCCAGAAACCCCCCATACTAGGCCACACATACCCAACTGACAATTTGAAGATAAAAAGTCAAAAGAAGCATTTATTCCAAACCATCCTTTTTATCTACAGGTTGTTAACACTACATGAATCAGAACATTACTAAAACATTTTGTACTAAATTATGGGTCAAACAATTAAAAACTAATTTTAATTCAAGTGAACTTTACGCATAGTTCTTCTATCTTCTATTACTATCTACCACATCATTTAATAAAATTTTTCATTTTAGTATGTCTAGCATTTTATTTTTCTTTCCAGCCTCTAGATGTGGTCTGCCCAACTGCCTTTTATGGGTAGTAAGAACTTCTTTCTCTAGCAATTTACTTAAAGAACTGAGCTTAAATCAAATTGATAAAGTTCATCTCTTCTACCGTGCAAGAGCAAGCATGTGAAAAAGATTCTTTGGAGCAATCAATTATTGCCTGAGTTTTGGTAGTTTGTATTATAGGTACTGATGGATATTACATCAATTCATCTAAAAATAAACTAAGCAGCTAGACAATTGGAATCTGAACGCTTTTTCCAGTGGCAGATTCTATGCTAAAATATCAACTTTTTCCTTTGGATTATGTGACAATCTCTATTCAAGAAAGTAATGGGACAAAAGCATGAAAAAGAAGCATACCTACCGGAAGCACTTTAAAAAGGGGGAAAAAAAGATCATACACGATACAGGTAAAAGGAGGCACGCAAACTGAACATCCTTCTATCCTCTCCCGAATAGCTTGACACAAAAAAGGGAAAACAACAACCACTACACTGCTCACATAAATCACACTTTCAAGCTTCAAGAGCAAAAGGGTCAGGCCGTATTTTATGTGAGCAGTGTAGAGGTTTAAAAATCACATAAAGGCCAGATTTTTTAAACAAAAAAAAATCTACATTTTATACCAAAACTCAAGATTGAGCAAGACTTAGACACTTACCTAGCCAATAAGGCCAAACCTACCCTTCTTTACCCTTAAGCTTGAGTTTCCTTAATTTTTTTTTTATAATTAATGTACAAAGTTATGAGCTACTATGTATTTAAGGGAAAGGAGGAAATGCATGTTTTTTCAGGATGTAAAAGATACCCAAACAAATATTGTAAGCTTTAAGAACCAGTATTAAGTGACATTTTGTTGGGATGGTGAAGGGCCGGAGTCAAACTCCAAACCTACACTCATGTCCTTTTATCATTTTACCAAGCGGCTAGGATCAGTTTCCTTACTAAAACCTTTTAAGTGGAGCTCAAATTTGTAAGAACTTGCTTGGATTAATGGTTTATCTTAAAGGAGATGAAAAATAACGATTGTTTGAGATATTTCTTAGACAAGGCAAAATTGAGTTTTTTTGTTTATTAATGAAGTTTGAATTTAGTATGCGGTGAAAAGGAGTACCAAAAATGTAAAGGAGAAGGAGAGGGACAGCTGGGAGATGACTTGGTATGAGAATGGTGATTAGATATATTATTATGAAATTAAATAAGATAAATATACTATCAAAAAACAAATAAGATAAATGTAAGATATTTTGATAAAATATCTCAAAATATCCATGCTTCCTTCCTTAACCATGAAAACGTCATTTCCATCTCTTTTGAGATAAATTATCAAATACAAACAAATTCTAGCAAATTTGAGCTTCACTTAACAGGTTTAGTGATGTGGAAACTCAAGAAAAATGGCAAAGAAGGCTACGTAGAAAACGACTAATTGTGATTTCTTTTTAAAAGAAAATTGATTTCTACATTTTCGCGTTTTTCTTTTGATGGAGTATTTAAAAATATCAACTTGAACAGATTTTTGGAATATACTATTCCATTTCACATGATTATTGGGTTTAGTAGCTTCTCCAAACAAGCACCGCCCTTTGTGGTCCATAGTCCATACGGATCATGCCAAGGAAAAGGTTAATTTTACAATATTCTTTTATTTTTAGTGGAATAGTATATTCCTAAAGTTGTGTTCGAGGTGATATTTTTAAATACCCCACCAAAAGAAAAATGAGAAAAGGTTGAATCTTGAGAAAAAGGAAAAAACGGTTGCTTTCATTAGCTTCTTCAGCTGGGCTAAAAAAGTCGGTTGGTTTTAGTCAGAGAATTACGAAACAGATACTATAATCAGACAAAAGATATACGAAAATATATGAAAGTGCAAATTAAATTCAAACTTCATTCACAAAAAAAAAAAAAGCCAGTTTTGCTTCCCATCACATGCCCTCTCAGCAGCTCTAATTCACGTCTAGAACTTCAAACAGATCTTAGCTCCCATTAAAAAGCATAAATTTTTCATCTTTAAAATTTTGATTAAGTTGAAGTGAATCATAAAAAGAACAAATTTTCAGATGTATAAACTTATAAAAAAAAAAAACACTAATAGAATACCTGAATAGGACTGAGGTGCCTCGTGTAAAACATATCAGAAGTTTCAGGGACGCCATTAAAGGTCCTTCCAAGCTTCCCGCAGACCTTGGAATCCCTGACACAAGAACTGATCTTGGCCCAGTAGCTCTCGTCGACGACCCGATCCCGGAGCCAGCCGGAGAAATCCTGGAGGTAGTATTCGGAGTAGGCCCGGTTGGTGACGGGGCGACCGGAACCCTTGTCGGTGACGGCATAGGCGAAGATGATGAAGCCGATGAGAGCCGCGATGACGAGAAGCATGACGAGGAGGTAGAGGCGCATGAGGAAGGTGTTGCGGTAGCAAGCGCCGGCGAAGCCGGCGAGGGAGACGACCATGATGGAGATGCCGATGACGATGAGGGGCCACTGGAGGAAACGGAGGCAGTCGGTGTTGTTGGCGCGGCTGCTGAGCCAGATTCCGCCGCCGAGGATGGGGACTGAGAGGAGGAAAGTAAGGAAGTTCACCAGACCGATCAGTTGGTTGCTCGCTCGCATCTTGTCGTAGCCGTCGATACGATACTAGTGTTTCTGGCTTTTTGTTTTTATAGGGACTGATCAGTGAAGTTGAAGGTAGGCGGAGAGAACGGAGAAGCGAAGGAAGCTCAAACTCAGAAGTGAGATTGATTTAGTAAAGGGGTAACTTTTATGGAGGAGAGGAATAGAAGACGCCATTTTTATAGTAGCACTTATATGATTGCTATGAAGAACGTTGACAGGCATGGGCCTGTTTCACTGCTTTCGGTCTTTGCGGGCGTGGGGTCACTCCCTATTTCTTTCTCACACCTGGTGCCTACCATATTTTTAGCTATATTGAGTGGGGTTTAGCATAGCTCGGTTAAATTCGATTTTGTGGTGAAACGGAACAAGTATAAAATAGTTTCGATTTCAAAATTTTTTTGCTTAATAAAAAAATTAAGAATTGAACATAATCAGAACTATAGTTTTGAATTTTTTAGTTTTAATTTTTTAATTTTTTTATTTATACCATATATATATATATAATAATACTAAAATTTAATAAAATTACATTCATAACCGGTTTAAGAAATATTGGACATAATATACAATTAAATCAACATTTAAATACATGTTCTTAGGCACATTCAAAACAGTTTAACATGTTGTTAATAAAATGACTCAAAAAAATTATTTGTAGAGTATCTTTCATCTCAACCAATATACTTCTCTTTAGTAATTCCAACATTAACACAATATTTTAATTTGGAAAGCTAAGTCTTTAAAATTATTTTCTTTAGTATCAAAACCTGAAATATGTTAATATCATAAATTTTCAATTTCACATGACTCATAAATGAAAAATATGAAAATTGTGTCATAAAGTATAGTATGGAGTAAAGAGATCGAAAACAAAATGACTTAGGAGTAATCGGTCTAGGAAAAGAAATGATTCAAGTGAATATTTAGAAAATTTCATAAATGATCTTACAACTTCTATATTGTTTCAATTTGAGATATCAGTTTAATGGTTTAATATAAAAACACGACATAGATATCATAATTCATCAAAGAAATACATATATATATGGATATATTAGTAATACCATAATTTTTATTATATAATTATATATATATCTCGGATTCGATTCCACCTCGGATTGGTTTCATATGGAATCAGAACCAACCAAAAAACTGTCGATTCTCCTATATGTAGAACTAACATGTGAACCATGATTCATTTTTACTCAACTCAACCCAATCCAATGAAGGTGGTTTGGGTTAGATTTCAAGTTTACCTAACTCATGCTCATCTCTCTAATATTGTGGTAAGATTAAATAATATCTATCTCTATTCCATATTCTTTAAAACATTTGATTTTTTTTAAAGTAGTTTGTATTGAATTTATTTATATTATTATTTATTAAAAAAATTTAAATAAAATAGTTACAAATGATAGTTCTTTATTTATAATTTATATCTAAAAGCTTTTATACTTAAATATTAAAAATAAAAAATTATAGATTAATTGCTGAATAGTGAATATTATAAAAACTTAGGATAAATGAAGTATTTATTTTATGTGGAATTTTTTTTAATTTATATGCCTTTATAATCTAAAAATTTTAAATTTTTTTAAGTTAGGTATGAAATGACTTCGTAAAAAGTTAATTAATTTCTTAAGAAAAATATTTTTAGTGATTACTATGTACATAGAGTATTAGCTTTTAATTGTTGGCTCTAAAAAATATCAAAAGATTGAAAATAATGAACTTTTTAATTAGAAAAAGAAAAACAGAGCATTTGCCAGGTAGTTAGACATTAAGGGGAAAACTATCGAAGTATAAAGTTTTAGTTTTGTAGCTGATAAACAAACTGTGATAAACACATTAATTAATATCTCTTTCGGTAACCAGGTTAGAGTGAGTAATAAATCAGTGCCGTGGACTATACTCGTTGGGAACTGGACTGGGGCCACTTGGTGGCTTCAAGAACGTGGGCGGAGTGTGCTGCTTTAAGCATAGAATAAAATACACCAATATATTGTGATATACTATACATTATATTTTTATTAGGTACAAATATTTTTATATTTTACTATTTTCTCATGTAAAACGTCAATATATATCAAAATATTTTACAGTATTTTACGAATTGGTTATTTTTATATATTTTGTAAAAAAAAATTGTGTTATACTAGTAATACCACAAGATATATAAAACGATATTCTATTTTTTATGAATATGTGTAAAATATTTTTTTGTCATTTTACATCAAAATATCATACTTTAAGTTGCTTATGAACTCAATATAGTATTAAAATATATTATTATTATTATTATTAAAGTATTATTTTTTTTTCTCTTATATCAATAAATTAATTTTTTTTGTCGAGTAATATTTATTTTTGTTCTATATATAACATTTTTTTATATTTTTTGTATTAAAAAATATTTCTATCATATATATTTTATTTATATTTGAAAAATTATGATGAAAATAATTAGAATATATATAAAAATGTGTAAAAAAATTTTATTTAATTTATTTCATCTTAAAATAATATTCTAATATTTATTTTTTTTACGAAAATAATAATAGTATGTGGCACAATATATTATGTAGTATATCTTAAAAATATGAAGTATAGTATATGTAGAGGTAATGGTATTTAACACCTTAATTGTAGGTAATTTATGAGAAAAGGTAACAAACCTCCTCCTCCTGTTCCTTCTTTGTTTTTCATCCAGGAATTTGGGCGTTCGCCCTTGTTCTTTCGTTAATTCATATTGCGTAAACCGTAAGTTAAGGTTTACAATGGTTGCTAATCTGATATTGAGTTTTATCTAGCTAGCAACAGCATTGCTTAATAAAGAAAAATATTTGTTTCTGCGTATTGGAACATGAATCTTAATTTTCTCTAGCTTTGTGTGTATATATTATCAATTGATTTTAGATTGTTGGGTAATTCAATATATTTATGCAAATGCAATGTAAACTGTGAGACTTGATTTATATGGTAAGTCCAAGTTGAAGGAAGATGAGGTACAATACAATCAATCCAGCACCAGCAGTGCTGGGCTTGGGGGTGGAGGTGGAGCCGGTTTCCGGAGCTGTACCTGTAACGTCCAAAACAGAACAGTGTCGGTTGGTTGGACGAGTCAAGGCGTTAAATTTCCGGGAATTTGTGGTCTTGATTTATCCTCATAATATTTTTTTGAAAAGTTATAATTATTTTTATGTGGTTTACTTTAACCTACCGTTTATTCTTTTTATTTTTAAAAATCTATATTTTATCTATAATTTTTTTATATTATCCGGTAATAATTTTTAAAATTGTAATTTAAACTACACAATAGTCATCTTTTAATAATTTTGGTTTCTTTAATATTTTTTTTTATAATTAATAGATATTTTAAATTATCAATTTTTTCTTTCTATAAATAATTTTTTCTTTATGTAAATGTATATCAGTATTTTTTAAGAAGCATCATTTAGCTATAAAAAAAATATTTAAAATCTTAAAATTAATTAAAAATAATTATTAAATAATTTAATTTAAAATTTTAAAAATTATTATCAAACATTATAAATAAAATAAAAAATAAAATATAAATTTTTAAAAATAAAAAATTAAAATATAAGTTAAATTAAACCACATGAGAGCTTTTGTAATTTATCATTACATTTTTCTACATATACACACGGACGTTGCTCTTGCATTTGTTTGACTTTGCACATGCAGGTGTGTGGGCGCCTTTTATTGGATGGAGGTGACTTCCCTTCCCCGCCATAAGTATTCTATCTAACACGGCGGTTCTTTACAAGGAAATTAGGATAATAATATATTGTAATAAAGGAGCATAAAAAAGTACAAAAATTAGAGAAGTGCTTAAATAATTTGTCTTAAGTGTGAGGTGCAGTGTGGGCAGGTGAAAGACAGCCTCATATATACACCATAAAATTGGTACAAATAATTTAGGTTGAAACCAAATCTACTACTAAAATATTTTTTTTTATCCCAAATTCTCATTGCTATTTTAGATTGGCTCAAATTATCCACCAATTTCAAAAACTGAAGAAAAAAGAAGGAAAAGTAGTAGGTTTTGAAATATTCGGGTAATAATGCAACTTTTGATAAATTTAAGGGCCTTGGGTAATTTATTTATTCATTCAATATGAAAGGGAAAACCAAGTTTCGCCTCACTTATAACTGTTGTGCCGGCTACATGACTACCAATGGTCTTTTCAATTGAGTCACTTGACTTGTCATCTGAAAGATTCAATTAATTTATCAATTTTCCTTGTCAACAACAGGCACACTAATTCTAGTTAAATATTATGATGAAAGCCTTTTGAAAAGCTCCAAAACCCTAGCCCTTAAAGCAGTTCTTCATCTTTATCCGAGTCATTAGTATCCACCCAGAAATCTGACACACTGGATGAGGAGTAGCAGCACCAGAAACAAGAGTAGGAGCAAAGAGAATGACCAAATAAGGAACTGAAGATGAAGCCTTCTTCAAGAATCGTGTGCTCTCCAATGGTCATCGATAATTCTTCCATGATTATGGAATTTTAGCTCTCTCTCTTTCTTTTTCTCTTTGTCTTGCTCTTGCTCTCGCACTCTAGAGGTGGAGATTTGAGTGAGTCGGTGAAGCGTGATATTGGGCATTGAAGAAGGCTATTGGCAGCTGCATAGTCGAAGCAACAACTGTAGGCAAGATGGACAAGAATCCTTGCTTTTTACCTCATATTGAATAAATGGATAAATTATCTAAAGTCCTTAAAGTTTTTTAAAAGTTATATTACCACCCTAAAATTCTAAATATGTGAATTTCCCTCCTTTTCTGTTAGCATTTTAATGGTCAGTAGCCAATTTAAGCCACTTGTGAAACATAAGTGGTAAATTTTAGCTAATTATGAAATATTAATGAGAATTTAGGACAAAAAAATTAATGTCAGATTTGATCACAAGTCAAAACATTAGTGAAAAATTTGAGACTTTTAGCTAGAATTATCTATCAAAGTCAAAACACAAATTTGTGTAGCCACTAGTTCATATTTTATTTTCATGTTTGCCGAATGCATTTTGACCATAATGTGTATTTGAATCAAATAAATAAATAAATAAATAATGGGGAGTAACATTGATAAACTCAACAATGGAGTGGAACAAAACGATATGGAGTAGTAACTAGGAAGAGACATTACCAGAGATGAGGAGATAGCGAGAGAGTTTGTGAATTGACTATGGACAAGGCAGCGGAGCGGAGGGTCTTTGTGACGGCTCTCTTAGTTGGCTAATCAAGTAAATATTTATTTTACTTTGATTAAGTGTTTATTAAATTAAGTACCTCGAGTTAGCACCTTGTTAAGCAAGTAAGGTAAGCTTAATTAAGTAAGTGAGTTCCTAAGTGTGATTTGGCATAGTTAAATTAAGACCATTAGTTATTCTAGCTTTTAGAACCATCCTTGAAAGTTTTGAGAACGTGTGGCACTAAGTGTGTTTTTGGGCCATTTAAATCTTAAGTGGCTAAAGTGTCCAAGGAATCAAGTTTGAGAAGCTTTAAGCATCCTTTAGAGCAAAGAAATGTAGTTTTGGGTGAGAGTTTAGTGACTCATTTGAAGCTTTTGAGAGTATGAGGACTTAAGTGCAAGGGAGGGAAAAGTTGCCTTATATGCTTATAAGCTAAGTTCCTTCATCCTTAGCCATTTGTTTCTAAGTTCCAAAATTCGTAGCTCCCTCTCCTCTCCCAAATTGGCAGCTCAAAGCTTCATTTCCTTGCAAGTTTTCATCAAATTAAGGGTGCCCAAGGTGTTAGGAAGAATCACCAAGCTTCTTTGCTAGTGTTCTTGCTTCATTTGACTCTTGGAAGCTAGTTTGGAACTAAATTTCGTGGGTAAGCTTCTAGGGATCATTTGGATTGATTCTAGGTTGTTTCTAGAGCTAGAAATGGTCTTAGTTTGATTGGTTTGGATGCCAAATTACTTTGGTTTAGGTGTGGAACTCAAGGAAGCTTAATTGAGCTAAGGAGGTTATGTTTCAATGCTTGCTTTTGTGGCTGAATTGAGGTAAGGGTTCAAGTTAATTAAGCTCAAATAATGCATGGTTTGGTAGTTTTGTGTGTGGGAATGAGTTAGGAACAAGACCCATTCAGTTTGGACTAGAAATGAGAGAGTTTGAGCAGTTGGTGTGCAAGAACGCAGCTGTCGCGCAACGCAGAAAATGGCGTTGGCGCCGCAGCGCCAGAAGTAAGTGTACTGGCGCCGCAGCGCCCCGCAGAAAACGGCGTTGGTGCCGCAGCGCCAGAAGTAAGTGTACTGGCACTGCAGCGCCCCACAGAAAACGGCATTGGCGCTGCAGCGCCGGAAGTAAGTGACTGGCGCCGCGGCGCCAGGGGGCGATTTTTCACTCAGGAGGTTTTGTTCGCCGGCGCTGCGCTTTTGCTCTATGGCGCCGCAGCGCCAGAGGTGACCTTAAGGAATTTTGGGCCATTTTTCCGGCCATCCTAAGGGCAACTTAGACTCTCGGTTTCTATTCCTAGGCTATTCTAAGACGTTCCATAGCCTCGGTTGGGTCTAGAATTCATTCCTAGAGCGGGAATTGTGCATTATTTAAGAGGTAGTCAAGTTGTGTGGTTAAGAACAAAAGTGTGACTTGGTGGCTAAGTTATTCATAGTGCTTAAGCTTTTAGATGAGCATTAAGGGGATTTAAGTGGGTTTTTAGACTCTTTATTGGCCGTATAGAGCGTCATTTACATATGGTCAATGAAGAGAAAAACCTAAGTCGATCCCAACCGAACCATTTGGTTTGGTAAGCAAGCCACTAGTAGTGTTCTGAGTTAAACCTTGAGGGTTTGGCTAGTTAAACCACATAGGAAGACTACCCTGTACAATAAGTTAAGGGTAAAGGCGGGTAAGTTTGAGATAGGTGACGACCTACTCTAGAACCCGTAAGTGGGACTTAAGTGAGGTAAAGTATCCGGGATACGAGGGCCAGTATCTCAAGTACCTCCGCCGTTTGAGCTCACGGCAAAGTTTTAAGGCACCTAGAGTGCAGAAAGTCCCAAGTGCATATATTGTGTGCATTTCATACCATACATCCATACATTGCATATCTTATATTTTGTTGATTGTTTGAGTTGTTTGTTGATTGAATTGCTTGTTTGGTTGCTTGGTTGCCATATTGCATAGTTTGCTGCATTTTTCCTTGCAGGTATTCAAGGGATCCTTACTGAGTACTTTCAAGTACTCATTCCCTTAAGTTTTATTGTGCAGGTTCTAACTCCGGGCCTAATCACTAGGTGATAGTCGAGGCCTAAGTTTTCTGTTTTGCAGGTATTTCTCTTGAGAATCCTAGTGATTCTAAGTTACTTGTGATATAAGTTATGTGCTAACCAAGTTGTGCCTTTACAGTGTAGAGGCTAAGAGTACACAAGAACAAGATCTAGTGAAGGGTTTACACTTGGAGCTTGGTATAGCTCAAGGTGGGACTCAAGTAGTTGATCTTAGTTAGTAGTTTTTGTCTCTTGTACATAGTACTTTGTGTACTAAGTAAGTTGCCTCTAATAGGATACATTGTGATGTAAATCCATCTTGTTACTTTTGGGTGCATGCTAGAGGTGTAATGTATGCACAAACTGTTACTTGTAGTTAAAGCAACCAGTATTTTCAAGGTCTTGGCACGTTTTATATATGTTTTAGTGAAATGCTCGAGCAATGTTTTTAATCCACGACTTATAAAATTCGTTTGCATTGCCAGGACAGAAGCATGCATAACTTAAACTGAGTAGGCTAAGAAACTAGTTGCATATAAATTGTTTAATTTATATTGACAAGTAATAGTTAGCCAATAGTAACTAGTGGGATTCATAAATCCCTAAGGCCTACAAGGTTATGGGGCACTGGGGCCCCGTTCCGCGACAGTTTTTGGTATCAGAGCGGGTTAATGTACCTAGTAGAGGCAATAAGTGAACTAAGATCTAAGTGTTCTTGTGTTAAGTGTGGTTAGTACTGCTTATAAGCTGCTCTGGGTATGGTCTTCTGGCTGTGGTTGCAGGTATGGTGAACACACGGGCAGGTACTGCTGCTACTGCTGCTGAGGTTCAGGGTTCTGGTGCAGGCACTAGTGACCCCAATGGGGCAGATATGAGGGAAGTAGTTTCCTTGCTGAGGAGACTTAATGAATCCATGGACCGGATGTTGCATGGCATGGCCATTTTGCTTGAGGAGCGTGCTCAACCTCCAGTTCAGGGGGAGACCTTGGAGGACCCTAATGGGGTAAGGGCCGAAGTGCACCAAGGCCCAGCGGTGCACCAAGGTCAGGGGAGAAATCCCCCGCCCCAAGGGCAAGTGCAAGGTTAGGAGCCAGTAAATGAGCATGTTCAAGTGGATTCCAGAAGAGGACAGTGAGGAAGAAGATGAGGAGGACATCCATCCCAGGAGGAGAAGGAGGAGACCCGTCATTCCAGACCATATGGGACTTGTTTCCTTATGCCGAGATATCAATACTCCAAAGTTCAATGGCATAGGAGATCCCGACATGGCTGAGGGATGGTTGTATCAGATTAATGAAATCTTCAAGAACATGAAGTTGGATGATAAAGCCAAGATGGATTTGGTGCCTTTCTTCTTAGAAGGCAAGGCTTCCTTATGGTGGAAAGATGTCATGGAGAGGCTTGACTCTTATAATGAAGGTAGGCCCGGGCAAAGACCTAAAGAGCTTGATTGGATCGAATTTGAGAAGGAATTTCGGAATGAATTCAACAGTGAGGCGGCCCAAGATCAAAAGCGGATTGAATTTGATGAGTTGATACAGGGAAGGTTGACAGTCCATGAGTATGAAAGGAAGTTTAGTTCTCTTTTTCGGTATGTACCTCATTTGGCCGGGAAAGATGAACTAAAGGCAAAGAAGTTCATTCGTGGACTTAAGGTGGAATTAAGGAGTTTCTTGACGATGATTGGAGTTCGGACTTATCATGAGGCTGTCCAAAAGGCCTTAGTATTGGAAAGGGAACTAATGGAGGCAAAACCTAAGGATAAGGCCATTGAGCCGAGGGTACCGGTGCACTCAAGGTTGACGGACAAAAGGCCTATTATGGGAGGAGACCAAGGACCCTCCAAGAAAATCAAGAAGGTTGGGAAGGGCCGTTGTCCTAAGTGTCAAAGATTTCATGGTAACAAACCTTGCACCCTTGGAACCGATCTTTGTAATTACTGCCGTCAGCCTGGACATTGGGCTAAGGAGTGCCCAAGGCTTAGGCAATATCAAGGTCGAGGAAGACCGGGAGCCTCAGGAGCTGGTAATGCTTTTGTCAGAGCCCCTGTGCCACCACGAGTTTTTGCTTTGACGGGCCAAGCACCCAGGGAGCCTACAGCTGTGCAAGGTAACTTTAATGTTCAGGATAGTAGTGTTAGAATTCTGTTTGATACTGGTGCTACTATTTCTGTCATTTCCTTGAGCATGGTTGTTAAGTTTGGTTTGCAAAGAACTTTGTTGGATGAGATGAGGCTCATTAAGTCGGTTGGGAGGAATATTGTTTTTACCAATGAGTTGGTCATAGGGTATCCTTTGGAATTAGGAGGTCGTAAGTTTTTGAGTGACCTTTGGGTCTTGACTTCGATTCCTTATGATGTTGTTCTTGGGATGGATTGGTTAAGTAGGTATAAGGCCCATATCGACTGTGCAGGTTATAAGGTCACCCTTGAGGATACCTCAGGGGTAAGTGTGACTTGCACGGGTGGTTTGGCAAGTAGTGCTAAGAGTTTGCACCTCAAGTTAATGGAGTCCATTCCCATTTCGAGTGAGGTGGTGACTTACTCGTTGAATAGGGTGGCAGTCGAGGAGCAACTCAAGGAAATTCAAGTAGCCAATCTATTTCCAGAAGTTTTTCTTGTAGACCTCCCAGGATTACCCCCAAGAAGGGAGATTGAATTCTCCATACACTTACAGCCTGGGGCAGAACCAATTTCTATACCCCCTTATAGAATGTCAGCACCTGAAATGGATGAACTGAAAAAGTAATTAGAAGAATTGCTTGAGAAGGGCTTTATAAGGCCAAGTGTTTCCCCGTGGGGTGCTCAAGTGTTGTTTGTAAAGAAAAAGGATGGAACCTTAAGGTTGTGCATAGATTATAGAAAACTGAATGCAGTGACTGTAAAAAACAAGTACCCATTGCCCAGAATTGATGACCTATTTGATAAATTAAGAGGGGCGAAAGTCTTTTCCAAAATAGACCTAAGGTCTGGATATTTCTAGATAAGAGTAAGGGAGGAAGATATCCCAAAGACTGCATTCAGGACTAGGTATGGGCATTATGAGTGTACGGTTATGCCGTTTGGAGTGACTAATGCTCCAGCAGTTTTCATGGATACCATGAATTGGATTTTTAGGCCCTACCTAGATCAGTTTGTTGAGGTGTTTATTGATGATATTTTGGTGTATTCCTAGACTCCCCACGAGCATGAAAAGCATTTAAAGATAGCTTTGCAAGTGCTCAAGAATAATCAATTTTATGCAAAACTATCTAAGTGCCAATTTTGGGCAAGTGAAATTCCTTTCCTTGGACATATTATAAATGCTCAGGGATTAAGTGTGGACCTAGAAAAGGTAAAGGCTGTGGTGGAGTGGAAACGCCCAACAACTATAACTGAAGTTAGAAGTTTCTTGGGGTTGGCGGGCTATTATCGAAGGTTCATTGAGAAATTCTCTATAATAGCTTCGTCATTGACTGCCTTGACAAAGAAGGCACAGAAGTTCATCTGGACTCCTAAGTGTGAGGAAAGTTTCCAGGAGCTTAAGAAGAGGTTAATTTCTGCTCCCATCTTAATCCTACCAGATCCGTATGAAACTTTTGTGGTATACACCGATGCATCTAGGATAGGATTAGGATGTGTGTTGATGCAGGATAAGCAAGTGATTGCATACGGGTCTAGGCAGTTAAGGCCTAACGAGTTGAATTACCCAGTGCATGATCTTGAGTTAGCAGCAGTTGTGTTTGCTTTAAAGCTCTGGAAACACTACCTTATGGGAAGATACTTTAAGATCTTTACGGACCATAAAAGTCTGAAGTATTTATTTACCCAAAAGGATCTTAACATGAGGCAGAGAAGATGGATCGAGTATATCAAGGATTATGATTGCTCGATAAACTATTGTTCTGGTAAAGGCAATGTGGTTGCTGATGCCTTGAGCCGTAAGTATTCTGGGGTGATTCTCTCCAAGGATCAAGTAGTACATACCTCAAAAGATCCTGTTATGGGACATTTCACAGTTTTATATGAAATATGGAGAGATTGGGAAATGGCTCAAGTCATGGTCCTTGAAATTCAGTCAGCATGGCTGGCTAGGGTTAAGCTAGCTCAAGAGAATGACCCAAGTTTGAAAAGAGTTTCTGGGGAGGAAAAGCATGGTACTGTACTGAAGGAATTTCAGTACAAGGATGGGTTGCTTCACTATGGTGACCGACTCTATGTGCCAGCTGACTTAAGGCAACAGGTGTTGTAAGAGGCACATACGAGTAAGCTTAACGTTCACCCTGGTGTGAATAAGATGTACCATGACCTTAGGACTCATTTCTGGTGGCCAAAGTTTAAGAGGGACATATATGAATATGTGTCTAAGTGCCTCACCTGTCAAATGGTGAAGGCAGAGCACCAAAGGCCATCAGGAATGTTGCAAAGTTTACCACTCTCAGAAAGGAAATGGGGATCCATCACCATGGACTTTTGTGTTGGGTTGCCAAACACAAGAAGTCAGCATGATTCCATTTGGGTGGTGGTGGATAGGTTGACAAAGTCTGCACACTTTATCCCCATTAAAATTACTTATACCATGGAGAAGTTAGCCCAATTGTATATTCGGGAAGTAGTAAGACTTCATGGAATTCCT